>JASJFT010000190.1:0-84685 GCA_030770425.1 Darksidea phi | reverse complement strand
GTGTGGCCGTGTTCGCGTTTCCATGTGGCGTGCCCATGGGGCCCCCGCGCGGGCCTGACGCTCGGAATGGCTGGAGGCGTCCCATATCTCGCACACCCCCCCCCCCCCCCTCTGGCTTGCTGCATCTCCACCTCATCACCACGACAATCCAGAGTTACCCACCTTACTCTTTTTGTCCCTTTTCCTGCTCAACATCTTTTTTTTTTAGCCATCTCATACAAGCCTTGACTGGAGTGGTCTTCGGTTGCTAGCGACCGATCATGAGCATTTTCCCAGAACGGGGCCAGTGTAGCTGATTTTTCAGTAGCTTGGCAGCACTTTAACAAAAAGCTTTGGGAGCCATCATCATGATGATCCCTTCGCTCTGTGCAAAGCTCGAGCTAGAGGGATTCCGATATCCGTATCCAGAAGGTGAGTAGGTGAACTGAGATGCGTTGTTGGCTGTGTTGACTAGGGGCACAGTGACTTGGGCCCAAGTTCGAAACGCAACTCTGAAAAGCAGTAGCCAGACGTTGAATAAACTGCTTTTTAAGCTGGCAGAGAGGGTGTCATACTGGAGCACAAAGCGCGGTATAAGCCTTGTTTCAAACCGAAAATGGAGACTTGTTGCTGAGTATGTCAACGACCGGGTGGGGAGAATCGGAATGTCCACCGGCATTACAGAGAACCTCATCGACGTCGATGAATTCGAATTTTACATCGAACAACAACTGTTAAAAGAGGGTAAGTCCTGGCAGATGAATTTGCATCTGTAAAGTTGCCTTTTCCTGGAAATCAGGAATTAACGAAACCTCAGAGGTCATATCGCACCGGTCACCGTCCAGGACTTCATCCTGTAAGGTTTCTGTTCACTGAGATTGGGTATATGTGTCTGACGCCGTAAGATTCTTCCTATAGGATCCACTCTCCTGTTGAGACTCGGAACCGGCAGTTCCTTTATGACGACGAGAGAGAAGATTGGCGTGTCGGACCTCAGCGTATAGTTGCGGACGCAAAGGACATCGAATCATCCCGTGAATATCCAGGTCGGTCGTTGTCTCTAGTCTGCGAGGCGCATAGACCTTATAGCATAGGCAAAGCTATGCGGTGTACCAGCAACGAAAGGACATCCGGCCCAAGCAGAGGTATGCATCCGCTACGTACAGCTGGCTCGGATTCCCGCATGAACAGCAGTGCGCCAACACTCACAGAGTATGCACTTCGTCCAGCCAGGACGTTTGGGTCCGAAATCCACGTCTACGGTTATCCGGACGAGGACATGCCCTACTCAGTGGCTGCGCCCATGATGGTTGGTTGGTAGCGGTGGACTGCCCAAGCTGATGAAGCCCGAGAGGGCATGTCCCCGATCATGTCTCTCGTCGAAAGTGGATAACGAGGTAAGTGTTTCGCTCTACCCTAAAACCTACAAAGTGCTCGTCAGTGACCATCCATCTCATAGTTCTCAAGCCCCAGTCGAGGCAATGGCAGACTTACGAGTGCTTGGACGGGAAACGCGTCGAATTCAAGCACGGGCCGACACGAAAGACGATCTAGACATTCTTTTCTTGTGGGATAGAAGCATTCGAGGACGGTGAGGGATGTTGAGATGATTGTGATATAGTCATTAAAAGCACTGTACAGCCCAGGGGGGCAGTAGGGTATTCTAGTTAACATGTGTTGGAGCGCAAGAATTGCCAAGCATAATTGTTCAGACTGGTTTGGTTCGGTAGTCAGTCTCTTTTCATTTTATTTCAGAATTTCATTGGCAGTAGCAAGATTAGGCTGGTAAATTATAACTCTTCTCGTGCATTATTCTGATGACAGATTATTTGCACATATGCTCATGCAGTGAATCAACATTGAACTCGTAGCCGCAGGAGGTGTCTCCTTGGCTTTCGAAACAAAGATCGGGCATCAGTTGCGAAACTGAGCGCGAACCAATCAACCGCTGGCGGCCCCTCAGCCTTTCCCGGGAAACTACTACCACAAGATTTGAGCCAATAAACTCAGGTAACAGCGGGCGGCCCCCCAAAGTCCTTCCATAGCCAAGCCAATGATTATCCATAGAAATGAGCGGCCCCTTTCAAAATATACATCCACAACTCCGGGCTGAACAGACCAAGCCAATTCAACGCCAGTTCGGAAAGGACCAATCTTGTCCAAATTCAAATTCGCGCCGCTGTACTCTTGCGAAGTCGTCAGGAAAAGACCAAAGAACACCGCGTCTCGAAAGTTTGAATGCAAATGCCACAACGGCATCTGCATGCTCTGTAGTAGCGGCGTGCTGAAAGAATGACCACGCGTCGTCGACATATCCGTTGATCCTCTGTTGGCGCACACGTTCGAGATCCTCATCGTCCTCTGCAGAACCGTCGTCTTCGTTGTATAGGAAAACTTCACGTGGCTCCTCGTGTTTGTACAGCCATTTCACCACTCGCCTGTCCCTTTCCGTTCCTCTCTTCAAGAGGTTATCTTCAAACGCAAAGCTAGCCGGAAAAAGTTCGTCTAGCCAGAGCACTGTGCTCAGCATAATCTTGTATTTCATGCGCCAGTCAGGCGGGGCCGGGCTCGGGTCTGAGGCTTCGGGTTTGTCGAGAATATGGTGCATGAGATATACGGAGATGGTCATTTCACATTCGCCAAAGGCCCTCTTTAGGCGGCTGAAATTCGAATTTGGTTTGTCTTCGAAATCAAGTTCTTTGATGACAAGTTCGAGGCCTTGAGGAGTATTCAGCTTGGGCTTTCCGCTTTGAGTGAAGTCCTTCGCGTGCGAATCTTCTGTAGGAGACTCGACTCCTCCTTTTGCTATGATCTCGAGCAGTTGGTACATCGCTTTGACCAGGCCGAGTTTCATTCCTCCCTCTTGTTGCTGAATCTTCTGAGAAAACTGCTTGGAGAGGTATGCGCCGAGCTCGAAGTGATTCGCGAACGGCGCATTCTCGTGCGTAACTCGAGCCACGTAGGAGTCATGAAACATCTCTAGGAGCCAATCGCCCGTAAAGAGAAGACCATTCAGCCCATTCAAGATGTTCTTTTCCCCTGTAGAGACCTCTCCAGACAGGGCTTTGTAGGTGATGTCGTGTCCTACGTTTGACCAAGCGTTGTTTAAGACGGACATAACCTGGATCTCAACAAGCCCGCCAAAGTCGTCGCCCTTTGGCTTGAAATGAACTCTGTAGTGTTCTGCAACATATCCGGGTGACTGGAGCTCTGAGCGGCTTTCGGCGTCTTGCTTCGAGACCGGCTTTTGCTCCCAACCTGAGTGATATTTCACCTCCTTCACATCGAAACGGCCATGAATCAGCTTCTTCACGTTGGTTTTCTGATTGGGAAAATAGAGAGCGATGCGGACTCCAGCAAGGTCGATAACGTCGGCGGGTATACTTTCCAGGCTGTTGTACTTCTTTTTCTCTTTCTCGACGCGAGTGATGCATTTAGTCCTCAGTCTTTCGGAATCCTTTACTCGGTGCTTAAATTCCGCCTTGATCCCTTCGTCACCCAAGATTTCCTCGCATTGTTCCCGTACGCTTTTCGCCAAGCTCTCGTAGTACATTCCTTGCATCGGCCATTGTCTCATGAACTGTTCGATCCAATCATGACTGGTTTGGTCCATTTCAGTATCAATCTTTGAAACCAACCAGGATGCGCAATCTACGAGCGAACTTTGGAGGGCTGGAATCCGCGCGATCAATCCTCTCAACTGTTCCAACGGATGTGGAGCGCCACTGTACTAAGCCTTGACTAGAACTGAAGATCAGCACCTGTTTCAACGAACCGCACCCCACGCCACGGCCCACCACAGCATCAATATTATTTCAAGTCAGCAAATAGGCAATGTTCGCAGAAATGGTTCAATTTTATTGACCTTCTCCTACCCGCGACTCTATGAAAATGGACGAAGCTCACCTAAACTCCACAATCCTTCGCGGCTCGGCCCGTAATGACAGATCAGGAGGCTTAATCGCTGGAACGCTAATGTGGCTCTAGTTTAGTGTGTACCGGGAACTAACATACCGCAATCTTGTTAGTGGGATATAGCCATTTTATAGCTTCTTCAACCGTAAGGCTGAGGTTCAAGTGCACCAGGGTAAGTGTCAATGAAGGACGATAAGCACCGGAAATGACAGCTTGCACTGCCATCCCAGAATCGTAAAAACGGTTGTCTTGCCATGTACTTGATCAATCAACTCGAGCTTCGGGAAATCAGGCAACGGGTAAGGCAGATATTGGATCAGATGGTATTTGAAGGACGAGGAGCGGTGAAGCGTCACTACAAATTGATGCCCTAGGTAGTTCTCAACCACTTAATGACCTTGTAAATCTTATAAGACCAAAATTTAGGGAAAGTGACTCGAGGAAAACGCTTTTGTGTAAAGCTTCTCTAATATTTGTTCGAGGAGACGACATATTTCCCAGTCCAGGTATGAAGCGCATGGTTAAGGTTTATGGTGCGACGCACATCTTGCGCTTTCAGCCTAGCAGTTAGCCCAACCATTCCGGGGGGCTTAGCCACATGTTCAACGTGTCTGCTGCCTAGTAGGCGGAAAACCCCGCGTTCAAGATTAAAATTCTTCGCACGTCGTATGTGTTTGTTCAGCTCCATCGCATGGGCAATACAACGGTGATACACAGCCCCAATCGCCATGCTCTCATCACGATCGGTCGGCGTCACCCAACACAAAGAACTCAAGGAAGCGGCCGACTTTCGGCCCTATCGGAGCTTTGTCGAAAAGCAAACGCTGCGAAATCCCAGCCTATCCGCATTTTCAAGGTTCCTCACGTCAACAAGGCTCGAAGTACGTAATAGCAGGATCACCGAAATTCGCTTCCCGGATCAAAAAAGTACCCCAACTTACACCGAACTGAAGCCTCAAGATCTACAGAGAAGCCTGAAAGGGATCAGTTCTGAAACCGAAGACTACTACCTTGGTCGGATTATCATTGTAGAAGACCTTACTCGACAGGTTGTTGAGGACCTAGGGCATTTGTTAAATATCGACCCGTTCTTCTTCGCATCTCACCTTTATGCTGTTGCTGGCTTGACATCTGCGAGAGCACCGCCAAACTCAATTCTACCATCACGAAGGAAGAGACAAAAATTTACAAATGTGTTATACCATCGCATACTACAGATCGACGGTGCTGTTCCCGAAGAGCGCAAATTACGGCGTCATATGAACATTCCTCGTAGGACTGTACTTTTACCGAAGCTTAAGGACATGCAAATGGCTGTAATTCAGCATGCGTACTCTGTGCTAAGAACGGAGAGGCCCGATAGGAGTTGGCTATGTATACCACCCGCCAGTAAAGATACCATTTCTGGAAAGCTAATTCGTGTAAGGCATAATGCTCGTGGATCCGCCTCTGACAGAGAACCCAGAGTTCTTGCTTCAGGGCCAGGAATTTGGAGTCCCCATTACTTTGCGTGCACTGCCATTTCAGGGTGGCTATGAAGATTTCCTCCCCCCAGAACTTGGAAAGGCCCATGTGGACGATGTAGCAGGAGCTAAACTGCAACGATGTGGGATGTTTGAAGACTTGGTCTTCTATTGGACCCGACAGCCACCATGTCACTTCGACCTGGAGCAACCAACCATTGTGCAGCTTTCGCAGCATGCTCTCCGAATTATAGCTGCAGAATGGGTGAACTATGAAACTTTGTTGAATGTCACTGCGAAAGAATTCGAGTATACGATACCCAGTATTCCAGACACATATGTTGAGGTGGAAAAGCTCAATGCTAATCTGAAGTCCCTGCAAAGTTGGCTTCGGCGAAGCAAGGCCACCCAGATCAAGATCCAGTCAGTGATCCATCTGGTCGAAAGCGAAGATCGAACCGGCGAACCGTGGAGCTCCTTGTTGGAAGACTATCAGCATCTGCGTACGAATATCAAAGACTATGGCAGAAGGCTAGAAACCATGCTACCGATGGTAGCTTCATTTGTGCAAATCATTGACACGAGGCGCTCTCTTGCAGAAACGGCAAATATCAGCAGGTTGACATACCTTGCCGTGATATTCGTTCCGCTGTCATACGTAACAGGGATCTTCAGCATGAATGCAGATATGGGCCCGGGTGGAGCGCACTTTTGGGTATATTTCGTCGTGGCGATACCAATGGCGATACTGGTCTTTCTCATTGCTCGGCCCCCGATCCGAGAAGTCCGTTCGTTGTTGGGGTGCTCGGACAGGTCTCTTGATACCGAAGAGCAATCTGTGTGAATAAGAGTATTAATGTATAGATGATCGTTTTGAAGAGCACCATGCTCTGGTCATTACACAAACCTATTTTAGACCCGTATATATCTGCTGCTTAAGAGGATTGCTGAACTGAAACATGTGAACATAATATATTGGTAAGGCTAAGCAAGGAATTGATCAATCGAATCAAAGCCCATGGCCGAAACTGATACTTTTTCCTAATGCATCGCTCGCTGATGTCTTTGTAGCTTGTCAGAACGTATAAAATCTTTCCCACAGAAATTACATTTGTATACTCTGCTCCGGTATGATCCTCGATGAACAGATATTTGATGACGCTGGAGATCCTTAGGGTAATGGAATGCGGATGAACAGAGATTGCAACAATGCATGCGGCTTTTGTCATCGTGCGATTTGGCATGTTTGCTGTAAGGAATTAACAATCTGCAAAAGCACGTACGGAGAACATGATATTACTTTAGATCACAGACCCGGCGGAATGACTTGTCACATTGCCCGCACGCATGTGCCTCGGAAAAAGATGGTAGGTCGTATGAGTCGGAAATGGGACCCCGGCTAGAGGATATCGGACCCACAGTCGGCAGCGCTGCCACCAAAGGTATGCCATTATGTAAACTACGAGGTTGAGACGTCTGTGAGGATGCGTGGGATGGCCGAGGTGCTGACCTAGTGTCACCCCCAGGTAATCCGAGCGATGAGCTATGTGCATGTAGCCTAGAGTGACCAGTAAGGGCAGGCGAAGAACTTAAACTTGTCGACCAACCCGATAATAAGGAATCTGAGTATGAGCAGGAAGAGGTATCGGGATATATTGTCGAGTATGGATCCGGCGTGACCTGCGACAGCGTCGAAGTCTCGTCCCATCCCGCTGCATTATCCAAATAATAAGGTCCTGCATTGAAACAGTTATTCCTTCCAGTATACGGACGTTCCGCCTGACTTCCTCCCTCATAGAACAATGTGGCCCTTCGTTCGGGGAACGTATTCATATCGGTAAAATAGAGTGCGGACGACGAAAGGAATGGTGTATCGCCGGATGACAGAGATTCAGTATACTGTATACAATCAGCTGCAACTCCAAAGCCTGAACGAAGCGAGTGGTAATACCTCATGGCCGAGAAGCTCTTGGGAGGATGGATAGGAAAGGTTGCCATCCAGGGATGAAGCTGTCTGGTACGAGACTTGAGAGAGTTCTTCGAACGAACTGTGCTGTATTCCGCTGTCACTCGGTAGCCATGACAATGAGGCATGATTGTCTGGTACCGACTCTTGAATTGTTATATCCACATCCTCTTGCGCTGGTTCGGCCCAGAACTGATACGGCGTTTCGGACGTCCACTGTGACATAAAATCAGATGTCGTTCTCCTATAGATATAAAGAGGAAATAATGACCAGGTCGCAGCTATGCTGAGCGGCGTCGCGGCATAAAGGCCAAGTAGGATCCAAGGGTGAGCATAGCCCGGTGGAATACGTGCTACGGCTGAACCTCGCTTCCTGCGACAGATCGCACTAACCGAAAGTGTTAATCGCGCTGTCTTCCCAAAATCAGTTCTATTTCACGAGGCACCACTTTTGAAACACCGTATATTGTATCGAATCTTACTACATACTTTGAGTGTCGCTAGAAGTTCTTTTTGTAAGAAGTTTTAGTTTCTGCTCTAACCCTAACCACAACCACTACGGTTCCAGTCCCCCCTAAATTAGGGGGGCCCGGCGGGGCCCTAATTAGGGCCCAGAATGCCACGCGATTAGGGGGCGCGGGGCCCTAATTTTAAGAAAAATTAAAAAAATTATTTACGATTTTTATCTAGATTATTTTATAATTTTTTCACGATTTTTTATAGAAATATTTTAAAAAAATTAATTCTCTTATTACTTTATATACTATCTAGAGACCAATAGTATAGCAAACCCAACAGCCCTCGCGGTTGGACGACTAATCGCGTGAGCTCAGCGGCTGGCTGATACAGAGCTCAGCGGCTGGCTGATATCGAGCGCAGTAGCTAGCTGATATCAAGCTCAGCGGCTGGCTGATATCGAGCTCAGTAGCTGGCTGATATCGAGCTCAGCGGCTGACCTATATCGAACTTAGTAGCTAGCCTATATCGAGCTTAGGAGGGTACCTTGCTTAGTCGTATAAACTATATAGTTCTTATTATATTACTATGAAGGAGGAGCGAGAGGGTAAGTATATAATATTAAAGTTGTTGAGTATATGACGTAGAAAATTTCACATGCTAGCATGTGAATACCCGCGAACACCCGCGCGCCCTACGCGCCCTTAATACTACCCAACGACCTAGCTACTAAGCTCTGCATCAGCTAGCTACTGAGCTCTATATTAGCTAGCTACTGAGCTCGATATCAGCCAGCTACTGAGCTCGATATAGGCCAGCTGCTGAGTTCGATATCAGCCAGCTACTGAGCTCACGCGATTAGTCGTCCAACCGCGAGGGCTGTTGGTTCGCTGTACCTAGTAAGCCCTCATAATTAGTCGACTAATCGTAAGGGCTCTATAAGCTCTATATTAGCCAGCTACTATACCTAATACTGTGCCTAATACTATACCTAATACTGTACCTGATACTGTACCTAATACTATACCTAATACTATAGTATATATAATATTGTTATGAAAATTCTATAATTAGGGGGGCCAGCACCCCTAATTAGGGCCCCGCCCCGCCCTAATTTAGGGGTGCCCCCCCTAATTTAGGGATGCTCGGAACCGTAGTGAGGAGTAGACAATTGCCGCCAACCAGGTGTTTGTCGGCCCTACAAACTGCTATTGGTGACGAGCAATCAACAAATCGACTGCACGACTTGGTCGACATCAGAGACCGGAATTTCCCCGTCCTGCACATGTCTCCTTCAAAAAAAATTGTGATTGCTTTGTCCCGGTCCCGCCACATTATCTAACGTGCATCCAATCGTAACGGAACAACCGCCGTGGCGGAACACTAGCTGCACTTTCTACCATAATAACGCTTATAACGATCGCACCGCTTAGATACACTTGGAATAGATACTTAGGCTCTTTAGGTTCTTATATACTTAATATCTTTAGTATAACTTCCCTACCGACTTTATAATACCACATCTCACTACTTATATGTCTATGACACCCCTACCTCGGCCTGCCTCGGCGTCTACTTAAAGTATAGCGCGTGGAACATCGCTAATCCGCCTTAGGATTGGGAGCAGTGCCAAGACCCTTGGGGCCACGGCGCTCGTCAGCCCAGCCAACGCGTTTCCAGAGCCATCTTGTACATTTCGAGACGCGGTCCAACGCAGAGCGACACCCACTCTGTAACGTAGACACATGCCATTCGCTGTTGTTCTCTCCGCTGACCGAACGAAAGACCTGATCAAGCCTCATCGCGTCCTCATGCTTCTCGAGTCCACCAGCGCCGATTCCTAGACTAAGCAGCAGCCGAGCTCTAGCCGACTTGTTGAAGGGGAATACGATGTGGTAGAAAGGATAAAAGCTCAGATAGAGCGCGGCGGGTCTGGAAATCGAAGCCTGCGCTTCGGCATGTGGGTTCAACCGAGCGTTACTCGTAAAACGCCGTCGTTGCAAGCGCATACGAAGGCGGAAAGGCGCTGTATACTTTGGTGATACAGCTGTGGTACGGTCAAACGACCAGCGGCTCCTTACATGAGCACTGTAATCTTTAGGGTCCTAGGGATGTACTTCAGTACAGCCTCCGACGGTCATGAGGATTTAGATCGTTCATATTCGTTGCATCTAGTATTCTTCTTAGCTAGATCTACAAACTATCGCCTCTCTGGCAAGGTCTGTGCCGGTGCGGGTCGACCGCCCTCCTTGCTTGTGGTGGCAAACTGTAGAGAGCTTTAGGAGCATCGCCACCTTTCCGGCTGCCGAGTCTCACACAGAAACTTTTAACCGCGCAAACAATTTCATCTCATGAGGACGGCCTTACTATAGAAGGCTAGATTTCGACCTGGAGCGGCCCACTACCGGCATTACAACCGGGCCACGGCGAACTTGTGGCAACAACTACCTTAACCTCAAACATCCTTGGACTTGAGGTCGGCGGCCTTGTCCAACAGCAGCTTGGCCACCGTCTCGTGCCCGTTCCGTGCAGCCCACGACAGTGGTGTCCGGCCGGAGTTGTCCTTCGCCTCCAGGTCGGCTTCCTTATCGAGTAGCAGCTTGACCACCGCCTCGCGCTTGTTCCGTACAGCCCACAACAGCGGCGTCTGGCCGTACTTATCCTTCGACTCTAAGTCGGCGCCCTTATCGAGTAGTAGCTTGACCACCGCCTCGCCCCAGTTTGTTGCAGCACACGACAGCGGTGTCCGGCTAAAGTTGTCCTTCGCCTCCAGGTCGGCTCCCTTGTCGAGCAGCAGCTTGACCACCGCCTCGTACGCATTCGTCGCAGTCCACGACAGCGGCGTCCGGCCGTATTCCTTGTCCTTCGCCTCCAGGTTAGCGCCCCTGTCGAGTAGCAGCTTGACCACCGCCTCGTGCCTGTTATCTGCAGCCCATAACAGCGGCGTCTGGCCGTAATTGTCCTTCGACTCTAAGTCGGCGCCTTTGTCGAGCAGTAGCTTGACCACCGGCTCGACCCAGTTTGTTGCAGCCCACGACAGCGGTGTCCGGCCGTACTTGTCCTTCGCCTCCAGGTCGGCGCCCTTGTCGAGTAGCAGCTTGACCACCGCCTCGTGCCCATTCGTCGCAGCCCACGACAGCGGCGTCCGGCCGTATTCCTTGTCCTTCGACTCTAGGTCGGCTTCCTTGTCGAGCAGCAGCTTGGCCACCGCCTCGTGCCCGTTCGTTGCAGCCCACGATAGCGGTGTCTGGCCGTCCTTACCCTTTGACTCCAGGTTAGCGCCCTTGTCGAGTAGCAGCTTGACCACCGCCTCGTGCCCGTTCCGTGCAGCCCACGATAGTGGTGTCCGGCTGTGCTTACCCTTCGCCTCTAGGTCGGCGCCCTTGTCGAGCAGCAGCTTGACCACCGCCTCGTGCCCATTCCGCGCAACCCATGACAGCAATGTCTGGTTGTATCTCTTATCCTTCGACTCCAGGTCGACGCCCTTGTCGAGTAGCAGCTTGACCACCGCCTCGTGCCCATTCGTCGCAGCCCACGACAGCGGCGTCCGGCCGTATTCCTTGTCCTTCGACCCTAGGTCGGCTTCCTTGTCGAGCAGCAGCTTGGCCACCGCCTCGTGCCCGTTCGTTGCAGCCCACGATAGCGGTGTCTGGCCGTCTTTACCCTTTGACTCCAGGTTAGCGCCCTTGTCGAGTAGCAGCTTGACCACCGCCTCGTGCCCGTTCCGTGCAGCCCACGATAGTGGTGTCCGGCTGTGCTTACCCTTCGCCTCTAGGTCGGCACCCTTGTCGAGCAGCAGCTTGACCACCGCCTCGTGCCCATTCGTCGCAGCCCACGACAGCGGCGTCCGGCCGTATTCCTTGTCCTTCGCCTCCAGGTTAGCGCTCTTGTCGAGCAGCAGCTTGACCACCGCCTCGTGCCCGTTCCGCGCAGCCCACAACAGCGGCGTCTGGCCGTACTCCTTCTCCTTCGACTCTAGGTCGGCGCCCTTGTCGAGCAGCACTTTGACCACCGCCTCGTGCCCATTCCGTACAGCCCACGACAGTGGTGTCTGGCCGTCTTTGCCCTTAGACTCCAGGTTAGCGCCCTTGTCGAGTAGCAGCTTGACCACCGCCTCGTGCCCGTTCCGCGCAGCCCATGACAGCGGTGTACGGCCGTACCTCTTGTCCTTCGACTCCAGGTCGATCCCCTTGTTGAGCAGTAGCTGGACGACTGCACTGTGTCCAAAATATGATGACACTACCAGCCCTGTAGAAAACTTCGGATTGTCCATATATACAGCCTTCCAATATTTTTCGGACCATACCGAATAGGCCTTCGAATCCGGATCGGATAATTTTAACGCAAGATGTGCTATGGCGGCATCACCGTTGCTGACAAAGGCCTCGCGGAAGTGAAGACTCCAAAATCTGGCCGAGTAGTCTAGGAAGGTATGGCTATCGACGGGGTGACTGTCCTCCGCGGTTGGGTCTGCCAGCAAACTAGCGCCAGAGCTGAAGAAGTTAAGATAGCGCACGCAGAGCTCCGCAAGAACGCTGTGTGCATGATGGATAGTGATGGAGTAATGCCATCGTAGCTCCGTGGAAATAGTGGTAGACGATGGCGGATTGGCGAGCAGAAACTCCCGAGCAGTTTGATGGAGAAAGTAGATCCTGCCATAATGAATTGAAAGGAACAACCCACACCAAGATCTAAGCCGTGACTTGAAGTCGTCTTCTTCTTCTTCCAGGTCGACATCATGAATAGACTGTGATGTACTGTGTATATTCAGGGCAACGTTCATTTCCGAGAGCGTTAGAGGCCGGCCCGCTGCCAAAATAATAGCTAAGACCTTCTGAACCATCAAGTCTTCCTTAGACTTGTTCAGAATCCGCTCATATGCTTGATTGACGTTCTTCGGTAGCGTTTCAATTGCGGACTCGACTCCTTTTGTTGTCTTTATGAAGTCTGTGGTCTTTAAGTAATGGAACACCAGATATACCCAGAGGTATGTACGGTGTGTAATCTTGAGCAGTCGATCTGCCAGGTGACCCTTGACCTGTTTTGAGAGCCCTTTCTCCCTCGCTAACCGTTCCACCCGGTATTGGATGACGCGGTTCACTTCTTGACTAATAGTTTCTGACTCTTCCTCCCCTGGTATACGAATGTGCGGAAAGTCGTCTAACAGGCACCGGAACTTGGACACGATCTGCTCATACGGGCGGCTCGTTAGAAGATACTTTAGCTTGCTATGGCCCGACTGGTTGTTGCGGAGTTGGCTTTCTACGTTCCACATCAGGTCTTCAAACTCTGATTCAGCACATTCGTCTAAGGCATCTAGGACTACGATAACAGTTCCGGCCTGGGGATCCTTTACAGCATCTCTTAGGATAGTCCAGAGCGACTTTGTCGAGTTGATCAGACCTAACCCGTCTCTACCGAATTGTTCCATGGCATGTTGAATTAGGGACGGCTTTTGGGAGAAGAGCTGGTGGAGCAGAGCACAAAGCGCTTGGCGGACTGTGTTCTGGTCTTGATCTTTGAAGAAGAAGTAGCAAATGGTCGCCGATCGTGGCAAGGCATTGTCAATTAGGTACTTGGCCAAGACCGATTTTCCACACCCAGGATCTGCTGAGACCAGCAGTGGGCCTGACTCCTGTTTTAACCATTCCTGGAAATAGTCGTGTTCGAAGAACCACATGCATGTGCCTTCTACTCGGTCTTCCACGCGGTCTTTGTACCACTCGTATGTGGCATTCTTGGTGCTCTCAGTAAGACGGAACAATTGAAGGCACTCTTTCTGCTTGTCGGAAAGCTTCTGCTTAACTGCGTCTTGCTGGATTTCAAGCTGCTTCTGCGCAATGTCTCGGTGTGCATCTGCAATTTCTTGGAGGCCTTTTGTAATTGCACAAGTTAGCATTCGTTAACCGGGTAACGTGAAGTCTCTCTTAGACTCACCAAGTAGAACCTCCCCTATTTTCTTCTCGGCCTCCACTCTGCTTGGCGGAATTTTACTGAGAAGATCCTTCGCATACGCTGCCGCCACCATTGCTGCATACCCTTGCCACTCCTTATTTTTATGCGAGTCGGAGTAATCGCAGATGCCGCGGATCACGAGGCACGGGAAGCTGTTCATCAAGCCAGCCGCCTCCGTTTCAAAACACAGAACGTCTTTTTCCGCGGCGAGTTTGTCTCTAACCAAAGCGTCTTTCATCAACTGGTTCGCTGAAGCAACTAAGCCGTAATGAATCGCAGGATTATCCTCCTCTTCGGTCCGTTCAGGTCGTGATATCAAAGTTGTCGTATCGTTGCCACAGGTTGTCACGCAGCTTACTCCTTTATCTAGAGGATGAACAACTCCGCTTTGGTATAGCCTGTCGGTGCTTGGCTCTGGTCGTCTGTACTTGTTCCGAAGCTTTCGCTTTTTCTCGAGAATCTCGTCAATGGCACTTTCAAATTGATGGCCGTCTGACTCATATTCTGCCTTAAGCGTACTTACTGCCGCCAGTAGGAGTCTTGGGGGCTTGTTCAAGAACCCCGTTGTTCGGAAGCTCTGATCTTGTATCGTCTTACCAAAGTCATAATGAAACACACCCCCGTTCCCATTGCTAGGATCGCTAACCACAATGTCGCCAAGACGGATGTCATGCTTTTTACTTGGAGCACCGCCGCCGATGCCGACCATTAGACCGAGCCTGATATTAGGAAAGCTGTGCAGCATGTCTTTCGCGACGCTTGCTGCTGACGCTGTGCCGTACTCGCCATCGGGCAAGACGGCAATAACAACATTATGTTTCCCAACCCTGCCCAGTGTGTAGATGTTGTCGTCATTCGGCGACACGTACTCTGGCCCTTCGTGCCTTTCGTCAAGGAAGGCTTGCGCAGCGACAAGCTCTGTCGTTATAGCGCAGATCCAGCCGGCGGTATAGTTATCGTTCCGGCCAGACATGTTTTGCAAGCGGAGAATGATGGGGTAATATCAGGGTCCGAGAGCTTCGGGGCAGGACCGACTCGGTTCCGCTGTGGGTGGTTCGTAGCGAGGTTTGGTCGCGTTTGCGCAAAGGGAACAAAGTGCTTTGCACCTTGCACGGAGCAGAAGGAATTAGGGTCAGTTCTGAGGGATGAAAAGGATAAAGGGTGGAGCCAGGCGATTGAGGTCAGCTCTGCGAGGTTGAAACTGCCGGATGTGGCTGGTATGCAGCACACAGCCACAGCCATAGCCACAACTGCATATCGACTGATGTTGACAGCCTTGGTTGACCTATCGAACTGGAACAAGAAGCAAACTGCTCGCCGACATAAAAATTTAGGCTGGTCTTAAGTCGAAGTGTTGTGCTATCTCTCTTATATGGTCACGCTAGAAGGTATAACTATAACTGATCAGTCTCTGTATAGATTCTATCTTCAATTATTAAAGTGCTTTGGCCGGAGCGGGTCTCGTCTGAATCTGGCGTTTTTGACTATCTTAAGCGCATTGCCAAGACTGCTGCCTGGGGTAACTGTGAGTGCGTTATAGCAGATGACAAGACCATAAATACTTTAAATTCGCACCCGCGAGCAGGGAGGGCAGCTGACTTATTCCGGCCAGAGGGTTGCGCGACAAGCACAGAAATCTCCTCAATTAACGTTATGACGTTTTGAGGCTGAGGTGTTGTTCACGAGCAGGGAGGGCGGCCGAGCCGCACCGGCACAGACCTTGCGCCGGAGGCGATGGTTTGTAGATATGGCTGAAGAGAAGAGTGCTGTATGCAGCTCTAGATAGTGTAGAATCTTGCCAAGCATGGCCACCACCACAGCTCTGCTAGTACTTGTCCCTCGCGAACATGAACCCAAAATTCCTCACGACCGTCAGAGGTCGAACTGGAGCATATCTCCACGGCCCTAACGATTGTGGCGCTCATGCGAGGAGCCGCTAGTCGTTTAACCGTACAATAGCTGTATCACCAAAACATACAGGGCCTTTCCACCTTCGTATACGCTTACAACGACGACGTTGCGCTAGTAACACTCAACCCACTTGCCGAAGCGCCGCCCGTATTCCACCTTATCCTGTACCTCTCCTATCTCATCGTATCCCCTTCAACGAGTCGACTAGGGCTCGGCTGCTGCTTAGTCTAGGAATCGGTGCTGGTGGACTCGAGAAGCATGAGGACGCGGTGGGGCTTAATCGGGTCATTCGTTCGGTCAGCGGAGAGAACCATAGCGGGTTCCGGAGGGCGTTGTAATGGTATATATCTACGTTACGGGTGGGTGTCGCTGTGCTGTGGAACGCGTTGGCTGGGCTGAGGAGCGTCGTGGCCCCGAGGGTCTTTGGCACTGCTCCCAATCCTGAGTCGGATTAGCGATGTTCCGCGCGCTTGCAGAAGCCAGCGGCGCGGCCGTTCGGTGTATTGCGTGCCCGCTGACTATCACGTGAGCCGTGTAGACCTACTGAACGCTAAACGCTGTTAAATTACGGCTAGGCCTCTTCCGTACAGTAAGGATATAAGTCTTTACTTGGTAGTACTACTCGATAAAGCACCGATAACTGCCGTAACGTAGCCACCTTATTAAGCGTAGTATTTTTCTCAGGATATAAGCTTTCTATAGTACTCTACAGAATAATAAGCTTTTAGATAGGTATACTATACTTCAAGTGGACGCCGAGGCAGGCCGAGGTAGGGGTATTAAGGATATAAGTAGTGGGATACGGTATTATAAAGTCACGCTAAAGATATCAAGTATATAAGAACCTAAAGAGCCCAAGTATATATTCCAAGAGTATCTAAGCGGTGCGATCGTTGTTGGCGTTGTTGTGGTAGAAAGTGCTGCTGGTGTTCCGCCATGGCGGTTGTTCCGTTATGATTGGATGCACGTTAGGCTTCCTTTGCGCTATTGTGACGAGGTCAAAACGTGCTCTGTCGTCCTGGCCGAACAAGTAGAAGTGATACCTAGAAATACAGTGCACTGCTTTCAATAAGTCACCCGCATAACGCTCCCAGCCTAGTAGTGTATCGTCTCGAAATAGATCTACCTTAAGGAGTCCGTCTGACTTCGACTCCGTCAGTCGCACGAGTATCATGCGTTTGGGAAGCACAATGGGCGGACAAGACGACACTGGTCGTGCTCGAGGACCTTCTTTCGTGGTAGCCGAGTGCTGACCGGTCGAATCTGAGGGACTGACTTGCGGAGTGCTGTCCTCTACGCTATGGTCTAAGCGCGCACCCCAGCATGGCGGTTCCCAGGCGTCTATTAGCTCATCACACACTTCGAACCGTCGTGCGACGTTATTGCGCACCCACTCGGGGATCCGGGTCGGAAATTCTGGTTTGATCTCGACGAAACGGTCTCGGTATTCACGCCAGGACGGCGTGTACGGGCTATCGCTAAGAACGACGCCGGGGAAGAAAAAAGGCCCAGTGCCGTGCTCGGTGTGCCTATGCCGCCGCTCGTCGTCCAACAGCCGTGCAATCCGGAGAGATACAAGGCCGCCTAACGACTAGCCTTTCAACAAAGATCTTGAAGTAAGCGATCTGCGCAAGCAGGCCGGAGTGAAACGTGACTCCCAAGTAAAATTGGACCCGCTCTTTTGATCGCTTTGATGAATGCGATGTATTCTTGCGCCATCTCTACTATTCCGCCCTCCCAACCGTCATCACATTCGAATTTGGGATCTTGGATACAGTAGACATTGCGAAGGAGGCTGCCCAGTAAGAAATGTTTGAACATCGTGCCTCCACCATCGTGGATAAAAAAGAGGGGAGTTGCGTTGCCGAAAGCAGGGTAGGATTTGTTTCAAGAAGAGCCACGGCGGAAGACAAATCCAAGGACGAAATATCAAGAGGACGAGCGTGCCTGTTATTATAACCAACGCTCTGAATTTTGCAGCCTTCGTTTTAGCGCCAACCGTCATTTTACCACAAACAACACCCGCTAATAGCGGCCTGCAACGGCAAGGTCGAGCGTTCCGGCCCTGTTGAATCCTTTGTCCCAGCCCAACCAGATCATTAACGTGGGAGTACTCCATGCCAGGAAAAAGGGCGCCGTGAGCGCTAATATGACCAAGTGCTAAAGCTCGCTTAAAGAGGTTTCCGGCTACCCCAATTAGAATCAACAACCCATTATTGAATCGTGATAATCGATCAATTTGATCAAATTTGCCAATCTATATACATATGATCAAAATCAGCGATCGCGATATCAACAGCAATCCTATCTTTGACGAATTGCCTCGCCCTTTTACTAGTTGATCGGATCTTATCCTCTGTAGCTCAATCAAAAGCTCTTGGGCGTGTGATACATCGCGCTGATCGATTCGACGGGTTGATTCAGATGCAGAGGGGGTAATCGATCGTCCCATAACTTGTGAGGATAGTCTCATCTATGTTATGGATATCCTCAATGCGTATACCAAGGCTTCTTCGCGTGCGATCAAATGGCTCCATAAACTCGCAGACCTGATTAGGCGTAGCAGCATCAGCCCTAGGAGTCTCCATCCTACTTCTTGTTACGGAGATGACGCGTAAATTAGGGCATACGAACCGTGTGATCCATGCATTGCCAATCGGATTGTTATCCCCATTCATACGGAGGATTCGATTGGCCATCTCTCGTACGTGAAGGATCGACGGAGGATAATCGCGAGCTCCTTCCTCCAGGATCCGATCAACTAGAAACTCATCACGGAGGGGGTCCAATCGCTGCTGGTGTTGGTGAGATATCGCGCCGTTCGTTGAGCCCTTCATCCGATCCTGTAAGGTGCTCCGAGGGATATTGTTCGCGATCGCGGCCGCTCGATGGCTTCGATAAACGCCTGCTTGTAAGTCGCGGATGGCTATATTGATAGCTAGTTCTCGATTATCCATGATAAAATTCAATATTATGTTGTCGCGTTGTGTCGACGAGGATCGCATTAGGAAATAAATCGGTGAATTGATCCTGATCAGGGTAGTCATATTAGCGCTTACTGCGCCCTTGCAGGGATGCCCTGCGAGGAGGCGGGAACCCATAAACGAGAAGGCGGGAACCCATAAACGAGATTTTCATTCACTGTCCCTCCCGTCAATAAAGCCATCTTCGGTCGCCCTTTCTTGGCGTGCTCTCGATAACACCTCGTCGGATCCGTTCTGGTCGGAACACCACTTTATTCCATTAGCGGCAACATGGGAAACTCTGGAAAGGGCACCGCCGGTGACAAGCCGCTGTCAAAAGTTGGCAAGGCCGATGAAGGCAGCTTTGTACGAATCCTGGGTTATGCCACTCGGCTCGACCGCTGTCTGATGATAGTAGCCGCCATTTCCTCCTTAGGGGCCGGTGCGGCGCTGCCGATAATGAACATTGTGTTTGGCAAACTTGTCGGCGATTTCACCGGCTACTTCATGGTGGGATCGGGGGTTACCCAGGAGCAGTTTCGCGCCGGCGTTGATCGGAATGCTCTCTACATTTTCTGTCTCTTTATCGGCAAATTCTGTCTTGGATACATCTCGACTTATGCCTTCCGCATGAGTGGCATTCGCATCTCGGCGGCCATTCGCCTCGCGTATCTCTCGTCCCTTTTCGACCTCCCCGTGAGTGTCATCGACAAACTACCGGCGGGCGAGGCCACCGATACCCTGACAAATGTTGCCAACACTATTCAGCTCGCTGTATCAGACAAACTGGGCTCGATGGTGCAAGGATTCTCTCTTGTTATCACAGCTTACGTCATCGCATTCGTCTACTCTTGGAGGCTGACACTTGTGTCAAGCTCGGTTATTATCTTTGTCACGGCCATGTTGAGAGTTACCACGCCATATCTCATGAAATACTATATCCAAATCTTAGCGAAGAATGCGGAGGCATCTGGTGTAGCTGGCGAGGTCCTCCGGGGAATCCGGACTATCAAATCACTTGGTGCCGAAGAGGAGGCTCTGCGATGGCATAGTAAATATCTGGATCAAGCCCAAGAATACGGTTCCAAACTGTCCATCTGGATGTCGATGCAGTTCTGGCCGGCATTCTTTGCCACGTACGCCAACATGGCACTCACTTTCTGGACCGGGGTCAAGTTCTACTCAGAGGGCTTGATCCCAGGCATCGGCGCTCTTGTCACGTAAGTTGGCGGCAGTCTACACGTCCTATTGGTGTTCTCTGACTAACCAAAGATATTCACAGTGTCCTGTTCTCGCTCTTGATCGTTCTGGGTGGACTGGGTAACATCTTCACACCCCTGCAGTCCATTATCAAAGCCTCCTCTGCTTCAGTGGCGTGCTTCAAGATCATAGATTCGCCAAAGTCAAAGCGTGGCGGGTTGCAGCCGCCTGATATCAAGGCCGACGAGAATGTGAAATTCGAGAACGTGCGATTCACATATCCCAGCAGACCCGAAACCGAAGTGCTGAAAGGTGTCAATTTTACGATACAAAGTGGTCGAGTAACCGCCTTCGTCGGTCATTCTGGCTGTGGCAAAAGTACCATCGTCGCACTATTAGAAAGGTGGTATGAGTTATCAGACATCAACGAAGCACTGTCCAATCCAAAGGACGGAATTCAGACAAAGGCCGAGACCCAGAAAACGGCAGATTTGGAGACGAGCAACACAACGGAGGTTGAGAAGACCAAAGCTGAAGGAAAGACCGAAAATCCCGTGTTCCAAAATGCCGGTCGGATCTTGGTAGGTGAGCACAATCTCGAAGAGATCGATCGCAAGTGGTGGCGTTCTCAGATCGGGCTCGTACAGCAAGAGCCAGTACTTTTCAACGAAACCATCTTCGAAAATGTAGCAAAAGGCCTTCTTGGATCCCAATGGGAGGGTGCCTCACGCGCAGAGAAGCTTCAGCTAGTTGAGGAGGCATGCGGGGAAGCGTTCGCAGATGAGTTTATTCAAAAATTGCCCGGAGGCTACGACACTGTGGTCGGCGAGAGCGGGATCAAACTGTCCGGGGGGCAACGACAACGATTGGCTATTGCGCGCAGCATAATCAAACGCCCTACTATTTTAATCCTTGATGAAGCGACGAGTTCGATCGACGTTCGCGGCGAGCAGCTCGTCGCGGCAGCGTTAGACCGTGCATCCAGAGGAAGGACAACGATTGTTATAGCTCACCGGCTGTCCACAATCCGACGTGCTGATCACATTATTGTGCTCCAAGAAGGGATGGCCGTTGAGGAGGGAACGCACGATGAACTGGTGAGCAAAGATGGTGGTCTCTATTCTGACCTTGTTCAGGCGTCAAACCTTGAAATTGGCAACCCAAAGGAGGAAGCTCATATTGACCTTCAAGAACATGATCCTGAGAAGCAAGATCTCGAGGGACACCAAGACTCTTTGCAGCATAAGAGTCTTAACAGCGTATTGACCAAAGCGAAAGCAAAAGTATCCTTCCGATCAGTCGCACATTTACTGTACGAACAACAGCGCTACTACCACCTCTACTTTCTCACCCTTGCTGGTGCGATGGGAGCAGGGGCTGCTGTACCCGTACAAGCTTGGCTCTTTTCCCAGGTCATCACTGTCTTCCAAGAAACCGATATAAAAAAACTAGTAGACGATGGGAGTTTCTGGTCTCTGATGCTCTTTATACTAGCCCTCTGCGTGGCCCTCTCTTACGCCACTATCGGCTACTTCAGTAACACGGTTTCTTTCCGCGTCAGCACGGCGTATAGGAAAAGCTACTTTAACAGCGTCCTTACGAAACCAATCTATTGGTTCGATGAGGAAGACCACTCGTTCGGCACCTTGACTGGACAGCTCGGGAGCGATCCTCAACAACTCCAAGAGTTGTTGGGCGTCAACATCGCCTTCCCGCTTATTGCCATCTTCAACCTCGCTGGCTGTACCATCATTAGCTTCGTCTTTGGCTGGAAACTGAGTCTCGTGATCTTCTTCGCCTCCCTTCCAGTCATTCTGATTGCCGCTTTCTTTCGCATCCGCTACGAGATGTCATTTGTGGCCATGAATGAAAAAGTCTTTGCGGAGTCTAGCGAATTTGCCGCCGAGGCTATCACTTCCTTTCGAACCGTTACGGCTCTGACTTTGGAAGACGCCATCTCCAAAAGATATGAGACACTGTTGGACGGTCATGTCCACGATGCCTTTATCAAGGCTCGGTTCACTATCCTTGTCTTTGCCTTGAGCGACAGCCTCGAATTCTGTTCGATGGCTCTCGGCTTCTGGTACGGAGGCCAGCTGTTGGCGCGCAGAGAGTATGAGCCTTTGCAGTTTTTCATCATCTACGCCGCCCTGATCCAAGGAGCTCAAGCCGCCGGTCAATTCCTTGCTATTGGACCGAATTTTGCCAATGCTACTGCAGCAGCTAATCGTATTCTCGCTTATCGTCAAGGCTCTGAACCAGTCTTGTCCAAGAAGAGTGATGGCAACGAAAAAACCTATGGTTGCAAACTCGAGTTTCGTGACTTAGGTTTCCAATACCCAACCCGAGACGTACCCATCTACAGAAATCTCTCCTTCACCATAGAACCCGGCCAATACGTGGCTTTTGTTGGCCCATCGGGCTGCGGCAAGACGACCATCATCTCGCTCATCGAACGCTTCTATAACGTCAACACGGGCTCCATCCTCATTAACAACCAAGACATCACCAACGTTCCTCTATCACAATACCGAGCCCTATGCGGCCTGGTAACGCAAGAGCCCACCCTTTTCGATGGCACTGTGCGAGAGAATCTCATCTTCGGCCTACCATCCGGTACCGCTACTCCACAAAGCGCCATCGACGCCGCATGTAAGGCGGCCGAAATCTACGAGTTTGTCACTTCGCTCCCTCAATCTTTCGATACGCATCTCTCTGCAGGCACACACTCGAGTCTCTCGGGTGGACAGAAACAGCGCCTCTGTATTGCGCGAGCACTCCTCCGGAATCCGCAACTATTGTTGCTGGACGAAGCAACCAATAGCCTAGACAGCGTGAGTGAGGGTTTAATACAAAAGGCTATCGAGCAGCTAGGCGACAGCAGGTCGCTGACGATCATCGCGGTCGCCCATCGATTGGCGACGGTGCAGCGTGCCGACCGGATCATTGTCATGGGCGAGGGAGGTGTGATTCTGGAGGATGGTACACATAGGGAATTGGTACAGAGAAAAGGAGTATATTGGGAGATGTGTAAGGCGCAGGCATTGGACCGGTAAAACGTACAGATATGGAGTTTCATTTGACCACTCCACCCTTGTAGCAAGACGAACTCGACAGACGGGTAGAGTAGTACGGATGTAATAATTATCGTTATATGGAATATTCGATTTATTTATTAGATGCGACGTCTATCGATTGACTCTATGGACCATTAGGTCTTAGGGTGTGTCTTTAGTTACAACTTTATCAGCAAAATTGATCATCTCGGTCATAGTCATCGACCATCGCATTTAAATTTTACTCCTTTCACGTAAAGTGCCAATATCCAAACTTAGCTCGTTTCATTCTTTCGGGCCAATTAGTGTGGCGGTGTTGCGGCACAGCAAGCTCGTACGTAAGTAGCACTATGCGTGCCGTGTTCATGCTTACAAACCCCTCTTTCGAATTGTCACAGCTCTACCCCTCCTAGATTTCTAAAAACTATCGTGTCGGTAGGGCTTCACACAGATACATCGGTCAATCCTCAACTGCAAAGTAAATTCTTCGCTGCACCCGCCGAGATTCATCATACAATCTATGCCCACCTCATTCCCAGTCGAATCTATCTCTCCCTCTGTGAGAAGGGGCTCACATGTCATTTTTCAATCCTCGGAACGTTCCACCGTGGCCGGGCTCTGTCAAGGACATGCGAAACTGTCTAATACGAATAGGTCGCATGGATTCCGTCGATGTATTTGAAAGTGTCACGTGGATCTCTTCCCGCCTTCCATTCTGCTCATTCCCAATCCTCCATAATTTCCAGCAACTCTGCCCGACGCGCCTCGGAGTGGGGATCCAGGTTCGGATCCTGTTCTTCCGCGAGTCCGTGGGTGATGGGGAAATCTGAGCTGTAAACAACTGTGGTACTGTTCTCAGCATGCTCGCGCTGCCGATATCGACGATAAATAAGAAACAGCGGTGCAGGACTGTCTTCCATAAAGTGTCGGTCTGGCATCTCCCACCTGGGGTGCAGCTTAGGCAAGTTGACAGAGATGTCTAGATGTGGATTGTTGGTAAGAGGTGCAAGTGGCTGTAAGGCGGCGCGCTCATTTACCCTGGCCCAGGTCTGGCGGTCTGTGTGATCGAGCCAAACTCGAAGTCGGCGCAGTTTGGGCAGGTCGACGAGGGTGCATGGGAGGGATTTCCACGTGGAGACGTCGGCCGAGTCATCGATGTGTAGTAATTGGGTGGAATTGGTACGAAAATGTTGACTTGCTATCTCAAGTGCGCCGTAGAAAGCTAGCGGAAGCTTCAGGCTGATATGCAACTCCTTCAGATGGGGCATCATGCTACCCAATAAGCTAGGATTGAATGGATGTTTGGTCTCAAAGTTGGACCTCGCTGGAGATGCTGCCAAAAGTCCGAGTGTATCAAGCTCGGTGACATGTACGACGGTGGCATCCGCTAGCACTTCTGCAACCTCGGTAAACCTGTGCGAGTGGTGTTAGCGGCCAGGAGTCATGGCCGTGGATTCAATTTCTCTCAAACGAGTCGTAGGAGCAATTCTGAACCTACATCCGCTTGCAGATGAGAAGAAGTGGCATCACAGCCACGTTACAACTTTCTTCCCAATGCCCCTTTTCCTTTTTACACCCGTCCTCCTCCGGCCCCCATTTGACGGCCTCCTCGCAATGCCAATGCGTCCCCCATAGTAACCCCACCCGGCGCGCATATACCGGGTCATCCGAGCAGCCTGGTGTAATTTTCGCCATCTCTCGCGGGGTGCGCCGTGCAATGCAATTGGGCCAATCGTCATCGGGCCGTTGGATACAAGCCGACCAACCGAAGGCACTGTCGCGTAGGAAGAAATGAACCTGAGGGGGGATGAGGTAGAGTAAATAGCGAGACGAATTTCCACAGGTGTAAGAAAGAAAGTAGGGGTCTTGAGCTATTGGAATTAGGTAGATTCATAGTGACTGTTCGGAGGGTTGGCGTTTTTTGGCAGGCGGGGAAAGGCGATGCGGTTAGATTTTGGTGGAAGTTTTATACGTGGAAGAGGAAGGGAGGCACAGCAGTTATTGATGTTGACGGCGTTCCCGAAGCAAGCGTGCTGTGCCACATAGATTGGTGGGTCCTGGTTAGCGTCATTTGATACAGTGCATGGGCACGGGCCCGAGATCTTTCGGTTCCAAGTTTTATTTCACACGTACATATAAATATCTAACAACTCGGAGCCTGCGTCTTGTTATGGTGACCGGTATATCATGAATAGCTAGCCAGGGTTTTGGTTTGGCGTATATGAAACGATCCTTAACTTCACCAGAAGGGGACCTTGCTTCAGACTCCAAATCAACCATGTACCGTACAATTCTCATTATAAAGGGGCATTTTACTCCAAAAACGTCCTGATTTGGCACGGTCTTCAAATTCTCAAAGAATAGTCCGTCGAGTAGCTCTTCTGCTATTATCCCAGGCGTGGGTGTGGAATTGATTTCTATGTAAACACAGCCCACTTTGCCAATATCGCTAGAGGAAACCTTAAATACATCGTCCTTTTCTTCATAACTACTCTACACCTCTCCAATACATTCCACGCACCGTCATCAATCATGCCACTAGCCACCGTCCTGGTCTCGACTGTGTTTCTACTCACGACTATCTTCCGGAGCAGACGCAGTCCCACCATCTTCAAGTATTCCCTTCTTCCAAACCTTATTCTACGGAATCGAAGTGCTCGATGGGGAAGACAAATGCTGCAGGATAAAGAGTGGGTAATAAAATAGGACTTGAGGGGTTAGCCAAAAATACAAGAGTCAGGCTCGAAAAGGACAATAAGAGGCAATTTTAAGCTGAAGAGGGAGTAGTGCGTCACTGGAGGAACGATATAGTAGTTCACAACGACGCTGGTGTTGACGCCGTTTCACGGATTTCCAGCACGAGTCAAGACTAGGCTAGAGGGCACAGCAGTGTATGGAGAAAGCGACTGATCCTGATTCAATTGAGATGGCATGCGAGATGAGAGAGAAGCTCGACAAGTTCGGGAAGAAGAACTGGATTCCTCAGGCGCTGTCAGTCGCAAGAGGAAGCACTTCCGATAGAAGTATCGACTCAGGTTGAAGAATGCGGAGAGCACCGGAGTACGCAGAGTACGGAGTGCGGGATGCCTAGGCTTGTTGTACGCTTCGTTCAAGTATTACTGTATAAATATTAAAGCGTACCGGCTTCATAAGATACCCCCGCACAATTTCTCACCCCTTCATGAGATATGAGTACAAAAAGCAGGCTACACATGCAACCCATCCATAGGATGTTGCACGACGGGACTAAGTCGCCTTATTACCGAATAAGACCTACCCAGGTTCTCTAAGAGATAACATCTCCTTACTAAAGATTGCGAGAGTTTAGGTCCCAAAATTTCCAAATGACTATATTTCCGCGTTAGGTTTATAGCTATCTTACCGCATCACAACACGTTGCATACGACGAAAAAGCAGACCCTGAACACGAATGGGCACTTGGGTCGGACGAGTTACTTGGGGTGCAAAAGGATAAATATAATAGGAGTTGAAACTTATATTCTATATCTGTTAGGTGCTATCTAGGGTGCTAGGGAATAATGTGCTCTCTTAGAGGCTTGTGAAGTAGAAGCGCGCTCTGTAGATGATAATCCAGCAATGCAGACGTGACTTTCGCAAATTCTGTGCCAAAATACCGTACATTGATTGAATTATTCGAAGTTGAAGTTTGGTGTAAGCTTCGCGTTGAGGGGTGCGCACGGTTCACTCGTGACGAGCGACTGTACTCCAACCACATTTTGACTAGAGGATCATCATGGCGGCTCCCTGCAATGCGTGCCTTCAGAACCAGGCAAGCATTGTGATGATACTCGGGTGTTCCCAGAGACTTAAACAACATGCTCACGGGGAATCGATAGCCTACTCGAGCTAACGGCTTGCTCGCATGATTCGAAGAGAACATAGTAGCTTCCAATGTATACTAATGATTTACATTACAAAAGTTCCTTTCGTTTTTTGGCTTTATAAATCAACCCGATGCGATGTCGCATCCGTATCTCACAGTTCCACAGCCTCTCATCCATGGCCTTAAGCGGATTTAAGTTCGTTTGTCGTGCTTTGGGATGATACAGAGTGTTGACCTAAGCCCTGAAGATCCGTATCACCCATCTGGCGCACGATGTGGCTTCCATGGGGCATGTGGTGTAGGAAGCTGTGGGGAGAAGCATCGTTGACGTCCCTGGTACGAAAGATGCCGAGGCGCAGGAACAGCGCGTGTATGGGCCGACTGAGACATGGAAGCGAGGCGGCGGCGATGCCAAGCATTAATTCTGTACCAGCCAAGATGTCTGTTACGATATCTCCCCGAGCAGTATTATGCTCAAGTGTTTTCAGTAACATAACCATTCTTACAATCGCTGCTGCAGTTGCCATCAAGCCAGCTGCCATAAGGCATGCGAGAAGTATCTTCTGAGATCGAGGCCGGCGTAAACTCCATAAAAATGTGAGGGGCATTAGCGTGAGGATGAGGCCGAAAAGTTTTGTTGCATTACAACTTCCCTCTCACCTGCCTTGCTACAAGACCGTTCTCCTAACGACCGCCAATGTCGCGCTGACTACGCCGCGAAGGCTGCATGGCGGGATGAGTATACGCTCTCTCGATTAAGCTGGCATTGGCACAGGAGATGTTCGACGAGGAGTACAGCGACTTTACCCTTACGTAAATTTATAAATATTAAAGGCTTTAAGCTGGGGATTTAATATACCTACTAACACTAGAGAGATACCGGATCTACACAAGCAAAGGACTGCGCTAAACCTGAAGGGGGAGTCCCTCGACAGAGATTACCATCCAACACGACACTCCGGCGCAGTAGCACGTGTCAAACGCGCCACAAGCACCAGCAGAGTATACCTATAGCTGTTTCTTCTCTAACCGCGCTACGGAATTCTTGCCCTTTTGATCCACAAAGCCAGTTACTCAACAGGATATGCTACCTAAACTCTATGCCCGCGCAGATTGAGGCGGAGTATTATCAACACGAGTACCGAGCCCTTAGCATCAGTGCTGTTCCGGCCCCGTCATCCTCGTAGCGCACACCACCAACTTCTACCTCTACCTCTACCTCAACTTCCCCACCGCTAATTTCATATCCGCCTCAGCTATTCACGCGCCTCTCAATGTGTTCAATAGGATAGGTTCTCATCCCGAATCCTCTGCCTCGGGCGCGCCTCGGCCATCGATAAAGCGGATCTTGAACGACCGCTCGCGAGCGGGGAAGGTGAGCTAGGTCTGAGAAGGCAAGAACAGGGGCGGTGAGACAATAATTTGAAGTTGGGAGGTAGGGTGCAGTAGTGAAACAGGCTGATGAGTTGGGGTTAAGGTATGAGAGGGTCAAGTGTGGCAAAAGAGCTGTGGTTGTGACTCGAAGACACGCTGGCGCCGCCACCGCCGCTTACGTGCATTTACACCCGCATGTCGCGAACAGGCGGGGCATCTAGGGTCGGATTTGCTAATATTAAGCAAAGCAGATAATTTGCCGAACTCATGCGTTCTATAGAACGGCGGGAGACAAACACTCTCGAGTGGGTGGGGAAGGTTTTGGAATACGAAGCACGAGAAGGGGCACCCTCACGGGGCCAAGACGGTGCGACTCCACGCCTCACTCGCAACTCACCTGCAGAGTACGTTTCAGAAGTTGGGAAGGATATTCACGCTGGATGTGTCGTGCCGCGACTAACGAACATTACCCCACCGCTGGAAAATTTCCCCGCCTATAAATGCTCTTAAATCTCCCAAGTGTGTCTTTTTTGCTGTTTTCTTCGCATGTCCGCCAACGCCCATCAACGGCGCACCGTGCGACACTCCATGCCTATGAGCTAGCTACATGTGGAATATGCTACCGTACGTTACGGGGACACGGTACAACAGCACCTCCAGCCTTGCTACCGCTCCGAGCCACGCAAGGAAGCACAACGCCATGGCTGAGCCGGTTGCTGCAGAGGAAAAGGGCTTAATGATCTCACTAGCCGAAGCTGAGCATTGCCAAGTAGAAACACAGTTGCTGTACGAGGCCAAAAACTTGGTAGCGCTCTCTCATCCGCTTCTGATTGGTGATGTTGGTGCTTGGCATCGGCCGTTGTCGGCAAATACAACCTCGCGTCGGTGAGGGTCATTTCGCCCCCAAAGCTCTTGCGACCACATCTATTTAGGGGTGGGCAACCCTGATGCCGTCGACATCCTCGGCGATTCCGTCGCCTTCATCTGAGTATTGTGTCACAACTCGAGCTGAAGGTCAACATGAAAATCCTTGCTTTCGTTGTTGCTTCCGTTCTCACGTCGTCTGCCATTGCTAGAGATGCCCCTACTAGGGTGACCATTGGGCACTTCAGATTTCCACTCCAAGATCCCGACATCCAGGAAAAAGTGTCCCGCGTCGAGAACAATATCACGTCATGGGAGGACTTCTTCGATGCCACATTAGAATACTGGGAGAACAATACGCAGAATATGCAGCCGCAACCAGTCGAAGAAGAAGAAGCCGCCATCCGACAGTTCGCGAACGACAGTGGAATAGAATCCAAAGACTTTGAAAGTCTCATGCAACAAGCCAAGGACATTTACCAGAAAGACCTACTCCATTTTAACAATAGCACAGAAGAGCTTTGGAATGCGACATTGGCGAGCGGTGTGCCGGAAGACTTATCTGAAAAGGTCCTTGATGCAGTGGAACAGGAGTACAAATTTCTGGATCATACGCGACTCGCTTCGTACGCGGGAGTGGGCTCGCCGGTCGATTGTAGTGCGCACATCAACGGTATTCTGGCTGGTATGAATGAATGGGAGAAGGCTGGAATGTCGGCCGCGAGTACGCTTATGGCGCTCCTACCAACCTTCCTGGCCTTTGGTAATCTGTAAGCGAGTACATTGCTGTGCAACAAGTGTAGGCTAATGATGGCGCTCAAGATTCGTTCCGCGTAGCTCGGAAGCATTCGCGACGAGCTGGCTCATTGGCCTGGGTGCTGCCCTCTTCAGCCTTGGCCTTCCCGTGCGCAGTCTATCCTGCATTCGTAGAAAACAGGTTCTCGAACTCGCAACCCTCGACAAAGACCCTCTTGACGAGATCGGCGACTTGGGTGCGCGTGACGAAGTGGCTCCTTCTGCAGCGACCAACACCAGGCCTGCTCCTAGGCATGATCTCAACGATCTTCAGCAGTGGACCCGCCCAGATCCTCCTCAAAATTACATGCGCGAGTTTGCCCGTATACGCAAAGCAGTCGACGCCTACGGGGATCGCTGGCATTGGTGGCACGTGCCCGCCATCTTCATTGCCGCCGCTCAAGGTTGCATCTTTGGCTTTGCCATTGAGCCGCTTCTCAAAGCGGCAGGCATACCGAAGTTCATTTTTGCGTGCGCCGAGACAAACTGGACTGGATTGTATCTTTCAGTGAGCGCTGTTGCGAATGCGGCGTTCAGGCTGGCGATGTGGCAGCTTTGCGATCATGAAATTGTGAACAGTAAGTACTTGCCCGAGGCAATTAGGTCGGTGCTAATACGCGATATAGTATACCATCTCTCAGATGCTGCTAAAGCTGCCCTTGAAGTCATCAAAAATCCAGCACGCACTACGGCAACGCAACTTCCTCCCCTCTACCCTCCTCTCATCTCCGCGTTCCACACCAGAGCTGGTCGCTTTATCAACCGCTTCATTCGGAGCTACGACCCCCTTCCAGAAGAGCACCCCAGTGGTGCCACCGGTCAGCCACTCCGCGAATACTTCGACTACTTCATGTACATCGTCAAAAACCCGCTTTCTATCTTGAGGAGCGGTTTCGCGGACACAGCCGCAGCACCTCGATGGAGACCGCTGATCGTACTCATTCATCTTTCCACGCAAGGAAGACCGCAGCTTCGCACACTGTTCACCGGCTTCTGCGAGGCGGCACTGCTGCTCAGTCTTACTTTCTTCTTTGCATCGCAGTGGGGTGGCAATTTGTACATCACTTCCATTGCCCTCGCACTCATTCTGATCTTCATCACAGTCGGTCGAGCTCTCGCTATAATCTACGGTACTTGGTCTCCTTCTATGTAGTCTTCCCGGCTATTGCTAACATCATGCAGTCTGGCTAAGCGCCCGCACATGGGGCCTTCACGCTATCAATTGTGATGAACAAGACGAGATCCTCGGCTGCCTAAGGATTGTGTGCAGCATGGAGGGTGTGCTCGTTACTGTCAATGGAGCGCACTATTATGATGGGTACCGACTGGACTATGAACCTGGGTTTGCTGAGTGGAGGAGAGACTACGCTAAGGGCACGTATGATGACGTGACTAGTGGTACTGCGAGTGCAAGACCTACGCAAGTGTCGGTACAGACGAAGTCGAGCGTGGTGTGATCTTGGTTTTTGTGCTTGAGCAGTTTATCTCCATAGTCTCGTAATGTTTGGCCCTGAAAACGCGTTCCATCGTACCGTGTAATTGGTCGCCCGGTTCGAAATCTACCATATCACTTCTAAATAAGAATCCTGCTCGTGAACTCTTTCCTATTAAAGAAAAGGGTAACACATACTTCGTGGTGAGTGAAATCCGTTCTATTGCCGTTGTGGATTTAAGAAACTCCGACTTACCGATCATCCACCGCCATCCAGAAATGCTTGCGCAGATCGTCAGCTATTTCTCGGAAATGCCGGTTCTTAGATGTGGCTCACGGCACTAGTGATAGTTTTGAACCTTCCTCACACGTTTAACAAGCGTTACAACAGGATTATCCCGCCTTTATCGTAATTTTCCCTTGGGGCTGATAGCCGGCGTACTCGGCGTTGCACCAGGCGCGAGTCTTCTGAACCGGCCACAGTTGTGCTTCGGATTGAGAAATGATGGATTCGCCGAATTTGTAAATCTTCCAGGGGTAATCGTTAGCTGCATATTCAGACATGATATTTTCGTCTCAAGCAGTCTTGACACAACAACGGACAAGGTCGAAGCTTGCTAGAACTCTGCCAAAGAAGTAAGAGAATATAAATAGAGAATTATACGCTGAATCTGAGGCATAGCGAAGCGTGTGGATGAAAAGTGCTTCAGAATTTAGGTGCTCAACCCGAGCGAACCGCACTTATGAGGCTGAATTTGTGATCGATCACCAGCCCGCTTATCTGGATGAATGAGCCCACTAACTTATTCCTACCTAGAAAGAGTAGTGCCTACAGATACAGCACCCCCACGCCATACCCCGCCGAAGTTACAAATATCGCTGCTTGTTCTCTCCAACTTTTGCCATTTCCGGCTGGGAAGCAGGCGAGCCGACAGCTTAGTTAAGCAGCCATATTGCCGACTTTAGAGCTGTCATTAAAGTGGGCAGACTCCATTTCACTGCTTCGCTAAAACATAGTCAAGAGCGAGCTTTGATGATATTGTGCCCTGATTGCTGTTCAGCTCCGGCGCGACACGCTTCGACTGGAAACGATTGATCAACAGAACGCCAGTTCACTCTCTAGTCCTTGCATTGTTAACCAGCCACTTTCTCTGATGACTAAAGAAAACATACCCTTGATGATTATTACAATCGTACGCCTATGTTCGAAGCTCTGAATTTTCTGAAAGACTAGTAAATTCACAAGGCTGGTGTAACCGTGGCACAACATAGCAATGTAGCAGGGTTTCAATACCCACATGGCTAAAACTAAACGACTATCTGATATGTTGTACGGACGAAAGTTGTTGGAGCAACTGTTATTAAGCGCTAGCGGGTAGGCTAGATGGGCAGCTCAATAGTTTTGACCACATTTTCGCGCGGCTTCTTAGCAACCTCCTAAGAATACCAAGGAGACCCAGAGGGAAGTATGACACGCTTTGCAATTTTTAGTGCTCTACTCTTATATCATTGTACGGCGGATCAGTCGATCAATCCCGAGGAGATGCCACTTGGATTGTACAGTCGTTACAGCTCCTGCTAGTATTACACCAGCCTTTCCGACGCAATCTGTCCCGTCGACACCTCTACATGTCCAGAAAGCGAAGCGAATTGCGGCAAGTACCACGGCGACTGCTACTGCAATCTTAAGACAGGGCTCTCCTGCGCATGATCTCGTTACTGGTGGGATTGGATGTATATCGAAGTCTAGTTCTCCGGCTATGCCCGGATGCACTGATCGTCGAGTTCCACGGAACGCCAACATGCGCTGTGACATGCCTCGCGAAGAAAGCTATCGACTACGGATGTCTGAGGAAGAATACAAACTGCTTCTGCATCCATGATTCGCTCTTCGACTGTCGACAGTTGTGTGGATGTGGAGACAGGCAGAAGTTGAAGAGCTAGCTCATAGACCTCTGTGACATTGATGATACCTTAGCAGCGGCAGGAGTGAGGAGTGGAGATTTCATGGATGTATCGAGCCCGCCAGCAGACCAAGGACATATCTTCACATCACGATCAAGAAGGAAGCCAAGACCATCCAAAGTTATGGCCATGAATTTGCTGGGTGCCTTTTTCCTTGTTGCTAAAGCTATGTGGGGATGGTCGAAATGGGTTATGTTTGGGAGCAAAGATTAGGGCTATTCCTTCCAGTTACAGGAAATTGAGTAAAAGTTAAGGTGGAAGAGCGGTACTAGACCAAGCATAGTTGAGAGCAGAGATAGTATGAGGATTTCAAGTAGCTCGGAAATCTCTGAATCTTTGGCGAATTTTGCTTGTGTATGGAGAAACCTACCTAATTTCAAGACCAAGCGTGACATGGTCTCCAAGACGTTACTCTAGCTTAGCCTTAATACTCTCGTATCAAGCTCTAAAACGTTGTATAAGGAGTTGCGGTATAAACAACTATTTTTCCATTATCGTATGTAAGGTGCGGGTATAGCATCTCTACTGTATACACACTGCTAATGTATTTCGTGCGGACCTTACAAAGTGAACCCTTGCCATACAAATCCAAAAAAAGTTATAGAATTATATTTTATACTTATGGAGCTCTAAGTAAGAATTACTTAATATATACCATCTCCTCTCCATTCTATATACACTTATGGGTTAAGGAGAGCTTTAAGTAAAAGAGATAGTATATATCCTATAGATTACTATAAGGGTGCGAGTTATTACACGTATTGTAAGGAATAAGAGATTACCGACCTGGCTTTTATTTCTAAGCAAGTTTCCTTAATGGCCAATATATGCAGCCATACGCCAGCCAACAATATACAGGAACAGCTCCATCTGAGCATCCGTTCCCTTCACGTAACATTACCTGCGGACCAGTTTTCGGACATGACTGCGCCTCCACAATGTTGGAATCTAGATAGTAATGCTTAATATTTCGAACTTTCGTTGACAGAAATAAGCGAATAGTGGCTTTATCCGAGCTGAAGTCTGGCTTCCAATGTTTGCGCTGGCGGTCGAAGTTCCTGGTACAAAAGTTCGACAAATTAGTCTTAGTACTGTTACCCCAATTCGGCTCGCTACTAAGCCCGCTACCAGCAGAAGACGAAGTCTGGCCTGATTTTACAAGCCACCTTCGCAGGTTGCTGGCCCAGATGCATTAGCCTTCCGGAAAATATTCCCTGCGACACGATTCGCCAGCTGTAACCGCCTTAGAAGGGCAACTTCCGAACCGATCGGCTGTTGACCTGACCCTGCTTGTCTTCATTTTCGCCTTAAGGAGCCGGAGTCCCCATTTATAATATTAATTAATTGCATCTTGGGGCTAGGCTTGAGCTGCCATAATGCTTTTATTCTATTAAATTGGTGTGGGATCGTCATGAAGTACCTGAATGTTTGCGGCATCTGCCTGCCCTTTGCATGTGATGCTAATAATTTACCCTAAGCTTCCTTGGCACGTCTCTATGTTCTTTCAAATTATTTTTTCGCTGATCCGTAGACCATAACGTAAGAACTGCTCCCCATGGCCGCCATCAATATCTATTAGTGCATCAGCCGCAGTAGAATGATCGCTTAGCGTTCCATCTCCCAGCGCAAAGCTGAGCGGATCTGAACACTCTCGAACGTGGATTTCCGCTACGTACCGCCATAGTTGCTTAGGATTTGGGACAATCGCTTATCCAGCAAATCCATTGGCTTTTGCTATGGCCTGACCCAATATTGGTGGCCGCCTGCGCGGCACTTCCCGATTCTGGAGCAGTTTAGCATTCTTTCTCCTTGCTCAATAGTCTCTAGGCGCTTCCACTTTGGTGGCGTGAGAGAGAGCCATTATACATGTGAGGGTTCTCGACCACTTGCGGCTTCCTGTGGTGACGCAGCCAAAGGCAAAAAGCCGAGCATTCCTGACCTCTGTTTCATATATATACCGTTGCTGTTCTTCCATTACTGCCTCCATCTCATCTCCAACTCCCCCGGCATCTTATCTCTAATTCCTCCAGTATTTTATCTTTAACTCCTCCGGCATCTCGTCCCTTTTGTCAACATGCGCTCCACAATGGTAAATACAGGGCTGTTCGCCCTGACCTGGCTCGCTCTCTCAGTCCAGGCTACTACAACCCTTGACACTTGCGATTCCAAGCTCGAATGCTGCGTCTCCGCCACTGTCACTCGTCGCCTTCGCCGAACAGACACCTGCCCTATCAAAAAGTGCTGCTCGGAATACAAACAAGTCCTCACTGGGAAAACGGAGCCCGTCCTTCAATGCGGCAAGAGTTCTGAGCGGACTTCGACCGTGACAGCATCGGTCGACAACTGCCCTGGTAAGACAGAGAAGTGTCTCCATATCCTCTACAACACTGTCGCCGGTCAGACCTACAAGGAAGTCCATTTACAACTCGACGACATTCCTATTACGACTACGGCGCCTGGTCAATACGAATTCAACTCTTACTGCCAGGTCACCAACGCCGGTGCGAATGCCGAGTGCTGGGTCCCAATCTCAAAAATTGCTCCCCTGTACGGCCGCTCAACCGAGGACGAACTCTGCGACGCCGGCAAACTCTGGATCGCAACGCATGCTGCTATCTCCGATGGAAACACATGCTGGGGCCGTGGAGACCCTATTGAAGGAAAGGCCAATAACTGGGCTATGAACTTCCCCCTCGAGTGGAAATGCTCCAAGGACTGTGTTAAGGAATGCTGCTGCCCGGACACCAAGCCACCAACTCATAACTGCGAATTCGGCACAGCGTTTGGGTATAACCCCAAGTTCAAATCCGACGAACCAGCGGGATGCAAGCCTGGCACAAAGACCCCATGCAAGTGGACACTCAATGAGCTAGGCTGTGGCCGCTGGGGCTGGCATGCCGCCGTTTCTCAGTCCGAGATCGAGAAAGGCTATACAGTGCCTCTGTATGTTGGCGCCGGCCAAAACGATATCAGTAAAGGCACAGTTGTTGGAAGCGCATCTCTCAACTACAATGGCGGTGTCAAGGTCACGTACGATATGGACGACCCATACCAAGTGGACGTCCCGCACGTATACATCTCGTGCTCCGAGATCCCTCATGATAACAAGGCCTGTGCGCCCGGTCAGTACACGTTGAATCCGGGATGTCTCACCGGTGCAAGCCGGTCGCTGTGGACGACGACTTGGGATCAAAAGTGCGATACATACTACGTTATCTTCCATGCTGCGGTTACAAAGGCGGTGGATGCTGGGGTCGTGTGTCCGAAGGATGCGAGCTGCAATGCGGATCCAGGAGCAGCTGAGACGTAAAAGGATTGATGACATGTCTCCTTCACTGAACTTCCTCGATTACAGAATGGCAAATTCAAACTCTCGAATGTGGTTGGACTTTCGGCCCTCTCCGTGACAAACAGGTCGTCCATGCCACGCTGCACGTAGCTTATCATCCAGCGAGTCGGTTATATAGGAGATCTAATTTCTAATTCAATATCATACTGCTTTTTACAAGTGTGTCGCTTTACAATGATGCATGATTGCCTTATGCTAAATTATCCACGCTTCTTTCTAGAAACTCGATAACCGCTGCGCGGGCTCGAAGAGCCTCTGGTACGACGGGATCCCAATTGAACCCGTGCCACATCCCTTCCGACACCAGTAGTTCGACCTGAACACCAGCATCTCTCAGCTTCCAGTAGAAGCGTATGCCATTGCTAAGGGCAAAGTCCCGCGTACCAACAGTGATCACAGTTCGTGGGAAAGACTTTTCGTAATCGGCATACAACGGGGAGTAGAGAGGGTCCGTGGGGTTGAGGTCCTTGGGGGCGTAATTTTGCGATACCATGCTGATAAGGAGATGAACAGGCATGATGTCTCGATCAAGCGCATTCGTAACCATCGAATCGCCGGCACCGCTAAGATCCAAAGCAGGTGTACAGAGGTACAACCCGGCTGTTGGCATAGGAAGGTTCTCGTACCGCGCCATAAGGAGCATGGAGACAAGCAACTGTGCGCCAGAAGAGCTCCCCATTGCATATATGTCGGCTGGATCGATGGGCGCGCCGCCCGGAGGGCCCTCGCGAATGAGACTGCGGTATACGGCCAGGCATTGATTGCGGGCGACTGGGTACTTCGCTTCGGGCGATCTGGTGTAGTTTATCGAGTAGACGCGGACCCCCAACTCCGCCGCCATAGTCAGCGCGGCACGGTCGCGCGGACTGCCCATGATAAATGCTCCTCCAAAGACGTTGAACAGGATCTTTCCTTCTTTCTCGGGCTGGACAGTCGGGGGCTCGATGACAATGACTGAAACGCCAGCGATTGTGATTTCCTTTAGCCCGAGATTATGCTTGTCAAGCAGCTCCGCCTCGCCTGGACCTGCTTTTTCTTCGACACCCCGGCGGAGCCCGGGAACCCGGCTTGGGGTGGTCAGGAAGGGTGAGAGGGTCATGGCGAAGGGTATGTGGCGCACGGCACTGAGGAACTTCACTGCCTCAGGGCTAAGTGTTGCTTTTTGACCATCTGTAAGAGAGACCATCTTCGCCGAAATTCCTCGGAAAGGGGGGTAGATATGCGAGGTGAAATCTTTTCTTTGTACCAGTGGAGTAGGTTTACAATTTTCGACTGGCCTATCTGCCGTCTTTGTATTGTCGTACCATATATGGGACGTGCGATTTGTGGTGTAAGACGGCAGGATTGTAAACCCGAGTTTCTAAATAGAAATTAACCCATATGTCGACCCTTCGACCTAAATTTCGTAGTTTAGAACTAGATTTGCATCGCGCGGAACGGAGACTAGATGATGGCTCAGCAAAGACGCTAAAATTCGTAGGATATAGCCGCATTGAGCTTAGTACTCTTGAGATCGTCCCGCTCGAACTAGTAAGCCGATTGACAGGGGCAAAAATGTAGTGCGCGCTATACCTACTTCGTATTATCAGATTATATCGGGCTGACGCTTACGGTCCTAATGCGCGAACCCTCCTGCAGATTTACGGGCGTCCATCCCGCTGTAGCGCTAAAGTTCGTACCTTAGAACCACATCAGGGTCAAGCTTAGGTAATAGTTGTCTCGCAGACGAGCCGAACAACAGGGCCCAGGGATAGCTGATGGAATTAGCTCCACGTTTATTGAGCTCCAGATTACAGCGTAGTATTGACTGTGGTATAAATACCTTGAGAACGCGCGTTGTCCCGGAAGGCTCTGATCACCTCGGTTGATTCACTTTATGTTTTCCCTATTTCATCATGACCTCCTCTCAGCATGGATATGTCCGTGATTTGCTCATTGCACCGCCATCGACGAGCATAGGATACAACAGACTGGGCGCATCTGGTTCGAAAGTCTCCAAGATTATCCTAGGAGCTATGTCCTACGGAAGCAAGAATGGCAGAAGTGGGTTTTGGAAGAAGACGAGGCGCTACCATTGCTCGAGTACGCTTATAAAGTCGGAATCAATGCGTGGGATACTGTGATTTGAATGCTCCTGTACCTCTTTCCCCATGTCATCATATTTCATAATTGCGCACTGGAGATCTAACTAATCTTTTGCACAGGCGGATCTTTACTCTAATGGTGTCTTGGAGGAAATCATCGCAAAGGCTCTCTCTACATACAAGATCCCCCGAGAAGGCGTCGTCATCATGACAAAATGCCGTTTTGCCACGAGTATGCCGGGCGAGCCCCAACTCTCCGTCCATAGGGCTTCGTTCAATGATGGCCGGATGGTAAATAGAGCCGGGCTATCTCGCAAACACATTTTCGACGCCGTGCAGGTGAGCGTCAAAAGACTGGACACATACATCGACGTACTCCAAATCCAGCGCATGGATCTGGAGGTCTCGCGAAAGGAAATAATGAAGCGTTGAACGACATTGTGGAGATGGGATTAGTACGGTACATTGGTGCTAGTTCAGTGAGTCTCTCATACCGTTATGTCCATCTAGCGGAAATGTGCTTACGTATTGTCGTGAAAAGATGCCCGCGTGGGAATTTCAAGCACTCCAGAATGTGGCAAAGAAGCATGGGTTGCACCAATTCATCTCCATGCAGAACTATTACAACCTCCTCTAACGAGAGGAAGAGCGGGAGATGATACCGTACTGCCGGGATGCAGGTGTTGGGTGTATTCCCCGTAAGTGTCGCCCTTGATTTCTGGTGCGCCAGGTGCTATAGGATTAACTCCTTATTTACTTAACATAGTGGTCTCCCAATGCACGTGGTGTTCTGGCTCGTCCATGGAACGACCTAGATAAGAACACCTCGGCGAGAGCCTAGCATGATGCCACCCTTGGACGTCTCTACAACCAGGACGAAGCCAAAAAAGCAATTGTCGATTCGGTGGAGGTAGCGAAAGCAAGAAATTTGCCAATGGCAGTAATCTCAACGGCCTGGTGTCTGAGCAAAGGGGTGAATCCGATCGTTGGGTTGAATAGCAAGGAACGTATTGATGAAGCGGCGCCAGCCGCGACGATTGTCCTAACCGAAGCTGAGATTGCTAAGCTTGAATCGGGATATCTGCCAAAGGCCGTGACAGGATATTAGGTAGCATATAGGCGATGATCAACACCGGCTCCCCCCAGGTGACACAGGATCTTTTATAAACGGCGTCGTTGGATCATCGTCGGCCCCAAAATGCCGGAAATCCTTCTTATCCATGCTTCTACCCATCCTTGGTAAATTACAGGCAATGCCGAGTGGGCAATTGGTAATGATAACCTTAGTGCTTGAGTGCCACAGAGTCCGGCATGCGAGCAATAATCAACGGACATACAGATTGCTCGCGCTGCGTCATGGTTCTCTCCTACATAGATGCTGTCGGGTTGTAAACAGTTCATTCCATTGTTGAGAACTATGGTATAAGCATAATAGGCGGTGATTATGGTTGCTGAAGGCACATCGTGGTAGACATAGACCGAATGAAACGGATAGTCGTCCAAGACGGGAGACACGCTCACGAGGTTAGGGTTCCTCAGACTGTCATCAGTCGATGTGAAACGGCGGTACCATTCTCTGAGGCTTCGCCGCAGTGTCTGTGCGCTGGAAAGTATAGAGAGACGTACACTCTCGGGAGAGTCATTCTTCACTAGCTTTATTTTGTTCAATAAGCCAGGAATTGCCGCAAAATGACTGAAAATCGAATGGTACAGTTCCGGTGATTGAGGTAAGAGCGGAAACTCGATCAGTCCGTCGGGGATGGAACACCAGTCTCTAGCGTCAAGGAAACATGGCTTTCCAGAAGCTAGTGCTTCAGATATCTGACATATCCATGTTAGCAAGGAGAGGATGTCTCCAATACTGCAATATGAGAAGGCTCACAATTGCTCCACGGCATGCTAGAAACATGGAATACTCGAATGCAGAGTCGTAACAACGTCGGGCACCACGTAGTTGTAACAGACGCCCCGCCCCGCGCGCATGTTGAATCCAGGCGCTGGTTACGCCTAACAGGGTCTAGGTATATGGTCAGTCAGATGAAAAATCACAACTCCTAGAAGGTAGCGTACAGACCTCATAATGTCCTAGAAACAATGTTGCGCAGAGCACATCTGCGTCGTATCTTCTGCTTGTATGGGCAATAGCCGCTGCTAACCTTCGCAAGCCAACTGTGTACGACAGTTCTGCGTTCCGTACTACACGCTGATCCCCGGACACTCGTCCGAAATACGCCAAAGCGAGAGATAGCGCGGCGCAATCTAGTACTTCACTGCGATTTAAGCGCGGTGGCACATGCCAGAGCCAACTCCCGAAGAACGACCTCTGAACCGAGGAGACTCCAAGCGGGAACAGGGCAGACACAAAAGACGACATTATTTGATCGCGCTCTACCTTTGGTGCTCTAAGCTGATACACTCCGATACCGCATTGTCCTTGGGAATGAGGCCCACAGACAGAAGCGGGGCCACTGTTGTCATTATCCGGCTTGCTGTTCACGGCGAGATCCCTTTCTGCGGCTGAAAATAAAGAGACCGAGCCCTGAGGGTTGATGGGTCGTCGGGTGGGAATCCAGACCTTCGCTTTTCGGGTTGAGCGATGCAGTCTAGGCCCTTCATCCACGAATTTCATTCTCCGTGCGTAGCCAGGACAACTGCGGCCGCCTCTACGGCATTGTGTACAGTTCGGTCGCGCCTCATCGCACTTTACTCTATTATATTAGCAGAGCTCGATCTGAGGGTTATGCAGAGGAATTCACCTTTATGCTTCGTTTCAGGCAGGTTGCACACCCCCCGCTTGTCGGCACACCGACCATTACCGCTGTCTACCTTGGCGTCAAGAAGCGGCTCTTTTAAATTGGAGAGCCGATTGTCCGGTCGCTGAAAGTATAGTTTCGATGAGAGATGTCATGAGGGGTGTCGTGAATGATAAGTTGTTTCAAGTAGTGCGCTCAAACACTGTTGTCAGCATCGAGAAATGGCGGTGTTACTAATCAAGACTAAGCGACTCACGGAAAGGCCACAGGTGCGGAGGCATGCGGACGACCTAACTTTGCATGGGTGAAAGTAACGGACGCGCGGCATTAATCCTTGACAAACAAAGAACCTTACGTGAAACGTATTCAATAACAAGCTGCAGAATCACCAGATGTAATGCTGAGAAAACTGTTGCAAGGTCTAAAGGGCGGAAGCATAATATAAAGCGCGTATACATGTTACTCTACGTACGACCAGTGCAAAGGAGCTTCTATTGCATCGTTCATACAGAAAGTTCATTGCCTCAGTGGAAAATCCGTATTACTTTCCGCTATCGTCAACAATATCCAACGTCCCCGGGTTATGGGCAACACGTTTTCCCTTCTGATCCGTGAATAGAACCTATGAACCCATCAGTTATCCACGCCATGGTCACCAGAAAGTCTCTCACCTTGGGTGGATTCTTCACGTTCTCCTCTTTAGCGGCCTCGTCCGTCGTCACAATCTTTTCGACCTATGTAATGATTAGTACACTCGCACAGATTGCAGTTCGCAGGATATACTTGCGTCGCCCTCATGTCTTCCACCCCTAATCTTCGTATATACATGGTCGCCCTCCTCAATCGGTTCTCCTTGTTTCGAAAGGACTTGCTCGTCAGGCTTCGAGGGCATCTTGCGCTAGTATTCGATGAAATCGTTCCTGACTGCGAGTAGGCTTGTGGACGATACTGGGAATAGTGGTTTGACACAGCAGCTTAGGGTGGAGGGTGCATTTATCGTGCAATCGGAGCAATACATTTGGAGATACAGGGTGATCATCACTTTCTCATCACAACTTCGTCATAGTTCCGGAAATGGTAACCGCGATGATCCCCCGCCGCACGTGCAGCATCACGAGCAAACGTGAATACTTTCCCACGACCGACCTTGGAGCCCCGGATGAACTCCAGCTTCATTTTTGCTGCCCTGCTATTAGCCCTAAAGAACATAAGTTCCCGTTACCATCGTGCTTCAGGTCCTCATGTTCCTCAACCCTGTTTCTCGTAAGCGCAACCAGGAGCGCGCATATCCACTCTGCGGTGCATTCTTCGTGTCGCATTTAGCGCAATATGTGGAGTCGTTACTATTAAGCATATCGGAGGTTACGCTGCATAGGGTGGAGACGTGGAGACTAGTTAGCGACGCGCGATTAGGCGTAGGGCTTAGGCCTTTCTTAAAACAACATTAGCATCCTATTAGCCATAGGAATGCGACATGGACCAGAATCTGCTGTTGTATGTCAGGGGCCATTGAATGATGGAGGCATGTCCTTTGGCTAGGCTGCATGCATCGATTCGGGAGTAGCATGCGACTAAAATCTTTGGAAAATCGAGTAGGCTCTCTAGAAACCGTCAAGCCTGATACTTCGTTTACTTCATGCGGTACTCGCCAAGTTTATCATGACGGTGAAAATAACCTCGAAATATAGACACGAAAAGTTCCGCAGCCACCGCTTCCGCTAATTGCCGTGTCTGCTTCGCCGTCGATCCGTGTGCGAGAATACGTAATGCCCACTCTATGGATCAAAGAACGGCTCATGAGAGCAGCGATAAAATCCTACGGTGGTTGGATTGTGGGAGGATAGCAAGAGCCCGCACCGATTACTACTAGGCTGCGCGGGACAACGTTTCAGAACTAGAATTGAGTCGGTCGACACTGCAGAAGAACGGAGCATGCCAATCGCGCGCGTGGAAGAAGAGACGTATTGTTTGAGGTAGTCGGCGGTAGTCGGGACAGTTCGATGGTCTTGCAGTTAACAAGGCCGACGCAGCGGATACATCACGAACCGGCCTAACTCGAATCTCCTCGCATTAACGGATGCGGCTTTACTTCAGCACCGCCAAGAAATGCGGCCCGCGTACGGCCGAAGCGGCGAAATGCCACGCTGCGCTGCCGCGCGCCTATTTTCAGATATGCGGCCCGGATCCGGTGCGCGATCAGGGCTTAATATATGAAACAGAGTACTAAGGGAAGAATGTGAAATTAAGGCAAAGATGGATCCGTATCCAGGATTACTGCATGCGTTTTGGTAGCTGTTCTCGAAGTTGAAGGCGTCGCAGAAGGCGAAGGAGGATGATGGGCAAGTTTTACTTGGTTGTTGGAACAGGACATCTGTTGATGCTATCGATAAGCCCGAATTTGGACTGACTCTCCTATTCCTCAATCTTTGTGGCCATACACCCGGCTGATGGAACAGGGGAGAACTTTTCGCACGCCTACGTGTCGTCTGTGCGGCGTCGTCACCTCTGATTGTAGGCCCAGGTCGGTATGATGCCGGGCAATGACTCGCCATGGTGGATCCTTTCGCCGTTTTCCGGCAACTGCCAAGTAAAAACGTCGCTGCGAAGGCGCTAGCGGGGCCGATATCAGGTCAGCCCAGCGCTGTATTTATCGATCCAGTGAAACGAGTCGCCAGGCCGGGCATTTCTACCGAGAAGCCTTCGAATGAGCTCCGAGAGTTGGGACGGCGCGCGATAGCACGCGCCTGCTATACGAAACAAGTGTGCATGCCGAATCCCAACGTCTCATGTCAACGCTACTCCTTGGCACCATGTGGGACGCTCTATGTGCGCAGCCACTCTCAGCGCCATAGTACAAGATACGAAGCCTTTGCTCCAAGTAGTCCTTCTGTTCCATACCTACGGGTGTTCGGTCTCTACGTTCGTTTGTCCCTACAATTCAATCCTTACTACTCTCGTTATCTCTAGTTCTTACGATCACTACATTTGAACATAGATCCTTTATTTTAGCCACATAGCGTTCATTACTTAACCTCCTTCGCTTAGAACTTGCTTCTTTACAGCGCAATAGCTTACATAACCTATCAACATGGTTCGTCTGACCACATTGCAGGTCTTTTCCGCAGCATTTCTTTATTTCAAACTTAGCTCCGCCTACCTGAACTCTTGTCCGAGCAACGAAGTTATATGGAATTCTGGAACTGGTCCCACATATGCTATCTGCCCCAACACCGACTACAGATTTGGCGGCAGAAGTCTACAGCTTGTCCAGAATGTCGGGTCCACGGAGGAATGTGTCAAGATTTGCTACCGAAATGCAAGTTGCCGGAAAGCCGTGTATGATAAGAAGAGCAAAGTGTGTCACGTCAAGGATCACAACAGTTCGACTAGAATGCCCTGGGAGAAAGACCAACGTTTCGACACCATCCACCTCGATGATCCGCTGCCGAACGGCTCGTTCTTGGCACGATGTCCATACCCCGAAATCGAGTACCGCGCATCTGGCGGCGCCGCATACCGTGTCTGTCAGAGTACGGATTATGTTGGTGTCACCGCGAGAGCATTTCGCCAAGTCACTACTGTAAACGCTTGCGCCGACATCTGCTCGACAACCAAAGGTTGCAGAAAGGCCGTCTTTGATAACATTAACAAGGTCTGCCACGTCAAAGGAGCCGAGCCCGCGACATCACTCTTCTGGGTGAAGAACCCGCAGTTCACCACCATCACCCTGCCCCAGAACCTCAATCCTGGAAAGATGGGCAAATGGTCCGATCTTGTCCGCCTTCCTCTCATTCCAGTCGCCGCTTATGTCGTCCCACAGTTCCCCCAGGCAGATAGGGTACTGTTTTTCTCGTCTTGGGGAGTAGATGCTTTTGGCGGGGCCTCCGGGATGACCCAATTTGGAGATCTCAACTTTGTAACGGGCGAGATATCGGCGCGCCAGGTCACCAACACTCACCACGACATGTTCTGCCCCGCCATCAGCTCGCTGGAGGATGGTCGCATTCTTGTCCAGGGCGGCTCGGACGCGGAGGCCGTCAGCATCTATGATCCCGCGACGAACACATTTTCCCGTGGAGCTAACATGAAAGTTGCTCGAGGTTACCAAACATCGACAATCTTATCCAACGGAAAGGTGTTTACAATTGGCGGCGCATATTCTGGTCCGCGAAAGGGCAAGAACGGTGAGATTTACGATCCCAAATCTGGACAATGGACATATCTCCCAAATGCCGACGTGACACCTATCCTCACCACGGATCATGAGGGCATATGGCGCGAAGACAACCACGCCTGGCTTTTTGGTTGGAAAGATGGAAGTGTTTTCCAGGCTGGACCAAGCGTGGACCAGCACTGGTACGGTACCAAGGGCACTGGGTCCGTGGTCAAGGCCGCTACCCGAGATACTGACGATGCCATGTGTGGAATTTTCGTCATGTACGATGCTGTCAAAGGCCAAATTCTATCTGCGGGTGGAGCTCCTGATTACACTCGGAGTGACGCTACTGCTCACGCCCATATTACTACCATTGGAGAACCCTACAAACCCTCGGCTGTCGAACGGGTGCCTGACATGGCTTTCCCACGCGCGTTCTCCAACGCTGTTGTTCTACCTGACGGCACCGTCCTTGTCACTGGTGGCCAACGGAGAGCCCTTGTTTTCACAAACACGGACGGCACCCTTGTTCCCGAGCTCTTCAACCCGAAGACCAAGACCTGGACGCAGCTCGCGCCGTACGCAGTGCCTCGAAACTATCACTCCATCTCTATCCTACTGCCCGACTCCAGAGTTTTCATCGGCGGTGGCGGTCTTTGCTATGTGACCACCATCAAAGGCGCAACCGACAAATGCGACAAATCTGTGGACCATCTTGACGGCGAATTTTTCGAACCACCTTTCTTGTTCAACCCCGATGGCTCTTACGCCACACGTCCCGTTATCTCAGGTCTATCCGAAAAGCCGGTGAAGGCTGGCGGTAGCCTTCGGTTCCGCGCGACTGAGCTTGCCACAGTTTCGCTCATTCGCATGGGCAGTGTCACACATTCAGTTAACAGCGATCAGCGACGCGTTCCACTCAGCGACGTGAAGCGCAACGGCGAAGAGTATATCGTTGGTCTTCCCAAAGACACCGGAGTACTGCTTCCGGGCTTTTATTACCTATTTGTCATGTCAGCTAAGGGTACTCCAAGTCTAGGAAAGACAGTTCATGTGGTGTTGTAAATCATGTATGAGCCTCGAGAAGTCTGGTTGATCAGTTGAAGAAGACACGGTGCATGTATATAAAATAGTATCTAATGTTAATACGATAGTACCCACGCACATTGACTTGCTATCGTTGTCTTTACTTCAAGCTTATTTGAGCAAGACCCAATGTTTTCTCTACAAGGTTGACATCCACAAACACAAACGCAGAAGCCTGAAAACTTTGACGGCGCACGTACATTAGGAAACACTTCCTATAGCCCCAATAACACTCCTCTACTCATTCCTTCCAAAAAGGTCCCGCCGACGGCAAAGCTATTTTTCCAAATCTCTAAATAGCTCCTACAAGATCAATTTTGCGTCGCTATTAAGTAAGGAATCTCGTCTTCTTCCATGCTAGCCCATACGCTCTTCTCTCTGGGCACCCAACCCAGCTGTGGTAATCGGACCGAACGACATCTTGCATTACCACCGGCAACGCTCTCGGTAAGGGGCCCGTAGACGTCTCCAAGCTCGGATTGCGCAAACGCCCGAGGTTCAGGAGACGGGATCTTCCCTAGCTTGTACAAAATCCGGCCCACATGCTCAGCCACCTCAGCCCATGAAAATTCGACCCCATTATCGACGAAGAAATAGGGGTTCTCGAGAGGCGATGGGGTCGCAAACTCCAGTTTATTAATGAGTGTCATGTAAGCCCGGCCCAGGTCGGCAACATGGACACCGCCCCACACGTTCCGACCCTCGTTGACGCGACCCGAAAATCCGTGCTTCAGCGCAAAGCGTACCAGCGCTGGTAGACCCATGGACACGCGCTTGTGGGCCGAGTTGAAACCGTACACAATTGGCGGGATGAGAATAACAATCTTGGCCTTGTCTCCAATCTCGCGCGCTGCCTTGACAATCGCAGTGTCAACGTTACGATGAAGAGCCGTAGGCGGCAGGGCGTCAATACCCGCCGGGTCGTCGTCGCTGTAGATTTTGTCGCTCTTATATGCACCCTTGGCATCATCCACCAATGCACCCACTCCGCTTGTGTGGATGAAGGTGCTCGGCAGGTTTTGGGCTACGCGGTGCCGCACGCCTGCTAGTATAGCTTCCACGCTCGGTACATCATCGCTCGAGGATGCATTGATGATGATTTCGTGCTGGCTGGCTTGGGCGGTTATCAGGTCGATGTCGTCGAGAGTTCCAGGTATCGTTTTAACGCCCGTTTTCTCCAGTGAAGCGGCCAGCTCTGGGTTTCGCACGAGAGTTGTTACTGGATGACCAGCAGCGAGAAGGTTCTCGATGATGTGTAGTCCAACATATCCTGGGCCGAGCAGGAAAACGGATTGGGGGGCTGACATGATTGCAAAATAGTCGATAGAGCTAATCTAGTAATGGCAATAGATTTGACTGGTTTAGCATATAATTCAAAGGGTGAACCTGAGCGAAGAGGAGAATGGTGTGGAGCTATAAAAGCAATGTGGTCGGGTCATGGTCTCTTATAAGTAGACGGATCTGAATTTCACAGCAAAGGAGAGCATAGACATAGTGGGCCGAAACAACCTCATACTGCGGAGTCAGAAACATCTGATTACAAAGAGAGCACGATGCGAAAAGAGTGTCAGAATGGGGGGTGAGGGGGTGTTGCTTACTATATCACATCAGCGTCCGGGCGAAAACCGGAGTCGGCAACCAGTCAGCGAAACTAGTGACACTGAACTCCATCATTTCGGGAATAGGTATAGTTGGTTATCCAATGACTATCCCTATAAGATCCCACGAATTTACCTCGGTCGATGTGCCCGTTACGACTTTCAAAGGCGGACTTACAATCGGAGGCTCCTGTTTCGGATGAGCGTGATTTAGTGATTGGAGCTGCTATCAGCTTTCAAATATATGGGTATAATCCGGAAATCGTGGCTGCACTGGCGAAGACAGCATCGGACGAGTCAATCAAGGCCCAAATTTTTACGGTGTACTCGATCCATCACGACCGTGAATACGACCGCCCAATAGACATGTTGCCGGCCGGTACCTTCACCACACTGGATGAGGCACGAGACCGTCTTGAACGTCGCATAGACATATGGACAGAACGACAGGGCAATAAGATCCAGCAAAAGCCGAAGGGCATTCGGAAGATAGACAGGCCTTGGAAGCATGTCGCGGATCACGTCTCGTTGATAGCCAACGGATCTGGTGACAAGGTAGACTTTGGCATCATGATGTGTTGCACCTAGAACAGCCGGGCCCGATTGTAACGACCACGAAGCGGGGACCTTATTTTCATTGGTGGAGTCCACGACTCCGCTTTAGCATGTAGAAACGAACCAAAGTCGACTTTAAAATGAAGGCGTCTCATGTCATGTGAGCGGTCTCGGCGTCTTAGTAAGCGATTTGAGGTTCCAGCATCGAAACTTTTCATAGCGCAGTATACATCAGTCCTCGTGCTCGTGCATCGTGCTCTATGACATCTATCAGATGCCTTCTACAGGCTCGACGGTGCCAATTGTCACATATACACCTCACCACGCGGCACAATCGCTCCCCATTTCGCACAATGGCGACGTCGAATAACACCAGCACGGCATCCACCACCGATACAAGCTCCACCACAGAGCAGACGTCGCACCGAATTCTTCCGCTCCCCGAACCGTCGGCCGACAGCAAAGCTGTCGAGCTAAACGTGAGCAGCGGACAGGGCGTCAAGCTCGACCACCTCGGGCCTATGGTCGTCAACCGCGATGGCACGCTGAGCCGCGTTGCGAACTGGGAGCAGATGTCAGAGATTGAGCGGCGGAATACACTGAGGGTTCTAGGGAAGCGGAATCAACTGCGCATGGCGACGCTGGGGGCCAACGAGGATGAGAAGGAGGCCAAATGAGGGCACTAGACATGCTATACACGGCGTTTTCAAAGGGGAATAGGGGTAGAAGACAGATGCAACCTTGAATGAAAGAAGATTGAAGGATCCCAGCCACATGACGCGTCTGTCCTACACGTGCGTGCGTCCACCAAGAAATACAGGCGCGTGGCCGCGGTGACGTCAAGCGCCCCGCATAGCTCACCACCAACGCGTGCATCCTTCCCACAAATAACAACCGCATTCTGCGACTCCTTCCACCGACAACGACGCTCCCGCCATGGCCGCACCCACGGCAGACTCTGCCCACGCGGCAGCCCAGCCAGACAAACCCGTCTCCGACATCCCCCCCGAGGACCGCCTGAAAGAAGCCGCGGCGGCCGCCGAGAAAGCCCTCGCCGCACAGAGCATGGCAAACTCGCTCAAGGAGGCGGCAAAATCCTTCACCGACCCGAAGAAGCGCGAGAAGATGCTCACGGACGCATACAACAAGGAGGTAGAAGCCCATGGTAGCAGCAAAAAGGCGAGGATGCTGCAGAGCGGCGCCTTCCAGGGGACCATGGGTGGCGCGGGCATCGGTGGTGCGGTCGGCGTGGGTGTGGGGACCGTTGTCGGGACCGTGGTGGGAGGGTTGACGGCCATACCTACGACAGGATTGGGGGCTTTGGTGGGGACTGGCGTTGGCGCTATACATGGGCCCTTCATCAAGCTGGGTTCGCTTGCAGGTGCGGGAGGTAAAGGAGATAAGGGTGAGGGCAAGGGCAAGGATGGCGAGCAAAAAGAAGCCCAAGGATCACCGGACGATGACGATGCCGTGCCGGACCCAGAGGCATTACGACAGGCGGCCGAGGTCCTCACTGAAGAGAGGGAAAAGCAGGGACGAGAAACGGCTTCATCACAAGAAGAAGGGAAAGCACAAGGCACAGGGAAGAAAAAGCCGCGGAAAATTGAGATACGATCAGGACGTCAGCCCGAAAAGTCGTAACGGGTTCACATGCCCCCTCCCCACCCCCATTCTGCGATATTTAACCAACCCACGCCATGCGCGAATCGATCAACACAGCCTCATGTACCTGATATATCGCCCGACTATCTCATTCTCAAGAGATCTCTTTAATCTAAAATGGACCACCTGATGGTAGATGAGGGACGCGCGAGAAGTGCAGAGAGGATCTCTGGCCAAGGATCAAGAACACGATAACAAATCGGCCTTTTCAATATTTGTTTTGTCGGCGTTTCGAATATCTGTAACATTTAGCGTCATCGCATATACCGTTTTCTTCAATTGCCTGGACTATCTTATCCTTTGCTCCATCTTTGACACATCCCAGGAGTGTTTACATTGCTCGTCTCAGCCTACACTCAAAGGCTCTTCCCCCGCCCACTAAACTGGCTCCCTCATCTCCTCCAGCGTATCCTCACAGTGCTCTCTCAACTTGGCAAACAAAACAGGCGCTTCCAAGCTGCCCTCGTTCTCCAGCCTTTCGAGCAACCCCTCCAACTCTCTATTCAAGAGATCGATATCGCTCTGTAGCCGTTAACCGTTCAGGCAATTCCCACTCCTCGCTCAAGCGCCCTGCTTGATCCACAAGCACGTATTCTGCCGGAAAACACTGCAAACGTGGACACCGTTGGCTCGACAGGAAGGTGTGTAACACTGCTCCGCGAGGTCGGGTCCTTTGGCACAGAGATAGAGGTATGTTGTGTGGGTATGGATATCGAGTTCGTGGAGGCCCCAGATCTGCGGCGCTGTGCTACTCAACCGCATGGAATCGGGAAAGACGTAAATCTTCAGCCTCTCACTTCCGTCTTCCAACCCCTCCAACAATTCTCCAGCAGCGCGTGCTTGTTGCACATCCTTTGCATGATGCTACCGGAGGCCTTGTGCCGCATGTAGTGGCTCAGTCTGTTTCTTTACGTCTTCGAGCGAAACGATCGGAATAGGTTGTAATATTTTGCGTGAGCGCAGGCGGTGCAGGGCGGAGATGAGATCAGAGATGTCAGTATGGTTTACATGGTGTCCGAGAGGGAAGCAGCGGAGGCCTGTATAGGACTCTCCGGGGGCGTTGGAAAGGGTGTTGCGGGGGTGGGCTGGAGATTGAGGTATATCTGCTGATAGCGACCTAAAACAGACACGGTGTTGTAGATCTAGGGAAAAGATATTGATGTTTTCGGGCTAGAGAAAGCGGTTTGTGGTGATTTGGTCAAGTTTGAAGGAAGTTGTTTCTTTCATTGTTTAGAATGCGTTCGCTACACGTAGCCCATTACCCACCCCATCAACATCTCAATATCGCCCATCTCCAGTCTTGACGCCGCAGCCTTTCTTTCCTCAATCCTACTCTCAAACAGCTGCAAGAACTCTTCAAAGCGCAAAAACGCACCGGATCGCTCCCGCGCGTCTTCCCATCTTGCCTCTTCCATGGCATCCTGAAAGAGCGTCCAAAGCTTATCGTCTGAACTCTCGCCTTGAGCCATCATCTTCATAAGATTATACACTTTGGCACGCTCCAATGCCAGTTCCCTCGTCGTTCGCTTCGCATGCTGCAATCCATGCGGATGTTCCCTCGCAACGGCAAAGTCTACAAGAACGACGTTCGGGTACCCAACTACCATGCCATCCGGGTACTCCAGCATGATATTCCCAACGCTAAAATCGTGCTGCGTCACCGCTGGATCCATTTCGTGAAGGAAATTAAAGATTCGCACGAGCTCAAGTGCGATGTGTAAGACCAGCGTTTTCGGCAACTGAGCATAGGCGTCGGCTTCGGAGGGGTATTGGTCGAGTAGGTACTCCAACATGGCCTTGAGCGTAGGCCCCTGCACTATCGAGGTAGCATGCCAGTTCTGCCCGTAGTCGATGAGGCGCGGGAAGCGGGAGGCGAGTGGCCTGGCGACAACATTGCTGCCCTCGATTAGGCTGTTCGCGATGCGGTGAAGGATGTGGACTTCCGTCTCCGAAGAGGGGACCTTGACGGCATGGAGGATGGTGTGGTTGACTGTTGATATGCAGAGGAAGACTTGGCCGTCGTAACCCTGGCCTAGAATGTCGAGGACCATGTACTTGCCCGCTGTGAGGATATCAATATCCTCTTGGACGGCCGTCCAGGCATCGGGTTCAAGTGGCGGTTGTGTTATAATTGGGTCAGTAAGAGCATCGCCTTCTGATAGTGTTTAAGTTCATAGCTGTTCCTTTACTGAATATTGTTGGGGCTTACTTGCAACTAGCAATACCCCGTACACTTTTTCCTCTGCCATTGTGTATTTCGTGTTGGCTTATATTACGAATTTGCACTATGCAGTCCGTTGCAATCCACTGCATATATTTGGTACTCTACGATAGAGACTTGATAAATACTCGTTGTTTTGTCGGAGCCTATTAGTACCTCAGGAAGCCAAAGGGTAAAGAATTGGGAAGTGGTTGCACGGCAACCGGCCCATTCACTCTCCAGCTGTTGTTGAAGGCAAAACAGCTCTGTACATTGTGAGATTGTCGCCTTTCACTGTAATTTATTATAGGTAGTGTTTATATTTGTTTTGTTTGGGGCAGCACTACAAGGGCCATCCCTATGCCCTTCATGCTTTCATCCAACTCCTCTACATGCACGCCCCTCAGTACACACCACTCAGTAGTTCGTAATCTGCAAAGTTGAAGGGAACGATCTAACCCACTGTAAGGCGAAGATTTATTTATCCTACTACTACTACTTTAGTGTTTGAGCCGCTCCTCGCTTTCTTCTCCCTTTCCTACACCAAACCATATCCGAAACGAGGATTAGATGCGGATGCAAGTCCATTTCCCTCACATTGTAGGTAAATCTATGTTGCAAGGACGCCAACATGTCATTCCTAAGCGATCATCATATGCTACAAGAGGGGTATACACACAATCCAACATCATTCGATGCCCACATCTCTTCCCTAGGGCGTCTACTATCTCCAATATCTTCCAACTATCCACATAAAGGGCGAAAAAGCGCACACCTGCCCTATATGACCTGAATACTTTGAACCCCAGGCTCCATAAGCCGATGCCTCCAAAACACCACATATATTTACATCAGATAGACTCTAACAGACGACTAACTCATTGATTAAACTTCCAATTCGGCTTCTCGCACTTGCCCCACTTCTCCGTAACCTTTTTCACCCTGTCAAGCATCCACCCACTGGTCCAAACACCCTCTTCCCCGTTTTCTTTCTCGGCTTTTCGGCCTAGTCTGAGCACCTTGCCAAGATGACACTCGCCGTCCCCTGCGGAAGAAAACTTCCACTGTATACAATCTTCCGTCTTTTGACAGACAGATTGGCAATTTTCGGCACTGTCGCCGGCGTCCTTGATGGTTGCGCCAATCTTGTCAAAGAGGTTTCGACGAGTGAGCTTTGGGGATGCGGGGGGTAGTTTCGGGCTCAGCTTCTCTGGTCCTAGCGGCTGAGCATCGGAGGGTTCAGGAGCTGGAGCTTGGGGTTGTGACGGTTCGGGACGTGGTGTTTCGGGGGCCGTAGGTTTGGGGCTGCGTTCGGATGCCAGTTCAGCGTCACTCTCGGATCTGTCTTGTGCCTCCTCTTTTGGTGGATCCTTTTCTTTTGCCAGTTTCTCTCGTCTTCCAGGCTCCCCTTTGATTTTGGTATCACTCGACACGTTGTCCCAATCAAGCTTCTTCTCAGCCAACTGCGGTAATACAAACTCTTCGAAAGCATTACGCGCCAGATACGGAGCCTCCCAGCCATATTTCTTTGTCCACTTCAGCTGCGAGTCCCCCAGCAGGTTTGTCTCTTCGGCGTTCATCCCATGCCACGACACGATCGGCGTACACCAGTGTCGCTCCGTCCAGTCCAGTGTACCCGGTGCTTCGCCCTGAAGCATCGGGAAGGATCCGGTACACTCAACATGTGAGGCAGTCATGGCGCTGGCAAGGAGTATGTCGCCGCAGCATCCGGCTCCGATTTGTGATTCCCATGCTTGTGCGTAGCGTTCTCCGTATGCTTTCGCGTACAAGCGCAGCGCTCCAAACGAGAGCAGAATGCCCGAGCCCTGCTGCGCATACTTTATCGGCCCTTGGAACATGGGCGCACCGCTGTAGTACGGTATCCGATAGTCCAGCCGCTCCAGCCATTGCAGCAAGTTTGTCCAGCTCAGAGTCGTGTCGGTCTCAATGAAGAGGTAGTACCGGAGCGACGGCTTCATCATGTACGCCTTGTACACCATGGGCAAGAACTTCCACTTGTCTAGCTTCTTTGCCTTATCGGCGCCCGGTACGTAGCCTGCATTGGCCCGCATCTTCGCATACTCACGGAACTCGTCGTACTTCTCGCGGAGCGTCGCATTGACGGCCTCGAGGGTGTCATGTATGGTGTGACCGTCCACGGTGCCGGCGTGGTCACTGAAGATGGCGACATTGGGGACGCAGGCGAGGAGGGTCGCGAGGTGCGGCGGTAGCTTATCAGGCATTTCTGCCTTGCTCGTCTTTACGATGACCATTGTATCCTTCGCGCCGCGAACCTCTCTGCAGAGGGCTGACGGGGCAGTCGAGCCTGGCCGCTTTCCCTCGGCACTGCTATCGTCTTCTTCCAACGGAGGGGCCAGCACAGTGTCCTGCTCGGCTCCTTTCAGCCTGTCGTCCTTGCTGGGCTGATCAGGAACCAACGAGCCCGCAAGTGGCGTCTCTGGCGAAATGTCATGGCTGATGAGAGGCCGGGGGGGCGAGTATCCACGCTGCGGCAAGCCAAAGTTCCACAGGAAGCTGAGGAACGAGACGGCGATGACAGCGATGACGAGACGCGAGGGCGTGAGCAGCGGCATTGCGGCGATGCACTCGCTCGTGGGAGTCGATGGAACGGCCGGCGTGGGCTACATTGGTCGTGAAAGCAGGTGAGCGGCGCAGACGGGAGAAGATTGCCAGGGTGAGGTCGGTGGAGTGGTGGCCCTGCGGATAGCCCTGCGGAAGGAATGCGCTTCCGAGGGCCGCCTTGGCCGCCCGCGAATGGCCGAGCACCGCTTGTTTGTTCTACGCCTTCGACATCGTTGTGATTTTTGCTTTTGTGGGTAGGGACACAGCAGTTGTCGAACCGGTAAAAAGAAAAGCTACAAGCGGACATTTGGAACACGTGCAGGTTATTCGGCCACGTGCGAGCCCCAGACACCGCCCACCCGGTACGCTAATCGGCAACACCATCTCATATCGAGCATATGAATTGCCCATCACCACCCCTTCACATCGTTCACCCACCGCAGCCCCTCGTTCATCCAGATCTGCATCACCCAGCAGCTCACGGCCAGATCCCGCTTCCATCCCTCGCTTCCTATTGCCTCGCAAACCTCCAACTCTCGCTTCCCCTCGTTCGCCACCACTCTGCCCTCCCCATCCTCCCAGACGCCCCTCTTCACGGAAAATAGCAGTCGCTTATCCCACTCGTCGTCAGCGTGGTAGCCATACTTCTGTATCCTCGCTTCGTTCTCCACATTCAAGCTGTCCTTCCTCGCGTTCTTCGTTAGGTGCCATATCTTGGTCCACTTGCCACCCAGCAGGCTTTTGCCGGACTCGGCCTTGATGGTGCCACCGAGCGTGCTGGACCGGTGCCCGCGCATCTCGTAGCTTTTGTAGCCGGTGCCGATAAGCTCGTAGCAATTGATCGCGTACATCGTTGCGTCTCCGTCATAGCGAATCACTGGGCCGAAGGATGGAGAGAGCGGGATGGAAGGTAGGGAATGGGAGCGCGATTCAGCGGCCATTAGGCGTCTGATGTAAAGCTTTCGCGGCCTTCCGCTTCTTGAGAACTCCTGCATGAGCTGGTAGCGAGGTTGGTTGCTCGTTTTCGTGGTGTGGATAAAGGGTGCTTCAAGGCGGAAGCTCCGCGCGAGCTCATCGACGGGGGTATAGTCGGGTGGGTGTTCGAAGGAAGAAGCGAAGGGGTCGTGGAAGGAGGGCGTGATGGCCGTGGTAGGAGCAGTAGCTACTGGCTGGAGAGCATTCTCTGTGGCAGAGGAAGACGCAGTCGACCAGTGTCTACGATGCTGGGTTAGTGGACTTGTAGGTGTCTCAACCGGCGTCTTCTGCCTCCTCAGCAAGCTCTCTAGTGGATCCGCATCTTCCTCTGCACGCTGTGTTGGCCGATGGTCGTCCGGCAACCGACGCTCGCTGTTCGTTGGTGTGGGCGAGTATGGTGGTGCTTCCATCACACGTCGGTGCTTGGAAGAAGCTTGATCTGAAGCTTGAAAGACAGTGCGCGCTCAACGCATAAATACACAAAGGCGCAGCAAGTGACGGCATAGGATTGGTGACTAGCAAATAAGGCTATATAGCTAAGCCGTCTTCGATCCCTGCTGTTTACTAACATTTCGCGCATTGTGCAAGCAATGTACACCGGAGCGGCTCCGCGCGGAATAGGACGGGAGCTGTCAAGTTCCGCGCGGGGCAAGCTTGTTGAAAGCGGGGTTGCCACATGATTGCTCTCATAGCCTCGCCTTCAGGACTGGATCAACCGAGCCTGTCCAACCGGGCTGGTACACGCCATGCTTTTCTCCCCATGCTCTTTGGTTGATGGGCAATTGCTTAACCCACCGCATCGAGCTTTCGTACACGTTCCCGTCTGACATTCCCAGAGCACTGCAGAGATTGGCATCCGTGAAATCCCACGCATCGGTCAGCGCGACAGCATCTGGTAGAAGATCGTCAAGAAGCCCGTTGACCAGCTCCCGGATCGTGTCAAGTTGCGACGCGGAAAGATAGCCGTCCTCTATGAAGGATATCGCGTCAATGGTGCGTGGGTTGATGATGTTTGACAATGCGAAGAGCGAACAGAGCCGGTTAAGAACCATATCGAGGGACTGGGTGGTGGTTGGCGGGAGGTTTTCGAGTTGAGCAACGAACGCCTGAATTACGATGTACTCAATATGAGCGCGAGCCGCAGAGATAAGAGTCATCATGTGTTCGTTCCACGCATCTGTCGACAACTTGCTCGATGAGCGTATTGCGGCATGGACAGCGAAAACGAGTCGTTGTGCTCGATGGCGATAGATTGAAAGTTGTATGTCCCTCGCAAGGAATTGGTCTCTATGAGCCTTGCAGGGCGACTTCGTTCCCTCGGGCTCGTTGATTCCACCCAAATACGACAGATCGGGTGGGGGCTTCTTCCCGTCCCTCAGCGCATCAATGCCTTTAAGAAGATAACGCCCGACTTGCTGCCAGAGGACATAATTCTCGCCCTCGAATGTAGTCGCTGCCGTGATCGAAGCTGCAATCTCCGGCAGTCCGGACATCATCAAGAAGCCGTGCCCGCCGCAGCACTTGCGTGCATCCTCTGCGCCATCCGAAGCTTCCTGCGTAGACCAGGCTTTCATGCCAGCAGTTAGGCTGTGCACATAAGGGAGCATAGCATGATCTCCACTCTCTTGCTGTAGTCGAAGCGTTTTGTAAGTATTCCCGCAATATCGCGAAGCGAAGAGAGTGGCGAAGCTCTTAGCAACCAAGGTTAACAGTCGAAAATGTTGCGATTTGTAGTGAATGATTTGACGTTCGTTTGGGTCAAAACTATCGAGACCTACGCCTTGCTCGCGCACTACGGAATATCTAGTAGCGATGGTGGTTGCTTGTGCAAGTTGGAAGGCCATACCACGCACGATGATGTTGCGTCCCATCAGCATGGTGGAGTATGACAAGACCCTGTGCTCGGATGTTGCCGAGTATGAGCCCTCACTGGAGACCGTGGCATTGCCCATGAGCATGTTTATGCGGGGGATACGGACAAGGTTGAAGGAGGCGAAACCATTGTCGGTACCGTTGTACCTATCCGCGAATTAGTGATTCGAGTGTGAAGGGAGATAGGACAACGTACGCCATCTTCAAGCCGATATCACCCAGCTGAATCCCTGGTAAAGGCGTCCCATCTTGCGTAGATCTCAACTGGACGATGAACAAAGCCGGTCCATGATCTTTCACTCCGATCACCAAGCGCGCCATGACGACAGCATGCGTGGTCGAAAATCCCAAGCCTCCGGGCCAGAACTTGGTCGATGAAAGCGTTGGTGAGTGGACGACAAACTCGTCGGTACTCGGATCGAATGTAGCGGTAGTCTCAATGCCCCTTAAGAAGGTGCCATGGCCCATTTCCGTCTGACAGTAAGTGCCGAGTATCTTGCCGGTCCTCGAGAGTGGGAGCCATTCGGCTTTCTGCTCTTCAGAGCCGCAGAACTGGATAGCGGGCTCGAAAAGTAGCCTTGCCAGGCCAAAGGGGCTTTGCATAACGCCATTAGCGGCATCTTGTATGACAAGTACTGAGACCATACCTTGCATTGCTCAAAATGCCAAGGGGAGTAGTCTCGAGGAAGAAGTCATGTTGGTACTTCAAACCATCTTCGAAAGCAACCCGACCGGCCTTTAATCCCTCTTCGTACACTTCTTCTCGGTTCATGCTGCCATAACAGCGGGGAAGTTTAGACGTATCACGGGTACCGAGCAGGGTTTCTACGCGTTCAAAGGCTGCTCGCCGTTGCTGCACTGTGTCTTCGCTGTACATCATTAGTGGCGTTTGCCCGCTTCTCGCATTTTCAATGCAACATACCATCCGTATATCAAGCATGTTAGCTCGTGGGAATCAAAGGAGGCTGCTGCTCTTGCCTCTTTCATCAGTCTTTCTTGTCGATTATCCAGGGTAACCGTTGATGGTGTCGATCGTTCACGGTTCGCCATCTGGACTATCTTAGCCGTGCCTCTTTGCTTCTACAACCTCCCCGATCTTTAAATCCTCTGACGAGAATAGCTGAACTGAATTGATTATTCAGCTTATCGATTCTTGCGGGATACGAGGTTGAGGCAGCCACCGAAGCAGCCACATCAATCAGCCCGCTCCAAGGGTAGGACGCTTTTCCGGTACACGTGGACGAGTGGTAAGCGAAGTTCCCCGCTCGCTTTTAGAGAGGCACATGCTCGACTCATATGGGCCTACAATCACAGGGCAAATCGTAATACGTTGGCATTGGTATATCCACTCCGCGGACGCCATCCCAAGCTTTGTAGATTACGATATCTATTTCCCTATTTCCTAGCTCGCGAAGCTGTTATATTCATATCAGATTAGATGTGCAATGATGGCCGTGTGAAAGCCGTGTTCGACACTGTATATGTCGTGGAAGGCCGCAAACGGCAGTTGGACCATTGTAGGTAGGTAACGCACCGTGGAGTCCAAAAACCAGTGTTTTTCAAGTGCCGTACAAGTCGGCGACCCATATAATCTTTCTTATCTTTCATAGGAGTACTAGAGCTCTTATAGCGTGTCAAGAAAGGACGCTTTGGAGGTTAGTCCCGCGGCTCGATCAGAAAAGCGTTCAGCCGCAGCGTAAGCGACACGAACAGCGCGCAAGATAAAGAAGACTAAGGTGGCTAGATTCTCTTTTAGCCAAAATGGACCTATAGAAATGTCACAGCCATGGGGGAAAAAGGTGCTGGCGTGTTGCTGGCGGGAAACGTCGGTGCCGACCTTGGTCAACAAACTGGCTAGCAACCAGCAAGGGTGTGGCAAACGGGGCTTCAGCTGCCCAATCAACTCTGGCACTCTTTGAATGCGCCGAAATTTTGATTTGAGAAAGATGTGTGGAGGAACCGAGGAAATCAGCACCTTGTAGCTCGGTGCTACGAGGTCACGTTCGTGGACCCACGTACGTGGAATTTTAAGCATAGTGGCTATTAGTCCTTCTCCTCTACTTTAGCAACGCCTGCATCTCTCAAGTGCTCATTGTGGTCGCAGCTCGAAAGCATCTTATGACGTAGACGAGCGCTGTGGCCCCACCTGGCCCAAATCGGCTGAGACGAGCCGAACCATGTTCGGGATTCGCCCGGCCTACCCTCGACGACTCTTTAATGATACCCTGGCGTCTTGATGCCAACGACTTTGCGCAACTCCAAATCTTCTCCGGCTCTTGCCCATTTTCGGTGCTCAAGACATTGCCATTGGACGGTATGCGGACCCTACTTCCCACTATACCGGATACTTATCTCAGTGACGCATTTGTTCGCTCAATCATTCCCTGCACCGGTTCTCAAGCACCATGTACCTAGTGGCTTCTGGCCACTCATACGCTACGCTAGCCTTGCAATGTTGATGACATGCAGCAAGCCCGCATCTCTTGCTGCACTACTCATGACGAATGCTTAATCAAAACGAACGCGTTGATATCATAGCTTGGCTTCAAATACAAGATGTCCCCGCATCCACTGAGGCCCGCTCGCACTACACCTTCAAGCACACTAACCGCCAAACTTGATAACCAAGATGGCGCCCGCAGAACCGAACGCGAAGCCTTTCCAGCTACAGGGCGAGGAGCCCTTTTTCGCAGAGGAGCTGCCCGGATGGGGCGGCTACGTAGAGTGGGAGAAGGCGCGGGCCCATCTATCTCCGTGAATTGAATTCTGTTGACGCTTTTTCAGTATCCGGAGAAGAAGAAGCAAGCCGCCGAGATCCTGTCGAAATATGACTTCCCTCTAGTGAGTAGATTCAACGTGAATCTTTTCGAGGGAGACACTACAGCGTGGACATGTCTTAGTTTGCTCCCGCTAACGCATCCAGCCTCCCGAATTCCAATTCGAACCGCTGCCAAAAAAGAACCCCATCCTGGAAGGCGTTAGGTGGAAGTACTACCACTACGCCATGGGTTCGACATTGCGAGATATCCCAGACATATCTTGGGAGTATGTGTTAAAGGAGAAGAGTCCGGACATGATCCATATCTTGCAGTTCCCGTACAATGGCGAACCACCAAGAGTGAGTGAGCATTTTCGCATAGCTTGACTTTACTGACTGGGGCGCAGGACAGGTTAGTGAAGGTTCGTGTCTTTCTCCCGACGAATACGCTTCTATGCAAACTAAGTGGTGCAGACTGAGATCACGTCTAACGCAGATCACTTCGTCCGCAACCACGGAGGCATCCCCGAAATCGACGCGGAAAAGTTTTATTTCGACGTCGAGGGCCTTGTGCATACTCCCAAGAAGATCACTCTAAAGGAACTCCAGGACGAATCCCTCTTCCCTCGCATAACTAAGACTGTTACCCTGCAGTGCTCTGGTACCAGACGTATAGAACAGATCCACGAATACCCTGGAGACGGTGACGAGCTCATTAACGCGCCTTGGGGCGAAGGTGCCATTGGGACTGCTCGATGGACTGGTGTGAGCCTCAAGAAGGTCCTCAAGTACTGCGGAGGTCTCAAGGACGGCGGTAAGCATGTGGAGTTCTTCGGTGCAGACACCTACTTCAAGAAAGGCCAAGTGTACAATTACGCCGTGTCTGTTCCAGTACGGAAGGTGAAGGTTCATGAAGTAATGCTCGCCTGGGAAATGAATGGTGAGCCGCTCCCAAAGATCCATGGGTACCCACTCCGTGTGGTCGTCTTTGGCTATATTGGCGCACGAAGCTGCAAATGGCTCTACAGAATCAACGTTATCGGCGAGCCAAGTCTTGCGCCGGTACAGATGAAGGAGTACATTTACTACAGCCCGCAGATGGGCAAGCACAATGTTACCTACAGCAACGGCTTCAGTATCCAGACCATGCCCGTTTCGAGCGCAATCATGACGCCTAACAACCACGACCAGATCATCCATGACGGCAAGATCAAGTTGACTGGTTGGGCTTACAGCGGGAGCGGCTGGCCCGAGCGAGTCGAAGTTAGCGGCGACGGAGGAGGCATCTGGTATGAGGTGCCGTACGAGAAGATGAGCAGGAAGTATTACCATGCGTGGCGCGTTTGGGAATATGAGATGCCGGTCGATGCCGAAGGTTGGCTCGAGTTCTGCGTGCGAACATGGGACGATGCACTGAATGTATGTACGCCTGAGGGTGTAAGATTACTTAGACTAACCTTGTTGACAGACGCAACCGACGTATGTGCGCAGTGCTTGGTATGTATTGCCAAAACTTCCCCAGATTTCGGAAGATGCTAATTGAGACAGGAACTGGGATCTTCACGTCACTTCATCATGCCAGTACGCAGCCCCTGCACGGAAAATTCTTTCTACTACCGCACACGCCGCTAACCTGTTGTAGTCGCGTCAAGATCTATAGCATAAACAAGACTAAGCCTATGACTGCCAAGCGGTTGAAGCAGTTCGAAGAGAAGGGGCTATCGATTTGGCCCATCACACGCCCAGTCCCATTCGATCTCGAGACGGAGGAAGAATACCAGCGTGAGATGAAGCTGAGGGAAGGCCGCGATCCAGAGGAGTGAAGCCATTGAGGCGACGAAGTCTGGCCCGTTGAGTAGGCACGTAGTAGGGTAGGGTTCAGTTCGGAGCACCGGTTTGCGAAATTGCTGTTTCGTGACACGAAATGCATCTTATTACGCTTTAGAATGTTTTCTGCTTCCGCATTGCTTTATCGGCCTACTCAGCCCCGACAACAGTTCCCTACTACTTTAACCGAACTGGCAGCTCGGCACTACCTTCCACTACCTGGATCCTCCCCAGTTCTCCGCAAGCCACCAGAGCACCCTTCCAGAACAAAGTACCAGAATGTACCGTACAAAACCCCGGCACGTGTTCTCGGCTAAACCCCACCTGCGACATCGGATGACGCAGATCTCCCCAACCCGTATTCATGCATCGAGTTTACCCCAGATTTGCGCCTTTTCGGCAATAACCGAGAACATTCTTCCCAAGTGTGGAAAGAGGCTCCGGGACCAGCGTGTGGGCCGCGCCCTGAATAGGAACCTGGGATGCAAGTGCTGGCTGAATTTGGCGCAGGGTGCGGCTCTTCTGCGGTCGATATGCGGCTGTGATTCGAAGCATGCCTTCCGTGGTTGAGTAGTGGCGGCTCTTGATAATTTACCTTATGATGTCGTCGATGCGGTGGATATGTTGATTGATCTTCAAATTTCCTCTTCATCTTTGTTCTTTTACTTTGATTGTTGCTAGAATCTGCTGGCCTCTTTCCGACCCTCTCAAGATTGCTTTGGAGTAAGCGAACACTCCCAAAACACACCAATCATGTACCCCTGGCGACGTTTCAGATCGATGCAGCCCTCTTGTGTGAGCGGCTCAGAGACAGGCGCGAACTTCACATCTCATCATCTGCGATGCGAACGAAGCAACTTAGAGCCTTCACGGAAGCTATCGGGACGAACACCGGACGTCGTAGCCGCAAGGTAAGATTCCATCCCCGACTACAAGAATTCATCAATTTAAACATCTTAGATCATGGCCAGGGACTACGACTTTGCCGGCTAGGGAGGAAGCCTCGTTGTCCAACGTCTTTGCTCGACAGACCGGACTGCACACACGCCGGAAAAGCTCAAGGTCGTCCTCTAACGAGAGCGCCCACCCTTCATCATCAACACATTCAAATTCTCTCCCGTGGATAAGAGCACCTCCGCGATGTAGACTTGCAGCATCCATGGGCTTCACAACGCTCCTCTTCTATGTCACACTCACCCTCTTCTTCATCTCAACAACATCCGCAATACCACTCTCCACCTCTCATGCACCTATTCACCTTCAAGACCGCCAATCTATTCCCGATCGATTCGGAAACACAGGAAACGACCCCGCTCCCGTGAAATCACAACCACCCCCATTCCCAGCAACACCAACACCAACACCATCCGCAACACTCTCTACTTTCACTTCATCCACCCAACCAACCACTACATTAACGACCAGCCCAAACGGAAACTCCAACAATAACAACAGCGGCGGCGGCGGCGGCGGTCTCGGGTCAAACCCCGGTTTAGGACCACCAGCCGAGGAACTCCAACTTACATCACCGCAACTCGACATCTCAGTCCGGGCTCTCGCGGGCATAATCAGTGGAGGCGTCGCCTTCCTCATCATCGTCATCGGCCTAGGCGTCTTCTTCTACCGCCGCACACGCACCCCCGAAATAAACGAGATTCCCATCCGCCGCTCAAAACTGGGCTCGCGCCTCGGTCGCCGCATGTTCGGCTCTCTCGCCTCCTCCTCTGCCAACTCGCGCGCCAACTCTCGCTCCTCCTCCTCCCGCGCCTCTCTGACGGGCGACGCGCGAGAAAAGCAGGCTGAGGCACCGCGGTGGCTCGTCAAAGGCATGATCGGTCGGCCTAAAGCTGCGTGGGTGGAGAATGGGTTGCTGAGTGTACCCAAGCCGGCGTTTATGCGGGAGGAGAAGGAGAAGACGGAGGATGGGGAGAAGTGGCTTGATAAAGGGGCCATTAGTGGACCGAGGCCGGGGCGGCCGGCTAGTGCGGAGCCGTTGGGGAGGTTGAGTGGTATGGGGATGGGGATGGGGTATTTGAAGTGAGATGTGTTAAAATCTTAGTTTTTAGACTTTCTTTCAGGGTAACTAGCTTTTATAAATCGGTGGGTTTTGGCATGTTTTCGGCGTAGGTATCGGCTTGGGCGGTATGTCTCGGCTTGATACCCTTTTAGTTCAACGATTTCAATTCTTCATGTATTATCAGTATCATGGAGCATGAAAATTCTCTACAGAGTCCACAATTAGGCCTATCAGTGATATTCATACCTGGTTCAATTAAGCGCTGTATTAGATTAGGTCATCTTCTTCAATACGCGCCCGAATTTTTGCTCCAGGATTAACTTGTCAATGGCGATGTTTTTCTTATTACAAAAGTGTCGCTCTCGACCTCATAAACATTATCTATTGCTCGATTCCGTTGAAAGCCACGAGGTTCGCTGATCCCTTGGCATCCTGGACACGGTTCGGAGTGGCCAGAGCAAGCACCTTCGCCTTAACATCAGCCGCGCTCATAGGCCCCTCAAGACCACGAAGGTAAGACACAAGGCCCGCAACATGCGGCGAGGCCATCGAAGTACCAGTGAGGCTCTGTGTAGCAGTATCCGAAGTGCGGTAGGAAGAAATGATGCCCGTTCCAGCAGCAAAGATGTCGACAGCGGGACCGTAGTTAGATCCCGAAGTTCCCTGACGGCGGAAATCATCCTTCTGGAGATTGCCAACGGTGATGACTTCTGGAGAGCGAGCAGGTGAGACGAGGGAAGCGTTACGGTTCTCGTTTCCGGCGGCGACAACAGCAAGAACGCCTTGAGCCCAAGCGGCAGTGATGGCAGCATCCCAGGTGGCCGAAGCGGAACCTCCGAGAGACATGTTGATGACAGCGGTGTTGGTGCGTTTCTTGGCAACAATGTCGTTGGCCGCCCAAGTGAAGCCGTTGATCACGGTTGAGGCCGAGCCCGAATTACCCTCGAATACCTTTACAGCGACCACAGTAGCCTTCTTAGCAACGCCATAAGTAGCTCCGCTCGTGATTCCAGCAACGTGGCTAGTGCCAATATAAGCCGCGATTGTCTGATTGGGTAGGAAGGGGGTGTACTCACGTGCCATGACCAGCATTGTCATTGTTGTCTGTGTTGACAGCATTGAACCCCCAGACAGCACGGCCACCAAACTCAGTGTGGGTGGTTCGAACGCCGGTATCAACAATGTAATTGAAGGTGCCCTCTCCAGCGCTGGAATCATAGACATAGCTGCTAGCGTTAGCTTTCCGGGATGAGATGCTCGCAAGACCCCAGTTGACAGGTGCGCTTTCTAGACCAAAATTAGAATGCATAGCGAGGGGGGAAAAGCAGCTCGCTTACGGGTGACAACGTCCAAAGTAGTCATGATGAAGTCCTCTTCAACGTTCAACACCTGTATTTGTCAGCATTCTGCGTCGCTACGGTCTCAAGTGCTTCCGAATGACCCACCTCAGGCAAGTTCTTCAGCTCTTCTACGGTAGCTGCGTCAAATGATCCAGCGTAGCCCTTGAACGCGCCAAGAGAGTACTCTTGCTCGATTCCTCCCTGCTCTTCCTCGGAAACATCACGGCGAGCGATGTTGCGAGCGTGGATGTCCTGAACCATGGAGGCAACGGTGGCAATGTCGGCCTCGGGCTTCAGCTGGATGATCCATTTCCCAGGAATCGTCGTGCCAACTGCCTCCGCCGGCACTGGCGCGGCTTGGGCGAAGAACGGCACAGCTGCCGCCGCGAGAGCAAGGAAGCGAGTGAAGGACTGCATCATGGTTGAAAGGCGAAGGACACGGAGAGCGACTGACTAGATGGCTACTCGAGCCATAGCACGCTGCGCTACTTATACCTTGAACATCTTTTGGGCACGGCCATAGTTCTATATCGGTCCAGAGCGGATAGTCGCTAGTCATGCCGGATACAGTGCGCTTGCAATAAGCATCTCTTGTCATTTCTTGACATTTGCCACGTCGAGCAAGCGCTCCGATTCGAAACCCGGATATGAAGCCAAGGCGTCTATAGGACCTCTGGGCGTCAGTAATCTACCTCTGTGGCAGTGAGAGTCACCAGATAGATTAGATAGGCATGAAGCGACGGAGGCTGAAAGCCCGGATAAGTATAATTATCCTGGCCTTGCTCCTTCCACTTTGGGCGCAGATGCCGCTCGCTTGAAGTGCGCCGAGTAGCGCCAGGAGTGCATTCTTGATAATATCTCCTTCGTCCATCTGCTAGGTTATGGAACAGCAAAGTCCCATTGACGGAGCAGCTCAACGTGGTAGTGCGCTCCGATACAGGTCCGGATCGTCACTCGCGGATGGGATGGGCGGGCTTTACACAGGTCAGCTGGTCGTTTTCGCGCCTCTAGACTCTCAGTGATCTCTCCGGCAGCAGCCCAAATTGTGCGGTTTGCGGTAGTAAAGCCTCTCTGGCGAGATTGCATGTTACGTTGCTGGATGGAGTCGGGGAGTGACAGTGGCACGCCAACGGGTTCGCATTTGTTGATCGACATCTAACACAGAGACCTCGGCTCCTGTGCGAGGCGAGCCTTAGTAAGCATATTAGCGCTGCAGGGTTGTTCAATGACACCATTTCCAACTGCTTCTTATGTACTACTCCGAAAGCGTCGCCAATGTATACCATCACGAATACCTGCCTAAAACACGTACATACCACCGAGATGTGCGAAACTTCGTCGCGAACCCAGGAGCTGTATATTGAAGTGGATCAGGAGTGGGAAAGCGCATGGTGAGTTGAAAGGCGCCCTACAGGAATTGGTTCTATCAATGCACTCGGCTACGCTTGCTATACATGCTGCGAATTATGCTTCTTAAATCCTACTATCTTTCCAAGAAGGCCAAAACTTAAAACATGCATCTGAAAGAGCAATCAATCAAAGAGAGCAGGAATTCGGCGGCTATGAGGATTGGAATAGTCTGCGATAAGCCTGATGATCGGCACCTGGGGAAGTACGCTCGAGTAAATGGCTTCCATCGGGCTATAGAACGCTGTCATCTGTGAGAAAAGAGCGCCCGTAGATTCGTGCCTTCCAGGTATGTATAGGGGTTCCCGTCTTCCAAGACCAGTAAGCTTCTCTTACCCCAATCGTTTCCTGCAACGGAAGTTCGCCATTGCTATCACTCGCTCGCCATGACCAACTTCTTTGCATCCATCGCCAAGAATGGACTACGCGAGACCATCAGCATGCTATTCCATGGCGAGACCACCCTCTTCAAACGACCCCCCCAGACGCGCCCGCAGTACGCGCGCGTCCGAAGGAGGACCAAAAACGGACGAAGAACTCGCCCAGCTATATACCAGTTTAGCAGCACGATTGAGGGAGGTCGAGGGATGATGAAGACCTATGAGAGGATCGACGATGGAGAACCGCTCGACGAGAATGAGATTGATCAATTTGTGACGGCGAAGAAGAGTGCGTCGTGTGACAAGCGGCAGAGCCAGCGGATGACGAGGAAGGAGAAGCCGAAGAGGAGGGCTCTTGAGCTAGAGCAAATGGCAGTGGTAGGATGCTGCCGTCCGCCCCTTTTGCTCGTCCCCGTATTTCGAGACGTGAATGGCTACTGTTGACTGAAGAACGTGGCCAGGAGTCATCTCAACTAGATGAAAGCATAAACGAAAGGCATCACGCTCCGAACTCGCGCCACATACACTCGCGAACCTCGGCGGGAACATCGGACCAAGGTCACAACAGGACTAAGCCAGCGCGCAACGGGATTGCAGAGGCCTCGCAGACAGAGTCGGGTTCGCAAGCACAGAGTGTGGTTTTTAGCAGCAGGCCGCATGAACAGTCAATCCGATCTCAGACCAGCCGTCCCAGAGCGACTGGTCATGTAAGTGCTAGTCCAAGTTTCGAGGGGACACGCCTAGCGAGCCAGCAACAGAATGCTCATTTACAACAGACGAGCCAAGTGTATGCATCGAGAGAAGGAACACACCCTTCTCAAAGGTCCAGGTCGAAGCAGAAACGTCCCGTACACCTGCGAGCGGATGTCTTTGCGGACCCACCGGGTCCAGCGATACGACAAGTCCACTTCACCGAACCAAATCCATCTAGTGGATCGCTGCGGCCGCTCGAAGAAATTCCAGAGGATGCATCAGGAAGTCCGAGCTCGTTTCGGCAGCCTGAAATGGATGAACAAGGTTCGCGCAGCTTCGTTTTTGGCACCCCCACTCATGCGTTAGGTTTTTCTACGAGCACCATATCTCGACCACCCAGTACTGCAACAGCAAGCCTTCAGGTGGAGGAGGGGCGGACTGATTACGTCCGTGGGCCGGACGCCAACATCTATGCCGTTGATCATCGTAGCGAAAGCCTCCAGCTTGTGCCAGACGAAGAGCCAACACCCACAATTGGTACGATAGGGCCCGGCGGAGCGAGTACACCTTTACCGTCACGACCAAACCCATCACTGCAACCAGCAAGTATCAGGGCGGGCCCACCGCAAGCACATGCGACGAACGGTGCGATGGCGGGTGGGAAAGTATAACGATCCACTGTGCCCCTACGTCTATTTTTGGAGAGCATGGATGAGCACGAAGTAGCTGTATGGATCCATTACAGCTATGCGGAGGAAGAGATGTCTAAGACAAACGAGGTGCGTGGGAACGGGAGAGGATATGGAGGGTAACATTATAGTATTGGGGTGAAGACTTTCCCAGTCCGAAAGGATATTACTACGCATGATTGCTCCTAAGGTGAGGGTGATTGCGTGGGTGGGTGACGCCAGTGCCGCGCTAAGCTGGTTGTGGAAGGGGGATGGTGGGGCAAGAGAGCTCAGCCCTTCACCACCTTGCCCACGGATGCCACGCTTGGGCATGATAGTATGATGAAGATGGTCAACGCATTGCGACCGTCATAAAATTTACTTTGGGACTCATTGATTGCTTTAGAAAGATGTGAATGCAGCCGGCAGTAGGCGATCTGCTGATGAAGTTGCTTTAGATTGCCTAAAAGGGTAGGTTCTGGGAAGTGTGGATTACAGTCGTTTTTGGTTCGTTTTTTTGGATTTGGATTTGCATAGTGGGAGAACAACAATTCCGAAGCTAACCTAGGACCTGACGGGAGGCTGCGAGACCATCTCCGGGGTCTTATCAAATCTCCGAATGTAAATTTACGACAACTGAAAAAAAAAAGCCTCTTTGTCTATAAGTTCACATAGATCAATCCGAACGAAACGTGGATCACTTGAACGAACCTCATCGACGACGAAACCAAGCATACGAGGCATAGTTAAGAGATTGAATGCATATGGATTTCATTGCATCCTCTCCATCGCCCATGATCCAAGTTATTTGGAAGATGCGTGCCAGCGTAGGGCATGGTCCATGATAAGAATGGTCCGTTGTTGTCGTCGAGAAATTGCCTGCATTCGCCACCAACTAGGCATGACAGCATGAGAACCGAAGAACGGTTAGTACACCCGCCCCGCCAAACGCGTGAGATGCGCGGGTCCTCGAATGAGGGCTCAGATCATAGAAACTATCGTACCAACTAGAACGGGGACGGAAGAAGGAAGAAAACATGCGGCGGACGTTCGCGTGAGTGATGACCTCTACTACGGCTATTTCAGGCTAGCGGCAAGTGGATAACGCGATTCTTTGTCGTTTCGCCGAAAGTCTAGAGGTGCGGAAACCAATGCGGCCGTAATTCACCACACCACCACGGCCATGTTTGCGGCTACATTATTAATATGCGCGCCCGTCCGTCCTGGGCCTCCTGTCACTGTCACTGTCAACTCACATCGCATCGCTTTGACCGTGGCACTGGAGCCGCCCTGACACGCAACTGGCCTGCCTTCCGACGTTTTCCGCTATTACGAACATCCCGAGCGCCCGTGGACGCCGCATTCAACGGGATTGTCAATTGCATATCCCGAGTAGCTCTGTGAGTTGCTTCATTTCCTAGGAATGGCGTCGCTGCAACAGTCGCCACCAGCTACGAAGAGGAAACGTGTGGATTCAGGGACGGAAGCCCTTACGCCGCCTTTGACCGCCGACGACCCAGAGGGGACACTCGTCCTCTCGCGTGCCGTTCACGTTCTCTCTACCGCTGCTACCGCGCTGTCACATGTCACCATCCTCTACCAGTCGGATCCTGTGGCGCGAGAAGGTCTCCTCCAGGCTGTGGAGTGTATAAAGAGTGTCAACGAAGCAAGTGGGAAGCTCCTCATCTGCGGAGTAGGCAAGAGTGGCCTTGTAGGAAAGAAACTGGGAGCGACAATGAAGAGTCTCGGCGTAGCCTGCTCGTTTCTACATGCCGCTGAGGCGCTACATGGAGATTTGGGCGATGTAAGGCCGGTACGTTCGATGGCGACATTCGCCCCGCATCGCACTAATGCCGTCTAGAACGACGCTGTCATGTTCGTATCCTATTCCGGGAAGACTGCCGAGCTTATGGCTGTCCTCGACCATATTCCGTCCTCTACCCCTATTCTCGCTCTCACATCGCATACGAAGCCGCGCGACTGTCCACTGCTGCGCGAAAGACCCGATGGGATACTCCTCCCAGCGCCGATACACGAGTTGGAAGAGGTGTCCTTCGGTGTGTCTGCGCCAACAACATCAACTACCGTGGCTATCGCGGTTGGTGATATGCTAGCACTAACCGTCGCCGAGGCTCTGCACACCGATAATAAGAAGAGTGTTTTCAGAAGGAACCATCCGGGAGGTGCTATAGGCCAGATGACTGGGAAAAGAGAAGCGATAGAAGATGTAGACGACAGAACAGCGAAGAAGCCCAAGGGCATAGCCTCGCCGGCATGACGTTGACGATATCGACCGAGTTAGCATATGTCTGTACGAGGCGTGTATATTCTGGTGGATTTGCCCCTTTGGCAGAAACGGGTGTATACAGTGTAGGCATTTGGATTTGGGATTTGGGAAAATGAGCGCGCGTGTGGCAAGAGCTGCACAGGCCGTCTTTTCTCTTACGCATGTGCTCTCCCCTGCTTTTTCAAAGTCGTTACCTACCCTTCTCACATCAATCTTGCAAGTGTCCTCCGTGAACTATCTCCCCGTGTATTTCGCGCGTGCGACGCTAGAAATGTGTCCTAGTTAGCCCTACTACTCTAGCAAGACGTCTATCTTTCTCACCAAAACCGCACCAACCACCTGAGAGCACGCTATGATTGTCCACATCTCTGTTCAATTGCGATTCTCGTTCTGCAGCATTTTACTAATGCATGCTCAACTCCCATTCCACTGACTATGCATAAACTAGCTACAAGGAGAGCGCAGTACGTTGCGGGTACTATGGACAATGACTATGTGCGACTATGGGCAACATGTTGAGTGGGGTGCTTCTAAGACAATGGAGCACGGTTCCATTGACAGTGTTCATTTCAAGCTGGTGGATGAAAGTAGTGCAGAGAGGGGTGGTTGTACGCTGGCATGCCATAACAGAACCCTAGATACAATGTCTGACGAGGAGGTCTTCAGCCACCTTTCCGAAGAGATTCCAGTTCTCGCACCCCGATAGTTCCTCCTAAGTGTGTGTCCGCCTCGTGCCTTAATGCACGCTGTGTCCATCGTAGATCCCGTTACGGCGCTCGGGCTCGCTGCGAGCATTGTCCAGTTCGTGAACCCCTCGATTTCATGATACTATAAAGACGCACAGAATGTTAGCTTCATTGCGCATGAAAGGAGTAACGCACTTACTGTAGTCCTTGCAGGTTCGATCGATGCGTCTCTTGCGCGGCTACAACGACTTCTTCGTTGTATTGCCCGGGCGGCCCCGCGCGGAGGTGCAAGAGTCCGACTTCGCCAGCCCTCCCTTCAACGTCCTCGCAACAAATTGGTCGGACTCAGGGGTTCCCTTCTGGGAGCGATGGAATCGAGATACCTCTCAACCACGCCGGACACTAGGAGTCCTTGAGCAACAGGAACCCGTCATGAAGACATCGTCCGTGCTAATGAAAAAAAGCCCGAAGGCCGGGCACTAAGAGCCCTTGAGCAACAGGAATCCGTCGTGAAGACATCCTCCGTGCTAATGAAAAAAGCCCGAAGGCCGGGCACTAAGAGCCCTATCCACACTCATGACTGAGTAATGTGCTCATGCAAACCAAGTCGCTTTGCGGTTTCGAAAACCAAATCCTTGAACAAGAACAGCGAACCGTTTATGTCATAGAGTGTAGGTCCGCTTCCATCGCCTTGAAATGCATAATCCTCTTGATCCAAGGAGAGAACCACCAAGGACAAGGTTACTGCGATCCAATATAGCGCCGCTCCGGCCGTCCTGCTTTGAGGTGGCCTGCGGAACTCGATGGTACCTTTGGCCTCTAGAAGAGGCTGCAGGTTCCAAGTAAACTCTTTTTCTGGCGACATGATCTCGACGATATCCGCCAAGTCGCTGATATCTTCGATGGAGTCGCATGCAGTCGTCTTGTCTAGCATGCTTGATCCTACATCCGGTCTGTTCATCTTTGCCCAATCGTCGATGCGTTTGCTTGACCGGATTGCTTTCGAAAGCGGATCGGCCATCATTATAATGCCTTTGGCAATCTTCTTGATCTCCGAAGGGCTCCAGGATCGATCTTTGGGTGCCACATGAATGTGTGTCGATCCATATTTCATTGAGACGATATCGAAATAAAATTCGATGAGGCCATAAATCATTCCGATGTCTCTTTGCCAATCGGCATAGAGCTTTGGTGAGACGATCTCAACTCGATCTATAGCACACAATCTATTAGCACCGATGATTTGAAGCATCTTTCTCGGGACAGTACAAGTCTTCTTGTCTCCTTCAGCATTACTGCTCTCGAACACAGAGGGGTCATCCTCAATTTGCCATTTCGTGTAGTCTGGATCTTCCCCAGGCTTTTTCCATGTTGCAGACAACCCGCCATCCCGGAGCCAACCTGCAAGGAACTCGTGGATCCTTTCTCGATTCTCGTCTCGCGGGCCGGGCATGTCTACGCCTGTATTCGATTGATGACCGTGGTCACTATCATCGAATTCGTACTCCGACCGGAGGATTTCCATAGTTTCGGGTTTAGGCCGTAGCCCCATCTCTAGTTCAATACCAAACCCGAGCTGTGCACCAGATTTAGTGGTAATCATCTTGATCCTTCTAGGAACACTTAGCTAATTGTATGCAACGTTGCGATACTCGAAACTGATCTATCTGGTGCGGGTTTGGCAGCGTTAGCTTGAGAGGGGAAGAGTAAAGTTAGGCAATCGAAGATGTGTCGACAGGGCCTTGATCATGTTGTGGAAGTCGCGGTCGAGATGGCCGCTCAAGACCATCCGCGAACTCGAAGGCAACTTCCATAAACGATGACAAACATCTTGGGCTGATGTTGGCAAATAGGACATTCATTCTTCTGATTTAGTTTACATGTACACATGGGCAAAAGAAATGCTCCATCCATTTTGGCCCTTCGATCGTTCATCCCTTCGTGCATTCCTCTACTTCAGGGCAAGCCTAAGATAAAATGGATAATCCGCGATACTTCTATAACACATGGGAGCATAATGGTATGGACCAACGCGACAGGTTTCAAGATGTTTCTCAAAATCTGAGGGTGCATATATGCGATCTTGCTCAAACGTGTAGAGGCACACTGCACAGAACACACCAAACTCCGTACCCTCAGGAGATAACCAAGGAGCATCAACCATCGCAAAACATCGCCGCGGGCTGACCGGTAATAGGTCCGGACGGATCTTCAAGGGCTCACGTTGCGAACACTTCACAAGTAGGCGGTGCACTTCACGGTCTTCTCTGTCAAATCCTGGTAGCCGGAATGTTTTCCCCGTGCGTTCGCATAGTTTTACAGCGACGTGGGTGTCGTATAGGGTGTGTCGCACTTGAACCTGGAAATAGTTTGTTCCATTGGTGAAACGAGCCGGATGGAAGTAGAAAGACGGGATTGACGCAAGATCCAAGGACGTGAGTCCAGAGCGCTCGATGAGCTCTTCACTTTTGAGCGGCCTTGGCTGGCTTTGTCCGCATTTAAAGCATAGACGCGATACCGTCGGCAGCCATAGACGCTGGGCTAGTTCTCCACAATGGTCGCAGTGGCGTTGGCGGAGCTTGTGGAACACCTGCGGAAGCGTGATTTCAATCTTTGTCTGTACAGCCAATATGCCCCTAATCGCTTGAGGGGCGTGATCCATGATAGTCCGAAACATAGGCATGGAATCAACAAAGAAACGAGCGTGTCGGCTGGCGTTCCGGAAGCGGATGAGTGATAGAAGCGAAAGCTGATCCAGGATAGCGATGATAAGCTCAGGCGGTAGGTTTCCAAGAAGGCCCAGGCTACATAACGACGGTGCTGATTCGGCCTTGCTAAGGTCCAGAGGCAGTAGGATTTTCAAGTCATCATCGGTTAAAACGTTCTGTACGGCTTTATCGTGGGGGTAAGCCAACGCGGCGGCAACAGGCGAGAGGAGCGATGGAGCCATGATGGAATGCGCGAGATGCAATGGAGAGTACAGCGAACTCTCGTATCACTGGGTTGGCTGCATTATAGCAGAATGTTTTTTTGCTTGTTGAGGAGTTGTACTACGGTTGACGATGACGGTTGCCTGTGCATGAGCGAACCGTGGTTAGTCATGCCAAAGAAGACCTCTGTCTCACGTGCCACATGTGCAACAAGAAGAGAACGGACCACCAGATTCTTTTCTGTTCATGTGTTTTACCATTTAGCATCGCGATCATTTTGCATTTGGACTGTCCAATTCCCCGTATAACATGTCGTTTTTAGATAACTATGTTATACTATGAATGTATTTCCAAATTTTAGGTGGCGCCAACGAGGGCCACCGGCCCGGCGGCAGCATCCGCCGCCCCATCTTCCCCCTCATCCTCCCCGCCCTCACCATCCCCCCCGCCTCCATTGTCGTCGTCGTCGTCGCCGTCATCATCGTCATCGTCGTCATCGTCGTCGTCGTCCTCCTCCTTGATCCTCCTCTCCTCCTCCTCCTCCTCCTCCTCCTCCTCCTCCTCCTTCTTCCTCCTCCTCTCCTCTCTCTTCTTCTTCTTCTTCTCCTTCCTCTTCTGCTTTTTCGCTGCCTTGGCGGCTTCCGTCTTAGTGGCCCGAGGGCCCCTCTTGGTGTGGTGTTTAGCAGCTAGATACAACATGTTAGCACGAGAAGCTATAAATGAGGTAGCAATCAAAGCGGTTTATGACTTACGGCCAAACGATTGTGCCCTCTGGCGGGCTTTCTGGTACATTGTAAGCAAAGAATTAATGACTTAGTGTGAGTGAACAGGGGGGTATATGCAAGCTAGTATACGATCTGATTCATGCGGAGAAAACTTACTTGGGCCTGGCCCAGTGCTCGCATACCGACGAGGACGTCCGATTGCCCCTGAAGGCATTGAGCGGCGCGGTGGCCCTTTCCGCCGCAGATGCGGCAAGTTCTGGTCACTAGGATTATGTTAGCAAACTATACCCAAACAATTTACGAACAGCCTGGAGCGAAGAGGAATCCAAAAAGCGTAATCGAAAGTTAACATGAAAGACGCGTTGAGGTGGCGGCTGGATTGTGCTAACATCCCGTCATGCGGTGAACGAATGCTTGCAAGTGCCAATGATGTGCAGATGTTGTATCGTTGACGGTCTCCATCAAATCTCGAGAGTTCACCAATTGTCCAACAATGGAATGCTGAGAGATCTGTGTGCGTGCTCGCGCCGCCGCGGTGTAAGTTCGAACAGTCGTCGTGTTGGCAGCAGGCGGCAGCAGGTGGTAGCAGGCGGCAGCAGGTGGTAGCAGGCGGCAGCAGGTGGTAGCAGGCGGCAGCAGGTGGTAGCAGGTGGCAGCAGTGTGGTAGCAGGTGGCAGCAGTGTGGTAGCAGGTGGCAGCAGTGTAGTTGCTGATTCATGCAGTGCTAAAATTCCAATACGTACTTTTGCTTTTCTTGAACCAATGTCAGCTATCGGTGCCAGTGAAAGAGATGGGCAGACGATCGGGAGTGATGGCTTGGAGTTGAGTGTGACGCTATTTGCGAACATACCTTTTGAAGTGATTGTTCTTGTTTTTGATGCTTTCTCTCTTGGTTAGCACAATAGAAAACACTGAAGTGACACGAGCTGAGGGGTTCGATGATAGAATGAGTCGCCCCAGGCATGACGGGACTAGCTTGTGAATTGAAGATTCAGGGGCGGGATGAGCGGGTAGGGGTGTGCTGTTACTAACGTGGATGAAGGGATTTTTGGGCCGAAGAGAAAAGGAACACGGAGGGGCAGCAGCACTACCTTATACTCGAATCTATTGTCTGTGCGTAGTGCCGCTTCTAGCAAGAACCGCTGTTCCAGAAGAAGGTGCGAAAAACACCAAGAAGGCTCGATATACAGCCTACGGTCTCGCTCTTTCTGAAATGGAATGTTGCTGCCACGGTGAATTTCAGGTCTTCCTTGACGAAGCACGCAACTATAGGAGTCGACAAGAATGTCTACAGCCGATTAAATTTTCATACACTTGATCTCTCAGCTCACGACATGGTCACAGATCTTCCTGAGGCAGAGCGTGTGGTGCTTTGCAGCCAAATGACCCAAGTTTGCCCTGAGTTGGCTCCCCCTCTTCGAATTCGCCGCTATGGCGGCTATACAATCGGCGAGTCTCTGGATTTTCTGTTGATTTTGAGGATGGAGGCCGCGTGACTGGCTCGAAGCAGTGTTCTGGAGTATGCGTCGGGTTCTACAGATCGAGGCATAGTGAGTATGTACTTGGGCGTCGAGTTCTCACGTGGTATCTCTCAAGGTTTGCAGTTTCTGGAAGATGTTTGTGGTGCGATGTGAGCATAGCAACAAGTTGATGTTGAAAAACGCGTGGGCCTTACCTTTCAAGTTGGGGTCGACAGTGCTCGAGATCCTTGCTGACTTCACGGCTTTGAGAAGGTGGCGTGGCATTCATTTTCTTAGTGGGTGAGTCTGGGTGAGGTATCAATTGTAGTAGATTGGGGCTATTAGATTGCAATAATGAGCGGCGATTAGCTGTGTATTAATAGAAGGTAGATGATGCCAGTGCACGTCTTTGGAATTCATTCTCAAAGGTAAAAGGGATAAGCACACGGAGCAATGATTAAGCTAGGGAAGGATCCTGTATAGTGGATCGAGGCCGAAGACTGCCATTTCCCGTACCGCTACCAGTCGACCTACGAATAGTGTGCTTCATGAATACAGTTGCCGGTCAACCGGTGGAGATTTGACTCTTGGCTGATAGGCCAGTCCTCCGTGTCCGCCAATCATGATTCTATCATAACGTCCGAGTCTGTGACTCTTGGTTTTGGTCCGTCTTGAAGGCTTCAGAGACAATTGCAGGCCAGAGATGGGATGGAGCATGGGGCCACGGCGAGGGCCGGCGGGGTGGGGGATGCACGGGATAAAGAGTGCGGAGTGCTGCGCGAGGCGTGGCGAACCTGGCGAATGGGGCTGCAGCAGAGACGGAACCAAACGTGTGGCCTTTTTAATGGTTGGCGGTTAGAGGAGTGACGAAAAGGAGTGGGTTGTGGATGAGTTGTCGTCTCTCGGAGCGACTCACAGCGACCCGCACCCCTGTCGCGATCGCGAATCAGAGCTCACCCCACGTTTATGCAGCTGTCGCAGGAAGCAGCTGCGCCTGGCAGTGGTAGGCCCTCCGAAGGCTTTCCCTTATCCTCTTCGACCTCAGCGCGGCCCTCTATTCGATCTCGCCAACATACTTATCCAGTTCGTAATAGAGTTTGCGCCGCCAATATCCAATAGTCGCGGCAGACCACTCACACCATGGCCGACGACGGCCCAGCTCCAAGCGAGGCGCCGCCAGAAATCACGACAGCCCCCGAAGCCCCCCAAGCTCCCCAAGCTCCTACGTCTCATAAGACATCGCGCGCCCCTACGACGACGACGACGTCCGCCTCGCCTGCACGCCGCAAGATGGCCTCCAATGCCTCTGCAACCTCCAAGGACTCGGTCCCCCCGCGCCGGCCCACGGCCACGAGCGGTGCATCTGCACCAGCCCGGCGGCCGGCTGCATCCCTTACCGCCCGAGCTTCCACGACGACGTCGAAACCCCTCTCCAGCTCGACGACACGCACGGCGACCGCGGGATCCAGCTTGAACAAGCCGCCGACGCGTCCGGCCCCCGGCACAGTCGCTAGGAAGACTGGCTTGTCCTCCCGGTCTGCGGCGTCGGATGCAGAGCCAGACCTGTCGTCCGTCACGTCCGGGGACGAGAACAAGAGGCCCGCGGCGCGCAGGACGACATTGGCCTCGTCCACCGCCGCTGCCAGATCCTCGCCTGGGAAAACTTCTGCAGCACGGCCAACCACCACCGCCACTACCACCGCGCCAGCGAAGCGTCCCCTGACCACGCGTCCCTCGATCGACGGCCCTGCAGCCAAAGCCGCACCTCGTGCGTCGCTATCCTCGTCCACCAGGCCAACAACGACGCGGCCAACGACTACATCAAGAGCAACACCAAGCACTTCGTCGAGGACGTCACTTTCACATGCAAAGAAGCCTTCTGTCCCCGCCGCAGCCGCTCCGCTGGCCCCTGAGCTCAGCGACGCGATTCCAGAGGAAGAGTAAGTTCTCGCGTCGGCAACGCACGCCATAGCTAATACTGCCAGCACCGGGACGATCCATATCTCCCCCAAACGCGAGGGCTTGCAAGAAAAGGCCACCTCCGATGCCGAATACGAGACGAACAAACGCCTTGGGCCTGTCCAAGCTGCGCTCGCCAAGTTGGGCGAGGAGCCTGCACGACCGGACACGGCTCCCTCCGGCGCTGTGACAGAGGCCGATTTGGAGCGAAGGAGGCGGAGCGCGCAGGTCATGCAAGACTTTCTCAAGGAGACAACTCTGCGCGAGAAGCTCCAGGAGCGCGCCGACGACCTCGCCCGGGAAGTCGACATTCTGCAGGCAGAAAAGTCAAAGTTGAGGAAGCAGTTGGCCGAGGCCGAGGCTGCCGCAGCCGAAAAGGATAAGGCTATTGCAGATGCCGCCAGGTCGACTGCCTCAGACCAGAGCGAGCATACCAACCTCGTTGACGAGATGGAGAAGAAGTTTGCGCAGGAGACACAGGAGCTCGAGGAGCGCGGTGCCAAACTGCAGGAGGAAAAGGCTGCAGCCGAGGCCAAAGAGGCAGAGGAAGCCCAGCGCGCGGCCGAACTCCAGCAGGTGCTGACTCAACTGAACGAAGACCTCGAGAAGCAGGGCGCCGAGTGGGACGCTGAGAAGAAGAAGCTCGTAGAGCAGCAGGTGCAAATCGAAAACCTCACCAACGAGATCATGGGGCTTAAGGAGGAGAGGGACACGCTGGCGCAGCAATTGGACGAAGCCAACGCTACCCTGGAAGCCTTACAAACACAGCTAGCTGCGCTGGAGGAAAAGCACACAGACGACCTCAGATCACGCGATGAGAAGAACCATGAGCTTTCTAAATCGCTTGAAGAGCTGCAGGCCGAGCTCTCTGCTTCGGAGCGGAAACACGCCCAAGCCTTAGATGAGACGAAACGCTCGCTAGAGTCAAGCTCTTCGGAGTCGTCCAGGCAGGTTGAAGAGCTGCAAGCCAGAGTTGAGTCTCTGCTTCAGCAACACACAGACGAGTTGCGCCTCAAAGATGAAACGATCGAATCGCATGTCAATGCTACAAAAGAGCTTCGCGAAGTTGCCGACAAACTGCAGGAGCGCGCCGATCAGACTTCTGCCGACCTAGAAAGCGAACGTAATGCGCACGCTGAGGTACTCCGAGAGAAGATGGCTGAGTTGCAAAGGAGCAGCGAGGAGGGCTTGCAGGGCAAAGAAGCCGACATCGCTCGTCATCTGGGGACCATAGACGGGCTACAAGAGCAAATCAAGGCGCTGCAGCAGGGAGAGAGCGATGGAGCCAAGATTGCTGCCGAGCTCAACCAGCAAATTGAAGAACTAAAGCAGTCGCATGCTGAATCGCTTCGGATCAAGGTTAACGAAAATGAAGAGCTTATGAAGCAGATGGATGCCATCAACGCCCAGCTGACTAGCGACACATCCGAGATTGAGAGTCTAAGGGAAGAGAGCGAAGGCTTACGAAAGACGATCCAGACGCTCGAGCAGATTTCCCAACAAGAGTCCAATCAGCATTCAACGGCTCTCAACAAAGTCCAGACGGAGCTGGAAGAGGCAAAGAAGAAGATAGAAACTCTAAAAAGCGAGCTCGACGCCTCGCAGGAAAGGGCTCGTCAGGATTTGCTCACGCTTGGCCAGGACCGCGATGCCGAGATTGAATCCCTCCGTGCGGACCTCGAAGGCGATGCGAAGAAACGTTTCGAGGAACTGCAGACGAAATACGATAGCCTTGCCGCTGAGAAAAACGCTGCCTTGGAACGCCATGAGAAGGTGCTGGCTGAAAGGGCTGAAGCACTTGAAGCCGCAAATGAGGAACTGGCCAAACTGAAAGAAAACTCTGGCACAGCATCTCAAAGTTTGACCGAGGCCCTCGCGAAGCACAAGCAGCTTGAGGATGAAAAGTCGGCGGTTGAAGAGGCCCACGCCATATCACAGGATTTGCTCACCGATCTCCAAGCTCGCCTGGATGCTCTTGTAGAAGAGAAGTCTTCTGTTGAAGATGCTTGTGTTAGGTCGCAAGATGTCATCAGCGATCTTCAAGCCCGGTTGGACGCTCTCGAGGAAGAGAAGATGGCCGCCGAAAATGCTCATGCAACATCGCAGAAGCTCATCACTGACCTCCAAGCGCGCCACGACAGCCTCCTTGAAGACAAGACAGCCGCAGAGGATGCGCATAACCGTGCCATCCAAGCTCTCAAGGAAGACTCTGAGGCTACATCCAAGCAGCTTCTCGGTGAACTGCAGACCAAATACGATGCACTCCTAGACGAAAAGTCGAGCATCCAAGGTGCCCACAGCAATCTTCTTGCCGAGAGCAAGATCGCTCAGGAAGCGCACTCTAAGGCTCTGAGTACGCAGCAAGTCGAGATCGAACAAAAGTTCGCCACCCTGCTTGAAGCTTTACAGGCTGATTTGGACACCTTGGAGAAAGAGAAGAAGGCCGCTATGAACGAGAAGCAGTTAGCTCTTGAGGAACTTGTTGTTTTGAAGAAAGAAATCAATGCCCAGGAGGAGTCGGGCCATAGCGGCTTTGCTGAGCTTACAGCCAAGTATGAGAGTCTCATGGCCGAGAAAGCCACTGCCAGCCAGGATCACGAGGCAGCCATTGCTCTCTTGAGGGATTCATTGAAAGAAGACCACGAGAAGGTGGTGGCCGAGCTGCAAGACCAGTGTGACTCTTTGCAAGCGAAACTCGCCAAGGCGGATCAGGAGCATAGCGACGCCATTGCACTGTTAAGGGAAGAGCTTAAAGAAGGACACTCTAACGACGTGCTTACCCTGCAGAAGAGTCTAGAAGATCTAGAGAAGAAACACAACGAACTCACGGAGCACAAGCTATCCACGGAAAAGGCACATGAAGAGGCTATCTCGGAACTGATGCTCGGCATGGAAGCCAGTCGTTCGGATGCGGTTCAACAGCTGCAGAAGAAGTACGATGCTTTATCTGCTCAGCTCGAAGCGGCGCATGCTAGTCATGCCGCGGAGCTTGAAGCAGCAAGAGAGGGCGGTGGCGAGCACGACTCTCTACTCAAAGATCTGCAATCACGGCATGATACGCTCTCCAGCCAGGCCGCCTTAGATACGGAAGCCCATGCACAGGACGTCGAACAGCTTCAAGAGTCCATCCGCGTCTTGAAAGCTGAACGCGATGAAGCGGCCAAGGCCGCCCAGGCTGCCGAAGACGAGATTGAAAAGATAAAGGTCAATGTGGTCGAAAAGCATCTCGCGCGAGTAGAGCCCCTCGAGAGGGAGATTGAGCTACTCAAGGAAAAGAACCAGCGCCTCCAGGCCATCCTCGCAGCGGGTGATAGGGTTGCTCGCGCGGCTGCCTCTATGGGCGAGAAACGCGAGATCAACACGCTTGCAGAGGAGGATGAGGAGGAGGAGGAGGAGCAGACCACCTCTGGAGCGCAATCATCGCAGCAGTCGCCGCCGCCACAAGAAGTGCTGGGAACTGTGAGTACATCCCTACCTACGACTTTGAGTGATGGCTAACCTACCGCTAGCAGTTGGCGGCTATGCAGGAAACACTCGCCCAACTTTCTGATCTGAACAATGATGCTATCGCCGAGAGCTCTAGGACGGCTCAGAAACTCGCCGAGGAAGACTGGGTCGCGGTCGAGAACAAATCAAGCGGCGAAGCAATTGACACGATACATGAAACTTAGTGGTTGGGCCGGCGCATGGATTAGCATATGGGAAGGTTATCGCGTATACTCATCGCTTCATTCTTCTTACCCTACCCTTTAATACCCATGTTGCTCTTTGCGGCGCTGCGCTGCTAGTACTATACCCCTGTATTGTCACTATACCCAGTTTAAAGCTTTGAAGCTATCAAGCCTTTTGCAGTTCGTCTTTGCTTGCATATGCGGAAACGCATGGAGAATTCGAAAGATTTCTCGCATTTCTCGTATTAGCAGAATCGCATGGTTAGTGCGGGGCGCTCGGTACAACGTCACTTGTTTAGCCCCTCACCCTCATACTCCTCCATTGAACAACTTTGACCACAGCAAAGATGGCCGACCAAACCACGTTCCATGCCACCTGTCACTGCAAGACCTCCAAGCTCTCTTTCACCGTTCCTACTTCTTCACTGCCACTGCCAACCCACTTCTGCCATTGTAGTATCTGTCGCAGGACACACGGCACGCTGTGCATTATCCACGCGCCGATTCCAGAACCAGACGTAGACCTGAGTTCTTTCACTGCGTATGCTTCTTCCTCGTATGTGGTGAGATATTTCTGCTCGACTTGCGGCGCGCACATGCTCGATAAGGCGAATGAAGATGGGAAAGAGGAGAGCTGGTGTGTTGCGACGAGTTTGGTGGATGCTGGTGAGGAGACATGGGATTTCCGTGAGCATATTTGTTTGGAGGGGACGGGGGATGGCGGATTGGCAATGTGGCTACCGGAAATTGGGAGCAAGAAGATGAAGATGTGGAAGGAGAAGCCTGTCGACGACACTGAATTCAAGGAGACGGGCGACTGGAAACCGTCCTCTTCCACACCGACCGACACACTTCCAACGACTAAGCAAGCAGACAAGCTGAGAGCGAAATGTCACTGCGGCGGTGTCGAATTCTACATCTCGCGCCCGCAAGGAGAGGAAGTGTTCAAAGAAGTGCCTGACTCCCTTACAGCAAAAGACAAGAGCAAATGGTACGGCTTAATCGAAGTATGCAACAGCTGCCGCCTCGTCTCCGGCTGCGCTATCTTAGCTTGGGTCTTCCCTCTCGTGTCACACCTCACATTGGTCAATGGCTCGCCGTACACTCCAGTACTCGGGACGGCGAAGCTGTACAAGAGCTCGGATGAAGTCACTCGAACGTTTTGTGGTACTTGTGGGGCGATGGTTACATACGCCTGCAATGATCGACTGCAAATCGTCGATGTGGCGGCGGGCTTGTTGGACGGGAACGGAGCAAGGGCAGAAGAGTGGGTAGAGTGGCGGACGAACAAGGTTGGCTGGAAAGAGGATTGTGCGTGGAAGGGGATGCTGAAGGGCTTGGAGGAGGGGTTGAAGAAGTATGGTGAGGAACACGGCGGTGGTGGAGAGGTGTAACGTGAGGTATATAGTTTGAAATGTGTCTATCGCTTACACATTGTTTTTGTTTTTTTGTTCAGATTTATATAGTACAAGTCTCTTTTTAATATTCCTATTAGTTAAGTATTCGATATAAATCTTATACTTGTTATAACGTACTTTACAAGCGGAGCGACGTATATAGACAAGCGAATATATGGAGGTACGTTGCTTTATCAATATCAATCCCTAGCTAATGCTAACTCGACGTAGATTATCGGTACTTTGCAAGACCCTATTATATAGAGCATCCTACAGCAAGCCAAGGAAGTTCCCGCCGCTCTCCAAGAACATCTCAAGGACCCTGCGATCCGCGCCAAGATGCAGAAGCTGGTGCATACGGGCGTCATCCGAATGGGTCGGTAGATGAGAATGAGAAGAAGAAGAAGAAGAAGAAGAAGAAGAAGAAGAAGAAGAAGAAGAAGAAGAAGAAGAAGAAGAAGAAGAAGAA
>JASJFT010000019.1:0-375891 GCA_030770425.1 Darksidea phi | reverse complement strand
CCCCCCCCCCGCCCCCCCCCCGCCCCCCCCGCCGCCCCCCCCCCCCCCCCCCCCCCCCCCCCCGGCCGCCCGCCGCGGCCGGCCGGGGTTCTGCGAGTATCAATTCTTAGGTGGAAGTTGATAAGTTGATCTCGAGCTTGGGGAATAGTAGGGAACGGTGTGTACTGATTGGCCACCGACTCTATGAGTAATTTACAACACTACTTAGGTCATAATACAATGTAATATTCACTTACGTTAAGGAATGAAGGATTTCTGAGCTTCGCGCTTGAAGTCTGATTTCTACCATGTCCATGCATACACGTCTCCACAACAAACCCTTTACGTAGCTCTAGTGTACGAATCTAAAGAACAATACAAAGCAGTAAAACCCATCTAGGAGGCGTTAGCATCTAGGCCATAGACTGGCCGCCTTGCTATCTTGCAATTGTAGAAAAAGGATTCAAAGACGGAGTTAGTGCATAGATGTCTCCAGGGCCAATAATTGAACTTTGCATGCTTCTCGTCTCACGTTTACTCTTCCGGCACTCCAGAAATAATGGAACGAATACTATCGCTTGTCCTCACCAGCAGGTGTCGTAGAAGTCGGCGCCGCTTCTTTCACCCTCGAGCTCCGTGGCTGGTTATATTTTCCTTTGTGCTTCCCGCCCTGTTGTTTGATCCGCTCTTTCTTCGTCGTAGCCAGCCATTCGCCACGAAACCTATGCCTTACGCTCTCTTTAGCATTCTGCTCATCCTTTCCATCTATACTATTCTGACTCCGTTTCCCATGTCCGTGGCCGTTCTGCGCGTATACGGGATTCCTCTCCATCCACATCATTAACTCCCCCACTACCTTTGGACCCCAAACCTCCTCGCCAGCAGCCAAATCATCGTAAGTGACTGCGGTTGATAACTCGGGCATCTCCGGAGGATCCGATATGGTGTAGGCTGATTGTCGCGTCCGTACCAATGCAGCCATAGTCGCTAGGGAGTTGCAGGCAACACCAAGATCATGGCAAAAGCTGCGTACATAGAACCCTGATGAGACCGTAAGCTGTATCCTCGCCGCGGGCGCTAGAGTAGTAGCTGCATCGGTAGCCTGCGATCGGAAATCGTACGTGCCAGCTTCCATCCACTCGACCAACTTGCACTCATCCACATGGACCTCTCTAGCCTCCAACTCCCTCGGTAAGTCTTTGCCCTCGCGGATATAATCGCACGCTTTGATGCCGTTGATTTTGAGCGCGGAGTATACAGGCGGCATTTGCCTAAACGTGCCTACGAATTGTTGTAGCTGGCTCTGGATTAATTCGGTAGTGACATGCTCTGAAGGCGCTTCTCCGGTTACGACACCGTCGACATCGTATGTATCCGTGCTCTTTCCAAATAACACCACCGTTTCATACGTCTTACTTCCACTTAAAAAACTCGACAGCATCTTCGTCCCTCTTCCGATCCCTATAATTAGAACACCGGCGGCGAGCGGGTCGAGCGTCCCGCCGTGGCCCATTTTAAAGAAGCGGCCATTTGCTTCTTCATCTTTTTGCTTCTGACCGGCAGGTTGGTGGGCATTTTGTTCTGCACGTTTGCGACGCGTGTCTTCCAGAAGTGGCGCGAAAGTTTTTGACTTGGAGAATATTGCTTGCAGATCTAGGAGCACCTGGGGCGTAGATATTGTAGGAGGTTTTGATATGGCTAAAAGCGCAGTAAGAAGGTGAACATTGGAACATAACACATGTGCAGCATAATTAGTAGTTGACCGTTTTTAGTAACCTGGCAGTGACTGTTCGACGCGTTCCAATACCCAAAAAGCCTTCCTATACGCTACTATTAGGCAAATGCGTGCCATTTTGCCGCCCATTAATTACTCAAGAAGAATGGGTACGTACCAAATATGCCTTCTAAGATTTGGTCATAATCTTCAGCCATAGTAGAGAGAATTTGGGGTCAACATGTAGCTATGCATGAGGCATGACGTTGCTCCCCTGTCTGTACTCTGACGCACCTAAACGGCTATCTAGGGTGTAATGTCAATTGTTTGAGTGCTGGTTGCAAGAGCTAAGACAGGTTTCGTGTATGGACGAAAAGGCTAGACGCCAAGGCGCTAATCCCAATATAAAATAATATGAGCAAGAGCATCAAACGTCCTAGATGCAAAACAGGGGATGCATCACGGGTTTGAGTGAATTGATATATGATTCATTAGAAACATCCTTATCTATGCTAGACCAAACAACGCCTTTAGTTGGCCTAGCCTCGCCAATCTTCCTCTAAGACCGCCGGCACCAAGCGCCGGCACCTCGTCGGTAGCGACGAAACGTCTTACTAGTAGATTGAAAATGTTACCAAACCCGAGCGCCATTACCGTGCTAGTCAGGATGATGACATTGTATGGCATACTAAAGTCCGGGGTAGGGAGTGGAAGCAGTAACGGTGTGGTTCGCAAGTAAATGCCTTTCTTATCTGTCGACAGGTAAGGGGATAGGATGCGGATGACAGCAGGTGGAGCATCGAAGCCACGATTTGCGTCTGGTGGGTATTCGGTGTAGCGCAGAATGGCTTTCTCGAAGTCGTAAGTCAATGTGAGCGTAGAAGATGGAGGGATTATCATGCGCAGCTCGAGATGGGTTCCACGTTGTCGGTCAACAGCTGGTCGGTAGTATGTCTCCTTGACCGGATTATCCGATGACGTGTCGAGGTGGGCTCGGAGGGTGTGCAGATATGGCTTCATGAACCAGGGAAGTGACTCCAGGTATACAAACTCAACGGTATCGGTAGCGGATGGATTTCGGATAACGGCTTGGACGCTTCCGCGCTCTTGTCCATGTCCGTTGACTGATCGAGCCGCAGACAGTTGCGGTTGTGTGTGCACAAGTCCGGTGGTCATCTTCTGCTCTGGAAGGACAAGGTCGAACTCGGCACCGACTGGGAGCTTGTAGCAGCGGAGAGTATCTGATGCGAATCTTGCCTCGCTGTATTCTCGGGTCGTGTTGACCTGAATCTCGCGTTCCGGGGGGGTGTTGATGCAGAGCGTTTCGGCTCCGTCGCCCGTTTCCTCCGTCAGCGGACATGCACCCTTTAGTGGCCTGCCAAAAAGCTGTGCAAGGTTCCAAGCCGATTCCACTTTCTTGTCCAAAGGATAGCAAGTGTCGCCTGCGTGGTAGCCTTTCGACGTATCACACTCGATCTCCTCGATCGGCGGTGCTCGCGGTATGGGGTTGTCTCTGGGACGCTGTGACCGGGCAATGTCCAGCACCATATCCACCGTCTGTTCCATCTCTAGCGAGCAGCTTCCCCCACCGTTCTCACATACGGGCCGTACATCCACGGCCATGGTCTGGAATGAGGCATCGAAAAGTTTATGACCGTCTAGCAAGCTCGATATGCCTGCCTTTCCCTTGCACGGAAGCAACTTCAGGAAAGGTGTCAAGTTCTCGGTGCAGACGACTTCGTGGGGTAATGTTCCGTAGAGAAGGTGCAGGCTGGACGAGTTAGCATGGTCGCCTTCCGGCTCGAAGGACATGACAGGTCGTATGGTCTTCGTAGCATCGATGAAGTTTAGGGAAGCGCAGAACAGGCCGGAGAGCGAGTTGACCAGAGTGAGCCACCGCGAGAATGCTCTACAGTAGGATTAGTGCAGTTCCTCGGTAGTGGGGAATGCCGTACTCTTCCTCATTCTGCGCTTCAATCCATGCCCACAACTCTACACCTGTTCCCCCCTCCCGCGCGCCATGCCACGGGCGCTGGCCCCAGTTGTCCGCATCCCATCGCCCTACGCTGAACCTCAAGTGCAGCTCCTTTGTGTGCACATGTTGTAATATCTGTCCCAAAGATCTCGGGAAGTACCGGAAATTCTGCTGCTCGAACGCGGTCGACGACTCGTTGCTCCGGAAATTGAAGGATGCGAGGAGGGTCGACTGTGGAAGCGGGCGGAGAAGTAGGCGCTCGTGGTAGTCAGAGCTCGCAGAGACGCCTGCTAGGAAGGCGTTAAAAAACAAGAAAGGAAGAAAAGAAAGCATTGCAGCATTGCAGCAACCGAGGGCGCGTTGTATGCTGGAGATAGCCGTTTGGTGGTGAGGTTGAAGTGAAGGGTGGGCCGCATGTGATTGGCCTGCTGAGTCAGGCTTCAAAGTTGGCGTTTGCCGCTGCCGCGATTTCTTTAGAAGCACCCATTGAACCGCGCCGACACTGCAACCGTCCACCTGCAATACAGAACGGACGCAGTGCGTACAGTAATCATGGCCGCCGCCGAGACGCGCAGGCTGCTTGGTATGCCCAACCTTATGCGTCCAATTACGCTTCTCCGCTAACTAGCTACAGAGCAGCTCATGGGCGAACAACTCATGAGCGGCACCGACCAGCGCGCGCCGCAGCTCAGCATCACTGACCCGAAAGCCTGTCGCTCCTATATCGTCGGCACCTGCCCCCACGATCTCTTCACAAACACAAAGCAGGACTTCGGACCGTGTCCCAAAGTGCATAGCGAGGCGTTGAAATCTGAGTACCAGGAGGCGACACCAGAGCTGAAGCGCAAATGGGGCTTTGAGTTTGACTACTTGCGCGACATGCAGAAGCATGTCGAAGACTGCAACAGGCGCATCGAGCAGGCGCAGCGCAGGCTGGAGAAGACGCCAGACGAGATAAGGCAGACCAACGCCTATGTGAGTACCCTCAGAGATGTATCAGGAACATATGCCGACTGTGCCTAGCTGAAGCAAATCAATGAACTCACCAAATCCATCGAAGCCGGATTGCTCGAAATTCAGATTATGGGCGAGGAGGGCATGGTGAACATGGCTGTCCAGGAGATGTACAAGGTCCGAGTCAAGAAGCAGGAGAAGGAGGAGGCTGAGAAGAACCTGCGGAATCTGTCAGACACAGGAGGCCCATCCGGTCATCAGAAGCTCCAGGTCTGTGACGTGTGTGGTGCCTATCTCAGTCGGTTGGACAATGATCGGCGGTTAGCAGATCACTTTTACGGCAAGATGCACCTTGGATACGCCCAGATGCGTAAGTCGTACGACACCCTGCAGAAAGAGCTCAAAGGTCGCGCTGCACCTCCTCGAGACTCATACTCGACTCCAGGCGACGACGCAAACGGATATCGCGGCGGCGGTGGTGGATGGGGCGGTGGAGGCTATGGTGGCGGCGGTGGCGGTGGATTCGGCGGCCGGGGCGGACGACGTGGTGGTCGTGGACGGAGAGGCGGTTGGTGAGCATTGGGTCTGGCGTTCAAGGTGTGTAAACGATGAATTTCCAAAGGTTCGGCTTACTCTAGTTTTCGACACCAACTCTAGGCGCAGATATCCTTGCAGAAATTATGCTCTTATACAACAGAAGCACTGGATACCGTTACCAGTAGCAGCCTTCGGGCATCATGCTTGCTGTAGTCAATCAAGACATGTACGCCTTCACCTCGATGAGTTCGATCTGACTCTAACCTTGACCAAGGGATGCACATTAGGATATCTGCCTATGGTAGCCCTTTGTCGGGTGCCGAATCCCCACAAATCTGGCCGCGATCCGAAGGTGAGCTCTATTGTCGGTGACGGGTGAGTTCTTCCCCGGTCGTCTAACTAGCTATTCATGACCCAACTTTCTTTTGTCGTCGTTCCGGATCACGTATAGGTGTGAAGCCATGGCGATCCAGAATCCATTCGCAAAAACAACAAACGTATGCGTAGGAGCAGCGAGTTGCAACCTCTAGCGGAGATATACTCACTTGGTCCCAATCTAGGCACCTCCGGAGTCTGCGTAAGTCTGCTCAAACCAGGTGTTCACTCCGGGTCACCGAGCAAATCATGCTCCACGTCCCTATGCTACTTTTCTTTCTCAACTTACGTCATCCTCGTCCGCATAAGGGCAATGCTGTGTCAAGCCGTTACCTCTACAGAGGCGCACCATTTTCACGCGTAATGCCATGCTCATGGTACGGCGTCTCTCATTTAGAAGGGAGCATAGCGTTTGCCTAAAGAATGTAGCGTGGTGATGGTGTTCCGTCATGTCCCCATGTGCCGAAGCGCATGCATCCTCCCTTTCGGCAATATGATACATCAAGCAAGGGCTACTTTTTTAAAATATATTCTGGAGTTACTTATCATGCATCGCTCCGTTCCTCTACTCTTCTCACTGCACTTGTTCTCATTCCCAAAAGCACAATGTTGATCTCTATGCCTCTCACGTTCATCACAGCATTCACAGCCAGCGTCAATGCTATGGAACGAAGGGCGCCGGCTCGCATTGCAAGTAAGACATCTTTACCCCTTCATATCCTCGTGCAAATACTAAAAGATAGGCAGTAACCAACCATGTCCTACCACTTGTAGCAGTACCGCATCCGTATCCAGTAACACCGTCTTCAAGATACTTGCACAAGCGACATCCCATCAGCGCCCTCTTGCCTGTCATCGATAACCCACAACAAGACGACAGCAACTCTACTTCGTCCGGCGATGTCGCCGCAGGCATCCAACAGGATCTCATCACCCTAGGCGGCCGGGTGTACATGAGCAACATCACGCTCGCAACTCGCGAATACACCGTCGTAGTCGACACTGGAAGTTCAGATACCTGGCTCGCAGCATCGACATTCCAGTGCGTTAGCCCCGCTGCCCACACCCGTCTTTCGCAGGAACGCTGTGGCTTCGGGACGTTGTTTAATGCGAAGGATAGTCCGAGTTTTACCCAGATTCCGACGCATAGATTTAAGGTTAGATATACTGACGGAGAGTTCCTGACGGGGATGATGGGAACGGAGGAGTTGGGTATTGGGGGCGTGAATGAGGATCAGTTGAAGGTTAGACAGACGATTGGAGTTGCAGAGAGAGGGTGGTGGATGGGCGATGGTGTTAGTAGTGGGCTTATGGGGCTGGCATTTCCGACTCTTGCAAGTAATGTGCAGGATATGAACTATACGAGCCTGGTATGGACACTGTAAGCCTCGCAGCCTCTCGAAAGCGTTAAGGCATGCTAACTGAAAGGATAGATTTGAGGATGGCGCCGTACCTCGGATCTTCAGCCTCGCCCTCTCTCGCCCTACAGTGGCCAATCCCGCAGCAGGCGGCCTGCTCGCTATCGGCGGCATCCCGGATATTGCCCACGATGGCAACTTTGTCAGCGTACCCATCCACCCTATCTTCTCAAATACGTACGCCTTCTATTCCATCCCTGTGGATGGCTTCGACATCACACCACCTGCGTTGACCCCAAACTTGCCTTCTGCACCAAATAGCAACGCAGTAAACTACACCAATGCACCTCTCGATATGATCATCGACTCCGGCTCCTCTCTCCTTCACTTCCCCGACATAGTCGCCGACTACATCGCCTCTCTCTTTGTGCCCCACGCAGTTTACTCCACCTCGGGTACCTATCTCGTCCCTTGCAGTGCCACCGCACCACGCGTTGGTGTCATCATTGCGGGGAAAAGCTTCTACATCCACGAGGAGGATTTGATGAACAAAGGGCCCGGGGCTGTACGAGAGGGGAGGCCGGGCATGTGTACGCTAGCAGTTATGAGACAGGAAGATGGCGATGCTGTGTTGGGAGATAGTTGGTTGAAGGGGGTCCTTGCTGTTTTCGATGTTGGAGGGAATGAGATGAGGTTTTCGGGGAGGGAGAATTACTAGGACGCGTAAATTAGTATATGAGGAATCGTCGGTGAGGTGAGGAGTTTCGATATTTACAGAATACTAAATTACGAGCTTGATGGGCCTAGATATATTTAGCGCACAGCTGCAGTTCATTTCCAACAGGGCACGTTTCAATGCATCGCGAAGACTACCTGCGATATACTAACGAAGGAATGGGTGGCGCCCGTGGGACGCTACATGTCAAACCTTGTATACCGATATCTATTGAACACGCCTCTCCTGCTTCTGCTCCCCTTTGAAATGACCTCAAAAGGTACAGGGCTTGAACTCTCCTAACCGTCTCAACGTCCACCTCTTCTAGTGTATGATCTCGGAAAAGAAAATTTCTCCTCATCTTGAACCGCGCAAGCAGTCATGTTTCTCCCCCGTCTTGGGCCATTGCTGGACTTGCCTCGTGCATCGCAACTCCGATCGACCTTCATTGTGCTAGGCTACGTCAACGATCCACATGCAGAAGTAGTCATGGGTGGTATTGGAGAAGGGTCCTGCAGTGTGTTTCGAGTCCCACGGGGACCGAGAGGAGAAAGAACTGGAGGGAGTATGGGCTGCTTAGCCATAGTCGTATTGCTCCTTGAAGGTCGCCTGGCTACGCTATCCAAAGGACGAGGTATAAGTCCCATTACTCTATATCAGACGCACCCACGGGGTGTATGTCGGTGGGTTTCGCAGGGTAATAATGACGGGCGATGCGGGAACAGATGACTATTATTCGACTAGACGTCGGAGAAGGTTGCAATAAGGTAATGGCGCGTTCCGACATCTGCTGATTTTTTTCTAATCACAATCCAAATCAGGCAATGGATAGTGGGTGTTGAGGGTCGTAATGTAGCGGGCAGGGTTCACAGCCTCGGTTACGCGTCAACGCCACACGCCCTAGCCTTATGCTCCAATTGGCTGCCATGATGCACCCTATCGTCATGCATCTCAGTGGTTGATCGTGGCGGGCCGAAACCAACAACGCGGCAAACCATGTTTCCGACGAAGCGCTTGCCACACCCTAGATTCAGGCTGCTGCGAAATGATCTAGAGGCGGTGCAGCGGTTTATTGATCGGGCAACTGACAACCCCTTTAAAAAGACGGCTGCGCCTTCATTGCCGCAAGGGCGAGCTGTTTCAGAAGCATCTTCACGTGCGAATTCATACTTGTACTTGGCCCTTCCCGCATTCAGACTCCTTCATTCCAGCATTCCCAGATCATTGCAGAATCACTTCCAGCCTTTCTGATCCTTCCCGAACCCAACCTCTCCTTTTGCCCATAATCTTTACCCGTACCTCACGATGGCACGCGCAGACCCTGGCGGTGTCGTTGATCCCGCCGCCCGCGACAAGTACCTCCTCCAAGTAACCGCAGGACCGTCGTACGACTCATCCACCCACAAAGAAGTCGCAGTCAACAGCCCTACTGCCCACATTATCGAAAACGATATAATGACGTGTTATCTCAAAGTGAAGATACGCGACTACCACGGCCTGCCGCGCGGATCGCCCTCCAGTTCAGACTACTTTGCGCACCCACTCCACACGTCGGACCGTTACTCAATAGGCTTTTCATTCGTCCCGAAGAAGGACATCAATGGCAGTGACCTGGTTACTGGCTTCGATTTTGACCATTCGATAAGAGATCGGCTACCGCCGGGGTTCCGATATGCGATGAAAATTGTTACGACGATTTTGGATCCGGGAATCTATTCAGATCCGTATTCGGATAAGCCTTACCTGTACGGGCCAGCTCTGTCTTCGTTCTTTGCATTTCGGATTGGGGAGCACACGTCGGCAACGTCGGCGGAAGATCAGCTTGCAACGCTAGATGCTGATTTTAAAGGTGTGATTGAAGAAGGTGCTGACGGTAGCGGCCAGCGCATCCGCGCAGATCATCACATCCCTGCAAAAGTGTCAAAGAGACGGAAGAACTTTCTGGATGCGAAAAAACAGGAAAGCTTTACTTTCGAGGCAGGCCGCATGTACCATGGGGATTTCTTCAACCCCTATCTAGACTTTGCCAACTTTGCGCTAAGGATACCGGGATTTTCCATATCAGTCGTGCGATATATCGACGATAAGACGCATGAGTTGCGATACGTCTTGAAGAACCGGGCTACAGATGAAGTACTCTTCGTTGTCATTTTTAGACTTCTTTTCGGTCAGGCGCTCGAGGAGACGCTTGAAAGCGAGAGGAAGGCGGTGGAACCACAAAGCACACTAAATGGAGTAGAACATGGGCATGCTATTGAACGACCGGAAACATCATCCTCGCAGGAAACGCCCACACCCTCATCGCGGTCACGGTCATCCTCATCCGCACCGGAGTCAGACGTCGAGCACCTAGATCGTGAGACTAGACAAGAAAAGCCTGCCACTGCAAACACGTTAGCTAGCTCGATATACTCCGGGTTCGCAGCGCTGGGCTTCGGACGAGCTCAAAGTACTTCTAGTTCGGAAGCAACAAGCAAGAGTACGTCGCCGGAGAGGGAAAAGGTGCAGAACCAGGAGAATTTGGAGACGGAGGTGAATGAGATGGATGGCAGGAAGGTCGAAGAGTTTTTGAAGACGCAACACAACAGTGCCTGAGCATACTCGGTGTTTTTCATTGCACTGCCTGTTTCGTTTGGACGGCATGTGCTAGACAGCGTCTTTGATGTTTGATGCTAGCGGCGGCATGAGGGCTTTGAATTAGCCGTTGTACATATGTATTTTGCGTGTTAGATTCCGTAGATACCCTAATTAGGTCTTACATATATCAAGTTAAGCGTACTCTACTCATTCCTGGCTGTTGATATGCTCAGCGCACTTCTCTCCGGCGATTCTTCCAAACACAACGCATTCAAGAAGCGAAGATCCACCCAATCTGTTCCCGCCATGAACACCGCCAGTGACTTCACCTGCTCCCCATAATCCCTCAATCGGCTCATTTCCTTTGCTTAATATCTCTGCTCTCTCATTGATGAGTGCACCGCCCATGGTGAAATGTACTACAGGCGTCACAGTACCCACGTAAACCACTGAATCCGGGGTTGGGTCGGTAAGTGCCCAGTTCGCAAACTGCGTCCGCCCGCAAGCATCTTTTTGCCGCCCAGTTGCAGCTTTTGCATATTCTTGGATATCAAGAAGTGCGTCAGATCCGAGTTCAGATATCATGATCTTCTTCATCAATTTCTTGAAGATGTAGAAGTCGACGTGAGATTTCGCTGCCTGGTAGACGCCTTCATCTAGTACAAGCTGCACTTCCCATTGCTTGGGCGATGTGGACGTTGGAGGAGTCGTGGTGATCGCATTTGTGACATTCTCTCGCGTTTCGAGCTCGTTAATGAAGCGTTTTCCGTTCAGCAGTAAGATGCCGCCTTCGCCGCGGAGGACTTCTGCTGCGAGGAACTTTAGAGGAGAGGTGGGATTGGCAGGCTCAATAAAGCCGGTTGGATGCACTTGGACTTGATCCATGTCGATGAGTTGCGCGCCGATGGCTGCCAAGAGAGGCTGTGTTCCTGGTCTTGGGTCGTTGGTTGATGGGTAGCCTGCGAGATCGGGACGGTAATGTGCGAGTAGACCTTCTGCATCGCCGCCAAATCCACCAGTGGTGAAGATGACTGGGCCATGGAGCTCTTCTTTCTTCCCTTCATCGCGGGTGTATTCGACACCGGTAACTCGGGGACCCGATTGAAGGATGTTGCTGACTGTACATGAAGTCTGAAGTTGAAAAAACGGTGATTCCTTCAATTTGCTCAATAACGCTGAAATGATCGCAAATCCGGGCGGCGTCTGTCCAGCCCCTCTGTGTGTCCTCGCGAACGTATGTCCGCCCAGAATCGCCACCTTACTCAAATCAACACCCACCTCTTCCACCAACCACTCAATCGCCCCAGCGCTTTTGTTCGTCAAAGTCCCAATTAGCTTCTCCCTTTCCGCAGTAAGGAAATGCATGGCTTTGCCGGCCGACTTGATCGAGTCGTCATAAAACGCGTCATCGGAAAAGCTCTGATACCTGGTCGGTGCGCCATTGATGCCGGAGGAAGCTTTGATGGAGTTGCCGCCTGGCTTTGCGGCGCGTTCGAGGAGACGCACGGGAATGTTGTGTGATATCAGCTGCGAGGCTGCGGAGAGGCCTGCTAGACCTGAGCCTACGATTATGGCGGTGGTTCGTGGTGGTGCTGGGGTCGACATGCTAGGGGCGGTAGGAAAGTGGGTGTAGAGATATGCTGTGATAAAGCCGAATACACTAAAAGTAATCAAAGTGAGTATTCGCGTGCGACTCATTGTGGTTGAGAAGTGTGATCATTTGTAGCTACATGTTGTTAGTCTGCGCTGAGGATGTAAGCCCATCCAGCTGATTCGGGGTGCATATCAGGCCATGGTCACGCCTTATCGGACGAGGTTCAGGCGCGCTCTCTCGGGATGCAGGTTCCATTTTCATCGCCCTAGAAGAACCGATTGCAGCTGAGCATGAGAGCTAGATGGTGTTCTTCACCGTCGCCTGTGGTGAGTGTAAGATCAATAGTTAATGCGCGAGGGGGGAGAGTTCACGAGACTTGTCAGATCGGGCGTAGCGCCCGCACATACCACCTTGCAGATCATCGGCGAGATCTCGAGGCTGTTGAAACCTTCTCTGATACGCCCTCTGCCTCCACACAGAAACCCAGCGGCAACAATACACGCCCGCTCAGGCCCCCTCCTCTCATAGAGCAGGTCCTGTCGACATGGGGGAGATCTGGAGGGATCCGCGTCTCGGCGCGTCAACGTCCCGGTGCGAAAGGACACTCGTCAGTCAGTGCATTCCTCGATGACACATTGTATCCGGAACACCAGCTTCCACGCCATTGAATGGGCACGCGCACGGAAAACAGTTAATCCTTGAAATGAGCCAATTGCCGGGCTGTTGACTTCCCGTTGAGGATCAATCATCTTCCTTTGAGGGGGTAGGCGTACGAAAAAGTGGGGACCGTGCGCGGCTTGAAGTGTTTCCGAACGTTGTGTGTACCTACTCTTATACGCACGATGCCGCTTCTTTCCTCGTACCACTCCCCTCTTTACCCTTCTTGCGACATCAACCCTTTTTCATCATGTTCTGCACATATCTCGACGTTGCGCTCCTTTCCCACCCTATCCTCGCACTCCTGAGCATCCAACATCCTAAGATGCACTCAAAGCCGTCGACTTTGCAGTACTTCGCCTTCTCATTTCTCTCGTTACTTGCGCTACGATATGCATCTTCTGCCTACTTTGACGCTCCGAGCCAGATTGTTACCAATGTGTGCACCAGTGTAGACCAGCCTAATCCAGTGGCTTCGTTATATCCGAACAATGCGACCGGCACGCTGAATGGAACTATCGCCCTCCTGCCTATCTCGTTGACATTGGCACGACAGCTTATTCCCTCGCAATACGGCATTCTTGAACATGCGTATCGAGCTTTGCTGCCATCGTTTCCGAAAGGAATGTATCCGGCAGTTGTCCAAGCTTTGCATGATCACGAAGTGCGAGCGTTTGGCTATAAAATTGATGATTTCACTGTGAGTTTTAAAGTTCTAAAACCAAGGCTCGAGGGGCTAACATGGATAGCGTGCTGGCATTGAGTTCCCATTCCTCGACTTGCTCAACGACAACTCTACGTCTTTTAAGTGGGCGCCCTCACTTCTCATGACTGCCAACCACAAGATCGCTTTGAAAGGTGCAGGCGACTACGGCACCAACACCTTTCCAGCGTCCTTCGAACCGGGATGTGACGCATACAGGGCCATCCCAAATGCGAAGAAGCCGGGCACCACGTACTTCAGCGCGAGTAGCCTCGAGGGTGCCGAATCTCTTAGCACACTTTTCTCAACTACCGACGAGGAGCTCTTTCCATTTGAGTTTTTCAAAAACACCACAAACCAACCTACGTTCGCTGACGGCAAGACGTGCGACAATATGATCAGGCTGTTCGACACTTCGGTATCGACGGCGCCGAACCAGATCGAACGCGTCATTGGCACCGTCAGAGCAAACATCCACCCTTTCTCAAGCGAACAAGAGTGGAGGAATGTGTACGGTCTTCGACTGGATAGTGCATTCATTGAGAATAACTATCTCAGCTGCGAGAGCTTCCGGGGGTATTCTGGCCACGAATGAAATTCGGCATTGTCTTAATACTGTTTTCTCCATTCATCTAAAACTTGAACACGACAATCACAGCCCTCGGCGGACTTCACCGATCTGACGATTACCGCTGAATTTCGCGGTTGTATTAAGTGGACCGACGTCATCGCGCAACCGAGACAAAGTTAGTCCGTTCGATTAGAGGCTGCGAAAGTTCTTTCGGCTCCTTCCATGGCATATTGGGTCTATTTCGCTGGACCCCCCGGTGCTATAACGAATGCATGGCAAAGGCCGGGTAGCTTTCCTCAAATGAGAATTTGAGAGTTGGCATTAAAGTACTAGGGAATCTGGGCAACCAGCCCATTATTTTGGCGAAGCACCGTTTCCCGAGATGCTTTCTACCAGCGATGAGACCTATCAGCAAACATGCCACCTCAGTCTCTACCGCCACAAAGCGGCGGCGAGGCTAGTGCCCCTATCACGGCTCAAGAAGGTGGCTTAGAAAATACCTATACATCAACGATTGTGTTGGTATTTTTCTCATGAGCTCAAAAACTATTGCAAACATGTGTAATCTCATTCCTCTAGCCTCCTTACTAGCATCAACCTTTCCACAACTTCCGACGTCTTTTACCTCCCAATCGCCTTCGCTATCCGCCAGATAGTGATAATTGAGAATAAGAAATACGTCCGCCGGCCGATAGAGTCATGATCAAATCCTTTGGCAACTCGCTCGGAGATATTGGCGACCGATCTTCCGGGCTTCAACTAAGCAACTGTATTTGGGTTGTGCAGGTTATCGATATGGCGTACTGAACCGGACATGCGTGATAGGACTATTGGGAGACTGGAGTTGCTAATGGCTGCGGGATATAATGAACTCTTAGGGTGGCCTGTACGTCGATCATACAGATTTTGAAGAATGCCTCGGCCCTTCTGTTCTCGAGCATAGAAAAAACACGTTCTATTCGAAACAAGAATCTCCACGTAGCCTTCTGTAGCAACAAGCTCGAGAATCACATATGCAAAATCTAATTTAATATGTGCGCAATTATCTCAATGACATTTTTATCACGGTGGAAGTCCGGGCATAACAATAATTGCTCGCAGCTAGCCACATTCCCAATAATTGTCCTTTACCCACAAGCAGCTCTCACGCGATGCTGGCGAAAGCGAAGTATAAAAAACCGCCTGGCCAGCATCAATCGCGAATACGAGCTTGGAGTAGGAAAAGCTTACTGGTATTAACAAAAAGCGCCAACCGGGAATTCAGTTGGTCGAGCTAGACTCATGACTCGTCCAGAGGTTCATGGGTTCATGTAAGGTGAGAGGTGACGATGAGAGGCCACGCCTGACGCATTCGAGCCCCTAGATTCGGCAGCGGGATCAAGAGATAGGACGAGGCATTTTCGTCAAGCTTCGTAGCCCTGCAGACTTTCTCCTAGTGGCTGACATCTGTGGGTTTGGAACTGGAAGAGCCCAACTACCGTGCCACTAACACTCCATGACACGACGGTAGAAGCCAGGGTCTGCAGTCCCCGGAACACGGACTTCCACTTATGCTACTTCGGAGCATGTTGCAAAGCTCAGGAGAATGGCTACTTTGCTACGGCGGATGCCGCCCCGGGCGGGACGAGACTCAGCCGAGCATCTATTAGATACAACACAGTGATTTCATCTAATGCTGTTCCATTTCTGTCCCGTAGCTCGCTGTTCAGGCCTTGGTCGGCATACGTACCTTCCAACATGCACACATTATATCCCGATCTACCTCTGAGGAACTGCATATCAACTCGTCTTATCCGGAGCTGAGGGTGCGACAGCGTCAGCCTTGCATCTACCCCCGCTCCCCCCTCTCAGCCTTGTTCCTTGCCCTCTGCCCACTTCTTATTTCAGCCCTCTCCCTTCTATTCATTCTTTTCTTTCCTCTCATTGAGCACAAACACAGCGGCATCGGATGGTTCCGCATATACCTTGCCCTCCTCACGTCCCTCTCAGCCAAACTTCGATCTCACTTTACAATATCTTGACCGCTCAGCCACGAAACGAGCAATGTTGCCTGGGACCCGCTAAATCGTCTCTAGAAATGACCCCACCACAATCTGTCCTAGGCGCACACTCTCTGAACTTGTAATTTGTTTCAAAGAAGAACTTAGCCCGTAATGGTAGCCTGAATTGTATCTCCAAAGTCTAGTAGAGCGGTGCGAGATCAAAAAATTTCTCGCGCAACGCAATATGGCGCAAGCCACTGACGTGGCTAGAGCTTTTGAGCGCCCAAGATCGTAGCAGATACTTAGAAAATTACACCTCAAATTCTACTAGGTCTTTTTGCAGCCAGCTTCTCCCCATTTCCCGATGTACTTCACTAATCTTGCGCCGTGCAACTACCGAATCGTGAGAGCGATTTCCGAAACCAACCCAACGTCTTATCCATACGTATACCCCACATATATCAACGAGAAGGCAAGGGAACATCCCCGTACAGACTTCATTCCAAGCTCACATCTCCGGATATGTTGATCCGCAAGCGAGAATGGTATTAATCCCGGCTCCCAGAAGGCAGAGAATGATGGGAGATGATTCCAACTCGGCCTCAATGTGCAGTGCGACTGCTAAGCGAGAATGCACATCCAGAGTCGATAGAGTTTCGGCTATGCGCAGAGTCGTTCAAGGGGCCTTCCAGATCTTGCAAAGGACCGGTCTCATCACGGAGTGGTTTGTGGTCGGATATCGTAGCATGTTCCCCGGTGAACTTGAGAGTGCTATCATGATAGGATTGGTCTTGAGTGTGATCCGAGGTGGATATAATGTCTGTATTATCCGAAACATGAAGCTTCAATTGGACTTTGCTTTGTGCGGCTTCCATCGTTTGTACACTAGTATCCACATGGCAGGTGGTAGGCACAGCCGTTTCGTGCTCGACTTTTGTTGTTGCTCCATCGGTATAATCGGAAGTCACCGAGATAGGTTCGGTTGTGCTGGAGTCGATTGGATTGCTACGAAGGGCTCCAGTGTTCGACTGCCCCAAACAATGTTCATTATCTTCTCAGATTTAGTTTGGGATCAATCAGCGGAACTTGAGATGATAGTAACACACATACCGTGCTTTGAAGGAGTGCTTTCATTCCTTATTTTCTGATACCAGAGGTGTAGACATGCCACAACCAGAGTGGCAGCAGCCAACAATATAGTTACAATACTAAAAAGAAGAGCTTGTTGTAGTTTAGGCTCCTCTTTTGGAGGTGATATGGTATTAGCTGACCACTGTAGGCTTTGACTCGCATTGTGATGCAGGAGAGCAGGCATATTCGGTATCGTGGAAGAGGTGATCTCTGTTAAGTTAAGGACAAACGGTCGATGAGACTTAAAACTTAGGTCTTGAAACACCAACGGGGGTCTCATATTATATACTAGGTGTTCGTAATGTATTGTGTGGAGTGCTGTTAGATGGGCTGACAGATGAGCTGACAGATGAGCTTCGCCTCGCTCGACAGCACATCCAGTTCGGGACGGTCGGCGTTCCGCTAGTTCTATCGGAGCCTAACCACGCCGTGCCATCAGCAAGTGAAATAATGAAGGACATATCGCCACTGGCGGCGTTGAGTTGCTGATCGGATTAATGCGGTTCGCATTACCACCAGTAAACGGCGCGTGCCGGCGCACCGGGCTCGCGCTAGCCGAGCACGAGTGTGAGAGCACATGGTCAAGCAATTCATTACACCATCGCGGGAGACTAGACGGTCTGTGACTCTTGGTGCATCATTTGCCTACTCATTAAGTCCTACCCCTTTGAGCCCATTGTTGCGAGTACCGTGCCCTGCATCGCAGCCTTGTTCCCCTGCTGCCTAGTGTACAGATCCCAAGCCTTCGTAACATTCCATAACCGCCTATCGCCGATTGGATTCCCATATCTCCGCAGCAGCTCCACAGCTCCATCCGTTAAATCCAGAACGGTCACCGCCGCCGCGTCATCGGGCGTTTACACAAATTTTGATTCCAAACTCCACTACCTCATATGATCGCTTACTGCCCCGTTACTAAATTTTCCATCAAAGTACAACTCAATATGCGACATTGCCGTTGGCGAAGGTTCTATTGCGACTCGTCTCAACAAGATCATATGTATGCTATTTGAGCATCACTTGACTCTGCGGTTAGCATAAAAGGTACGGGTGCGGAAGAACCTCTTAGGTATAAACGCAAGTCGCAAACTGCGTTGGGTCCGGCCGTCAGGAATAGTAGCATCCACCAACATAACGCAACACCGCCGCCATCGCGCGAATGCTTCTTGATTCCATCACGTAATCGTATGGCACTACCCCAGCTTGGATTATGGCACCATATGGCTTTTGCTATGATTGGTCTTAGGGAATACCATAGTACTAGAGCTAATAATCCACTTCGCATAGTGTCACCAAGCGCCGTTGACGGTAAGACAAAAAGAATTCGAAGTAGACTTGCTAGATTGGTTCCACACGCTGATACTTTCGGATAAAGCGATTGAGTATCTACGAACAAGTCGAGGCTGATAAAGGGGCGGAGAGGTCAAGTAAAAGATATCACTAACGGTACTCTCCGACTCCGGACCAACATCTCCAGGAACTCCACCCTCTCCATAGCTCTGCATAGACCAATACCCCCATCGAAGATTCAAATTATAGCTGCAAATTTTTCGTGCTTAGTCTTCCTAACGCCTCGAAGGCGGTCGTACATCCGTCAAGATGTTAGATGTACAAACCCAGACACCTTCACCAGGCATGCACGTTCATGCATTCATACAGAGATTAACGACATTAAACCCAACCCGTTCAAGCTGTCCTAGGGCGAGGGTGATTTGCGTTGTCAACTGTGGTATCTCTTAGGGAACTCCCAAGGTGCAGAGTTGTCGGTAGAGTGTCTACTCCGATGGTTGTTTCAATGTTACCACTTGGGGATATTGTGTTTTCCCTGTCGTCTTTGTTGTGTACCCTATATTGAATTGCTATTGGGCCGGTGTTGTAGAAGAGCCAGCAACGCACTGGAGGGAGACTTGGTCGGCCTCCATTACGGCATCATTGTTGGGCGAGGATATAATATCCCGCGTTGTTCTGAGTTGAGTGACTCCCGGTTCGGTTATGATGGCGACAGTACCATCCGCATGTCGATGCTCGGTCTGAATATCTCCATGCTCAGCGGCCGGCTCTGTACCGCCGGTGCGCGATGAAGCCTCCAAGACTGTATCATTGATTTCGGAGTCGGTGCGACGATTACGAGGAATTGGTGGACGCGTGGCTTGCAAAGAATACTCCTCGTCTTACTCCCGGTTAATACTTTGGTCGAGTCAAAACGACAATACTCGGTTTACATACCACGCTCACGGGCATTGCCCCGGTTCGTATTTGGTGCCGGAAGTGTAGGTAAGCTACTCCTACAGAAGCAGCAGCGAGTAAGATGGACATGATATTGATAAGAAGGGTTTGGAGTTTGGGTTCTTGAGGCTGAGGCATATGATTGGTCGGCCACTCAATGCCTTGGGTCGTGTTCGTCCTTAGCAGATACGCAGACATATTGAGTTAATGCTGTTGAGATAAGAAGGTCTCCTTTCAAGTAACGGGAGGTAGGAAGCCTAGCTTCAGGCTTAATTTGAATGCGAGAAAGGTGTGCCATTTTATAGTCAGTCCTATGTGCCTAGGAACGGTAAAACCTACCTTACATCTTACTTACCGGTCAGGTTCCGTTTGTAATAGGCAGAGCACGAAGGGTTAAGTGCATGCATACGTGTAAACGTGATACCCGGGGGCTGTTTGCGGAAATGGGGAAGGGTGCGGAGTATGGGAAGGCTTCGATGTTAATGGTGCTTACAACAAATGATCTAAGAGGTGGAGCTTGTTTCATAAGGCTACCCTACGTGTACGATCAGCAGATTTGTTAGTTAAGACTAAGCCCACGACGCCATACTGAAGGTTCAGATCAAACCCGACCAATAAAAATAACCATCAAAAGCCAGTTACCCGACCTCTCGTAGCTCGCTGATAATAACCACCTTTTGCCCATATATCCAATATAAATACCAGCGCTGTAGCGCAAGCTAATCCCAAGCTTCTGGGGACCGGCGACCTCCGTCTCATTTTCACCGGCTATAACCACCAGATCTGGAAAGCAGTCTCTGTACACGTGATATGCATGCTGCTTGAGCTGCTTCTGCGATAAATTCTATTAAGCGACTGGTAATGTTTGAATGACGTCTGTGTAAAGGTGTAGCGGAGAAGTGAGTGATTATTGGATATCAGTTCAGTTGTAGATAGGAATGGTATAAAATTAAACTGCCAACAGGTGTGTGGTTTTCCTCGGTGCCCACCAAAACCGTGCACCCTTATGTATCGAATACTCCAAATGTTTTCAAATGAAATCCGCCACAAGTGCGCGATTATAGCCGCGGCATTCTTTTGAGTTAACATGTCCGTAACGCGTGTGTAGTCTAAGCCACGTCGCAACTTCCTCTTACGCCGGTCGGAGATAGCGCCACTGATATTGTATAGGGCATCTCATGTCCTGCATGTTCTAGATCTTGCTCCCGGCTGTCTGGGCTGTGTGTCCTATCCGTAAGAGGACATGTCGTGCTGACTTGTACGCGGTCAACAAGCGCTCCGCTTCCACCGATGACGAATGCAGAAGGATTATGAATTGCTGCCGATTCATCTTGCTCGATCGGGATGGTGCGTTCTTGAAAACGGTGCAGAGGATGGTCCGTAATTTCTGGCTCCAGGTATCAGCTGTCCGAATTGATACCATTATAAATGTGAAGGTTGACTACACATACCATATTCTTGCTCATTCGTCGCTTTCTTCCGCTGGTGCCAGAAATGCAAAGCCGCCATGACCAAGGTAGCCGCAGATAGCAAAATCGTGATTATGTTGAAAAGAAGAGCTTGGAGCTTCGATTGCTGAGGATCTTGTTCTAGACCAGGCTGTGGCAAATGATTGGTTGGCCACGGACCGGAGCTCGTATTGGTATGAGAGAGGACGGGCATGGTGCGTAGCTTTGCAGCACAAGTGTAGACAAAGAATAGTACTTAAAAATTTAAAAATGATCTTTCTGGTATCCTCTTATGAAACCTTGGGTACTGGCATAATTTATACACGGTGGTGAGCAAGCGCGGGCAGCTGCAAGTGAGGCAGCGGCCCCTGTGGCGGGTTGCAGCAGCGGGAGGAGGGGCCATGGTAGTGTTTATTTCGAGCCCAAGCTCCTGTCGGCGTGAGATCACCCCCGGCATCCTGGCGCACCCCTGTCGGCGATCGCTGCTGCCGCCGTGCAGCTATTGGAACCAGGCCCGTCTCTACATCGGCGTAGCAAATAAGAAACCTTCTACCGTCTACCGTAGACGGTAGACAGGTTTCCTATTGGCCTTAACGGTAAGCGCACAGTCCCCAACTATTGATCAAGGTGGCCCGTGCTGAGTCTCGGGTGCTCCTCGCACGAGACGAGCCACAAGACGGGCCTCGCTGGCAGGGAGATTTTGGAGACGGTCCGTGTCCACGGCGCCAGCATCGTCGAAGAGACCAACCTGCCTGCTGCCGTCATCAACTATACCGACCACTCACATACCCGCCAGCGTGACGGCGTCGGGGTCCAGGACGTGGAATGGTCGCATGGCCACTTCGGCATGCATATCGCGACCGCTGCTGCCAATGGCAAAGTTATCCTATATGACCTCAACCGCGCGGGCCGATGAGCAACACGGGCGGCGGGGTGGAAAAACAAGTTGCAGGCGACGCTCTGGCGTCTCAATATACAGAGTAGTACCGTAAAACGCTGAAATAATACAGCGACTGCGCTTATTTTCGGATTCTAATCTCCACAGTGCGCGGTGGTATATGGAGGGAGTGGGTGGCCTCCCTTTTTCTCGTTCTTTTCCCGCGACGTTCGGGAGGACGTTGGTAGAGCGTGTGGCGCTGTGGGTGCCCTTGACCTTCCTTTCGTTGTTATCCTCCTCTACTGGGAGAGAGGTACTACTACTTTTTTCTCTGGTGAGTAAGATCGCTCCGCGAGGTGCGGGTAGTTGTTAGGGTGATTGGTTAGTTGATTTGGAGCCCTGGTGGGTACTGGGGGGTTGACTCGAGACACTGGAGAAAGTAGTCGGTTGCCCCCGCGGTGTGGAGGAGAGGTTGGATGAGGTTTTTGGACCCCACAGTACACGAGAGTGGTTAGTATGCTTACACATACATGATGCAAATGGTTACGCGGAAGGGCACGCGGTGGTAGAGTCGGGATGACGCTTTTGGAGGATTTGGCGGAGGAGTTGCTACTCGAGGTTGTTCTACAACTTCACGGAGTAGGTGAATTGTGGGCTCTTTTCGGGAGAACTGGATTGTAATGGTGTTGCATGGGGGTAGTTGTTCTCGTACAGGGTAAGTAAGCACTCACCCGGATGGGTTCTACGGAGTGGACCATGTCTCTTCTGCGCACACGTTCTGAGAAGGGGGTGCTTTTCGGAGGGGAAAAGCTATGTAGGGTGTAGTGGTGTTTTCTGCGCGCTTAGTTACGCCTGTCGATTTTACTGTGTTGATCGCGGTCTTTGGTGATGCTTTGGAGGTGATGCTGGAGTGGGTGTACGGAGTACGTGAAGTTTGTGCGCTATGGTGCGTGTAGTATTGTTATAGAGCGCGAGTGGAGAAGAGGATGGGTTTACGGGGTGGTGGTGGCTACGGGTATTGTGTGTGAGAAGATTTGGTTGAGTTGTAGTGGTAGTAGTGTTATTGGTAGGATGAGGGTTGGCTAGGTTGTGGAGGTTGGATGAGGATTTTGATGGGGTTTTACTAGACTCCACTTCCCGGATGGGGGGCGTTCTTGATATGGAGATTTGATTAGGTGGTGATGGTGTGGTTCGGGTGAAGAGTGGAGTGCGGTGCTTTGTGTGCGGGTAATATGGTGTTTTTTTTTTCCTAAGTACGTTGATGTGTGGCTAGTGATGAATGTTTTTGTCGAATGAGAATGGATTGTTCAGATGTTGAGAGATGTGGCTGGAGGCATGTGCAGTGGGCGGTGTAATAATAGTGTTATCGATTAGAATTCCGATTTTGAATTGGAAGTGTGGATTTATCGAGGTGTCGAGGTGGTGCGGGGTTGATAAACCCTGCCAGTGCTATTACTAGCGTTGTTCACTTGCCCCAGCTTGCGGGGTAGTTGTTCTCGCTCATGTTATGTAAGCAGTGAACCGGATGGGTTCAATGGAGTGGGCATCGGGGGGATAGTGTGAGAAACTAGTGTGATAACAGAACCGGGTGGGTTCAATGGAGTGGGCATCAGGGGGATAGTGTGAGAAACTAGTGTGATAACGAGGAAATAAATATGCCTGCAGTGTTAGCATCTTGACCTCCAACTCTTCCGCTCTAACTTTCAAGCGCGCTACGGATTTCTTCAGCCATGCCTGCTCTTTCGCACATCGACACTCGCCATGAGAAAGCTGGCCAATGGCAGCCGTCGGCAGTGCCTCATGCAGACGAAACGAAACTCTGGACCCTTCTCTTCAACAACTGGAGCGTCGTGCTCCCCGCAGCCACATTGGTGGCATTGGTGTTAGGAGCAATGTATATGGTCCATCGTCGGAGACGAAATGACCTTATAGGAAACGATACCGGTATGTGTTCCCTAGTGCGGCTGTGCTGATGTATAAGATATATACTAAGTGTCAAGTTAGATCAGGCTCGCAACCTTGCAGCAGGCACAGAGGCGAGAATCCGCTCTGAGCATGCCAACACAGGAATCGCAGGAGGAAACCTGACGCCTACGGATGATAGCCGAGAGAACATCGAGCTCGAGGCTGTTGAATGTCAACAATGTCATTTGGGGAGAACTGCGCCGGTGGCCATTGAACTTGAATCTTGAGAACGGGCACAAGTAGAGATGGTAGCGAGAGACCTGGCGTCTGCGGGTGATAGAAGAGGGAACATCAAGCTCAAGGATATCGAAAGCCAACATCGCCATTCTCGGAGAACTACGCCGGTTAGCATCGATCTCGAAATTGGTTGAACGGGCACAGGATGGGATGGAGTGCTGTTTTAAGAGCGTTGCCGGTGTACTGTAGATTAGAACCATGTTTCGGGGTATGAAGGCGAGCCTTGAGGAAAGTGAGGCCAAGCCTGTCTTCGTTTTCACTCGGTCTTCAAAATATGCAAGGTTGTAACATCCGATAAACTCTTCTTTGATAGAGAGAGACGAATGTCGAAATGTGTGGAAAAAAATGTAAGATTTGTTTAGTCATTAGTGGCCTTTTTGGATTCCCGGAACCCTGTTCCAGCCTGTTCTTTCCGTGGGTACCCAATACCTTTTGTGTGGATCAGCCGTTGGAACCATTCTACTCATTCTCTTTCGGTGTGCTGTTGCTGCCTGTATGTTTGCGGTTACGTGCTTAGCTACCGAAGTCGTTGGAGGAGCTTTCTGTGACCCACTAACGATCGCGCAGCTCATGTATCTATGTGTACCTTGAATCTTAGGTCGGGGGACGCTTAGTACTACGGGTCGTGGTTGAGAGCGCATGTCAATGAACCGAAGGCTGGGCGGCGAACTAGGACTAATAGCGTATGGGGGCAAAATATGAGTCCGGGAACCTCAAATGTAAGGCTCTAGGGTGCTAAAGTGAAAACCCCTCACTGTGTAAAGATGAGAAGCGTCGTCCTCATGCAATTGCATCCGACAATTGGAAGAGAGTGAGTAAAAAAATTTCGGGGCCGTCATTGTCAAAGTATCTTTGGGCTACAAAGAGTCGTGTCGCTGCATTTGAGAGGAGTAGGACGCGGTGTGATAAGTGCGAGTCAGCGTGCGTTGAAGTCGCCTCACTTTTGCCCGTCTCCGCTCGCCCCGCCTGAACATAGGGGGGTTGTGGTTCACCTCTCTTTTCGGCGACAGACGTAGGACAGCATTGCATCTCAATTGAAGCCCAACTATTACTCTGACCATGTATATAATTGCTGGAGGTTCCGGCGTCTTTGTCGTAGCAGCTCTTCTGGTTCTTAGTCATTCGCATCTGCGAGCTTCTAACGCGATTATGCATGTCAACACCAGCCAAGCTTCTGCTGACCAATGGCAACCATCCACCGCACCTCGCTCAGACGAATCGAAAATCGAAACCCTCTTGTTCAATATCTTGACCATTGTCCTAGCTGCTGCTACTCTAGTTGTAGCATGCGTACATGTCGTCCACCAGCGGAGGGAGGCCAGAGATCGAGAGTACATTAATGGTATGCGTGGTCTATGCTGTCACAAACTTCGGCGTGAAAGAGATTGATGGTTTGCATAGATCAGCATCGCAACCGTGAGTCGTCTGCCAGCGGAAACAATCGGAGCGAGCGCATGTATTCGGGCCACACGGAGCGGACACTGACGTCGGTGGAAGGAATGAGGGAGAATGCCGACTTGGGAGAAATCGAACTGAGACAGATCGGACGAGAAGGGATCGAAGCAGAAGCCAGCTCTGCAGAAGTCGGATCGAGAGAAATCGAGGTGGAAAAAGCCGAAACGATGAGCCAATCTCCGGGAAACAATGAACATGCTGGTGCCTCTGCGGCAAGGCCCCGTTGGGAAGAACCTGAGCCAAATCGCTATGTTGGGACAAATAAGCATACTGAATTGATTCCAGAGAGCAATTCGAAGTTTGTTGGAACGATATGCGAAGTCGGTGAGTATTCGCATGATATGCCCCAGGAAGAACGACACTTATCGGTTGACCACATCTCGGGCAATGATTCGCCTTAGCTGTCCTGGAGCCCTGGGGTGTTAAAGCAAATGCCGTCCAAGCCACTTGCCCGATTTGAAAATACGTTTCTTATTTACTCGATAATGGTGCGAAAGAGACCCCGAGAGATTTTAGATCGGAGCCACCGGGATTAACCGCAAGCATGGCATGCTTCTTGTCGATGGAATATACGTTTTGTTTTCATGTTGATTTTGAAAAGGAGTTTCCCGGGAGATTTTGAGTCGAGTCAGGGTTGGCTGCAAGCTTCATACGTCTTTGGTCGATAGAAACGATGTCCCGTAATGCCTTCCTTCAACTACTTCCCTTCCTAAGTTGGCGGCAAAAAGCCGAGGACTAGTACAACATAGCAGCGCCTCTGGTACAAGACGATAGGTAGTGCCCTTCTGGGTTAGCTTTCTCAACTTCTTATTCTAATCTTAGAGCCTGGTGATTGCGCTCAAAACGTTTGGAAACCGAGGTGATGTTGTTGAATACGCATCATATTTATTCCTAGGGTAAACAGTCGAGGTCCGAGCAGTGACTGCGATGAATGTCAGTACAACAGACGTCGAGAAAGAGAATAATTAGCCCTCTAGCCTTACTTTGAATAACCTAAGGATACGCTAACGCGCTACCGGGAAGGATTCGTAGCACCCTACCAAGTATCGCGGAGGGGCCGCACAGTGCCACCCAATCCACTTTCCAATGCTATTCAGTGGTTGGACCTTTCAGGCGCTTCTTATTATTTAACAGGGAGCCCCGTAACGTCATCCGTACCGATCAGGCTTCCGCAGTCCTGATGAGTTCGCGTTCTACCCCGCAGAGGCGCGATCTTCGACTCCGGGTTCGCTTGCCCGTCTTGGTAAAAGTTGCACTCACGATAGTCGATAGATAGCGAGGTAGCTCGACTCGTGGTAGTGCTTGATAGAGCATATGGACCGTTGCTACTGTTGCAGGGCTGTGTTTCCTGCATTTAAGAGCAAGATGTCGCCGCGCGAGGTAGAAATGACCTTTGCTGCTCTGTTTATCAGTCAAATATTTACTTTATAAGCAATTGTCCTACCTATCATGCAACGAAATCTCGGACGCTCCGCCACTTCTTACCGCGTAGACAGCCCCTATTCTGAGCCCGACCTCGACATTGACGTACTCTGCATTGGCGCCGGCTTCGCAGGTTGCTACCTCCTCCATATCCTCCGCAAAGCCGGGTTCAATACCAAGATTGTAGAAGCCGGTTCAGACTTCGGCGGCGTGTGGCACTGGAACTCGTATCCCGGCGCACGAGTCGATTCGCAATGGCCCATCTACGCCCTCGGTATTCCTGAAGTGTACGACAACTGGACGTGGAGCGAGCACTACCCCGGGCATGAGGAGCTGAAGCGCTATTTCCAGTTTGTTGGGGAGAAGCTAGATTTGAAAAAGGATACGGAGTTCGGGAAGAAAGTGGTGAGCGCGGAGTGGATCGGAGATGAGGGAATGAAGTGCTGGAGTGTTAGGTGCGAGAATGGATTTCTCGTTCATTGTAAATATTTGATCGCAGGTATCGGGTTTGCAGCCAAACGCTACTTCCCCCCTTGGCCCGGCCTCGATTCATTCCGCGGCGTGATGCACCACTCGAGTTTCTGGCCACAAGAAGGTGTCGATGTGCGCGGAAAGAAAGTGGCTGTTATCGGTACGGGTGCGACGGGTGTACAGATCATACAGGAGTGGGCAAGAGAGATCGGAGAAGAGGGGAGCGTGACGGCCTTTCAGAGGACGCCGAATACGTGCTGTCCGATGCGGCAGAAGAAGATTTCAAAAGAAGAGGATGATGAGATGAAGGCAAGGCTTGCTGAGGTATTTAACGAAAGGTTAACGCATGAAGGAGGCTTCTTGTATAGTACAAGGAAGGAGTTGAAGATGAACGATCACTCGGTTGAGGAGCGGGAAAGGTTTTTCGAGAACTTGTGGGAGATGGTGAGTGGTTTAAGGCTGTTCGTTCCCGTTTCGCTGTGGGTTGGCCAATGATGACGCCGGCTGATCTAACACGCGATAGGGCGGCTTCCGCTACTTCTCCAACACATATGGCGATTTGCTGGTCGACCAAAAGACGAACGATGCAGCGTATGATTTCTGGGCGCGGAAAGTGGGTAACTACGAATACTGTAGAGAAGTGCCCACTGACAGCTGCCCAGACGCGCGCGAGGATCCATGACCCCAGGAAGAGAGACCTGCTGGCGCCTGCATCGCCGCTCCATGTCTTCTGCGGAAAGCGTCCGTCACTGGAGCAGACCTACTACGAAGAGTTCAACAAGCCAAATGTCGACGTGCTCGATCTCAGAACGAACCCCATAGAAGACATTGTGCCTGAAGGTATCCGGACTGCCGACGGAGTAGTCCACAAATTCGACGTTATTGCTCTCGCCACCGGATTCGACAGCGTCACCGGTGGCCTAAAAGACATTGATATTCGCGGCTCCCAGGGCGAGCTGCTGCGCGACAAGTGGGAGACCGGCATATACACCAACCTTGGCCTAACAATATCCTCGTTCCCCAACTTCTTCTTCCTCTACGGTCCCCAAGCTCCAACTGCACACTCCAACGGCCCCTCATGCGTAGAACCGCAAGCGGACTGGATCCTCTCGGTCCTGCAGTACATGCGCGACGAGGGCAAGTCGATGTTGGATGCCGAGCCAGAAGCCGAGCTGGAGTGGAAGAAGCTGGTGCTTGAGAAGAGTGCGAATTCGCTAAGACACACTGTTCTGAGTTCGTATAACGGAGGGAATATACCGGGGAAAGTGGTGGAGCCATTGAGTTATGCGGGTGGGTTACCAGATTATGTAAGAAGGATTGGTGAAGTGAGAGAGCAGGGCATGAGGGGGTTCCGGGTCAGCTGATGATGCTGTTGGAGACTGTAGAGCTAAACCGAGGCATAGAGTAGCTGGCTTGTTAGGGTAAGCATGCAATGGCGAAGCGGAGGATGTCATTAATCAGTGAGCGATAACTCTCCGTCTAGCCGGGTAAAGAAATCAAAGTAAACGCTGAAGGCCAAATACGTAGCCAAAATTGCATCTTCCAGCCAGGGCTCTTTCGTTGGCTTCAAATAATACCATCTCCGCTGTGTAACGAGACAACGGCCAGATGGACAGAACGACTGCTCGGCCTATGGAAAAGGCTTGAACACCAAAGCATGAAGAGCGAACGGATCCGCAGTGACGACACGACTGAAGATGTGGAATAAAAGTTATGCCCCGAAAGCGCCGCGCCGCCGGGGGAGACGTGCTGTGATATGCGTGTTTGAGGCACGGAACGCGGCACAAGGGGCTGCGGTGCGACGGACCAGCTGCAGGTCAGGGTAAGAATAACTCCAAGTGCAATACGCACTCGAGTTGGCGTTACCGGCAGGGGGGAGGGAGCGCTTGAACGACTTTTAGGTTGCAACGGTTGCTCGAGGCTGGATAGGGCTCTTGGAAATGAAGGTTGCAATCTATCGCAGCACTGGTACGGAGTGTCGAGCGAGAAACAGGCTAGCTGACTACCGGATCGGGCCTGGTGGAGGACGGTTCAAACGGGGGTTCCTCGGCCGCTGGCGTGCGATTGGCGGAGTGGGGCTGTTCTCAAACGCGGAGGCACGGAGATGGGGCAGCCGCCAGCGCCAGGCACGGCAGGAGCGACCAACACCACCGAACTCCCCGCGAGAGCAGCCCGGCGCTCGACTGCATTCCTTTGCGCCCACACGAACCATGCCAGCGAGCACCTAGACGCCCGCCCGCACTCATCTTCCAGTCTCTCTTTTCACTCCATTTGCACTCGGCTCCTCTTGTGCCTTTCCTCGGACGCACAGTCGCGCCTGCCGCTCATTCACCCCTCCCAGGCCTATTGTCCTGCAACCGAACATCTGAAGTCGCGGCCACAATAGTAGGACCGCACGTCAACAGCGGCAATCGCCTACTGATATATATCCCGTCGCTGCTCCGGGACTGCTCCATCTGCAGTCGAAACATTTCAAGCAATTGGACGACTCAGACACGCCATCCGTCTCGCATTATGCGCACCTGAGGTACTGAGTCGCACCCACGCGCACGCGCACCCACGCAATCGGACATCGCTCTGCCTGAGCAGCCTCCTCTCCCCCGCTGTCAAGACTCTCTTGATCTGACAGCTAGTGGTGCGCAGCCGGACTGTCACCGCCAACGCCAACTCAACACGCTCTCTTTTCCCCATCACTACCTTCTTTTCTTCTTCAGCCAGCCTTCTGAGCGCGACTCAATGTCGGTATAGTTGCTCAAGTCATTCCCTACACCACAGCTGGACTGAAGACCGTTGAGCGGATATTTACACAAACTTAATACCGGACCATCATCATGGGGTGCTGCGGAGATCGCGAGAAGGGCATTACAGTGACCGAGGAGCAGAAGTGGGATTTCATTGTACGTCGACGTGAAACTGCTGCACTGGAAGCCTTGCTAACCTCGCCAGACACTGTCCGACTTCAAGTCGACATCGTGCCTTACGCCCTTGTCCTACGTATGGTTGTGGATGCTCGTCCTCGTCTCGGGCGCCGTCTACGCCGCCGATGCCTTCACCGCCGTCAACCTCCTCGCCTTCAACAAGTGGTCGAGCCAGGTGCAACCCAAGGTCCCCTTCGACGTGGCCAAGTGGATCTTCGCCATAACCATCATACTCTCATACGTCTTCCTGGGATACCGATGGGTCAGAGCAGTCCGCGTTATTCGCTCGGGCGGAATCGCCGAGTGCTACCTCGAGCCGCTCGCTGCCATCTGGCAGAGTATGCGCTTGACCAAGGAGGGCCAGGGCTGGCGGCGATTCCTGGTTTTCGCCGAGTTGACCAAGAGCAAGAAGGGCGTCGACTACATTGCGCTGTTTGTCTACTTCCAGTTCAAAGGCGCCCTGATCATCATCCTAGCCCAAGGGCCCCGCATTGCCATCAATGCCCTGACCCTCTGGGCCGTCATGCAAGCCCAGCTCTTTCCCGTCGGCGAACATGCAGGAGAGAAGGACACGTCGTCTTTCGTGCAATTTTTCAAGAACATCGAGACGCTGGTAAACACTGGAAACAAGCAGGAGACCATCATCTATTTCACCATGCTGTTCTCCTTTGTCATCTGGGCCATTGCTGCCCTCTCGCTCCTGGTCTCGGTCTTGTTCTACGTCTGCTTCCTCTGGGCCCACATCCCCAAATCTGACGGTAGCCTTACGGCCTACTGCCGCAGAAAGATTGAGACTCGTCTCGAGCGAGTCGTTGGAAAGAAAATTAAGAAGGCACTAGAGAAGCAGGATCAGAAACGCAGGAAAGAAGAGCGCGCAGGTATGACCAAGGGTGACGGAGAGAGATGTCCAACGTTGCCCAAGCTCGGCGGCCAAGACGACGATGCTTCCAGCTTCACCATGTCTCGATCCGACACTTTCAGCACCGTTACCACTCTGCCGCCATACTCATCCAATGCACTTTCTCGCACGAATACTATGAGCACGGTGAAGACGGCTGGCACGAAGCCCTCCCTAGCATCACTGAATTCGAGACCGTATCCAGGACGTTCAGATACCCAAGGCACCTCCTTCTCCACTGCGAGTTTTGGCTCCAATGAACCGCTCCTCAGCCAAGCGAGTGACATGGGAGCGGCTTCTCCACTCCCTCCTATGCCGCCATTAGACCGCAACGCTGAATACTTCAATGGGCCGCAAGGCAACCGGCCGCCTCAGAATGGGTTTCCTAAGCGGCCGTATTCGCCCATGTCTCAAGGTCGCGCATCCCCACGACCACCTCGAAGTATGCTTCCACCTGTCAATACCAACTACAACGGTCGGGTTTCTCCTTCGCCCCTGTTGGTGTCGCCTCTGCCCTCAGATCTCCGGGCTCCATCTCCTGGGCAAGGTAATGCACCTTATCCTGATGATCGGCCTGGTGTTTCTCCTCTCGGTCCCAATTTCGCACCTTTCGACAACCGTGGACCGAGGGTGGGGCCAGCTTATGAGATGTCGCCTGTCGACGTGACCCCTGTGGACAATATGTCACAGCATTATTATACAAAACCAAACGGCCCGAATAGCTATACCCCCACTCAGCTGCCTCAAGCTCTTCGCTCCGGATCGCCTGCGCAAATGCAACAGAGCTCGGGAATGCCTGCCCGAGCAGGCACCGCGCCCCCCTCAAATCCACGTTCGGGTCTGCCGGCAACGTTGCAATCAGCTATCCAGCGGCGCGAAGCCTCTCAGTCCCAAGGAATGAACGGAACCGTTCCACAGCAGCGTAGTGCTACTGCCCCTTTGAGGCAACCTGCGTGGAATCCTAGATCGGGTGACAATATGCAACCACCCGGACCACAGGGCTATGACGGATACTAAGCATCCGCCAGCTCTCATGATTGATACAACTTCTCACTTTCCCATTGCATCAGGCATCTATGCATACAACGGCGTTTCATTTCTTCTCTTTGTTGGACACAAGGAAAATGTTTTTACCTACACACATTCAGCGACTGTCATGAACACCTATCGCTATTCATGAAGGGGCACGAGGAGGAAGACGATGAAAGTTTGATGCGGCTATTTGTGTTTTACTATTGTTCGAGATACCCATCCGCCGCTGGTCTCGAGCGTCCATTCGCTATGCTGAATTATGAGGAGATTTCTGGGGGATGTACATAACATGTGTAAGGAAAGCTAGAGCTGCGAGATGTTTGTCTATTCCCCACAACGATGAGGCGGAGGCATTGTGTGCGATATCCCTCCATTTTCGAGTGCAACTAAGGTGTATCAAAACTTTACGTTCTATTTATGCTTAGACCTTTTGATTCTGTCCTTATCCTGTAATGTCCTAAAGGCCGATATGCGGTTTTGGTCGACGAAATCGGACCATGGTATACGGTATTGAAATATTTCATTGACAGGTATATGGTTGGGGACTCTACGGAAGAGCAGAGATATATACCGATATCCACATAACGCCTTCTTCGCGATATACAAGAGCGGCATAGGAACCACCTTGCAAAGCTAATCCAAAGGAATGTCAGTGTCTGGTACTCGATTCGTGCGAAGGACGCGGAAACGACAGGCACGCGGTTATGTGGCCGCTCTCGAGATATTCTTGAAGTCGACTAGCTATGATTTTGCCTTGGCGAGTGTGCAGTTTATTGGAGTTATCGATCCACCCTTTTGATGTAGCTCAGTGTAACGTGGGCGAAGTGACTGTCGCTTGTAAATGGTGCTGGTTCTTCCTCTTTCACTGCCAGGCGGTCTTGCATGGAGTTTCTGCCCGCGAGCATCTCGAAACTAGACCTCCAGATTTCGCGATTATCAGGGTTGTGCATCGGTTGGTTTTACCCGGCATAGGATGCATGTTGCATTGCCATATATAAAGCGCCACTGTGCATAGGGTGGAGCGGCGGCGCTCGTTTGGGGGGGCGGGGAAGTAATTGAGACCGGGCTCCGTGGCAAGTCGTCTTCCAGATGCAGCATCGCATATCGGCTTCAAGTCTCAATTAGGGGAGACAAGAATTCGCCCACATGAGCTAACTCCTGCCGCTTGCTCTCAGCACATGCATCAGCACCAGCAACTCCCAAAGTGCTGCGAAACAGATGGGGCAATTCACAATAATCAAACGTCAGATGGGGGTACAAAACGTTCGACCTGTAGGATAGCCCAGCTTTCTAGTACAAGACTATAGGTACTAAGGCGTATCTGGATAAGCTTTGCAGAGTCTAAGCTGTATCCTAAACTTGGGTCCTCCATAGGGACGCACATCTTTAAACCTCATCTACTTCCAAGCCTCTAAAATCATCTCAATAGCCCGCTCCGCCATAACATACACCAAACTCTCTCCGTATTGCTCTGCGGCACCGGCGGAACACACTCGCACCCACCGCGCGCAACCCCTTAACCCCATATACCCTCAGACTCTCGTCCACAGCGCCCCCTTGTCGCGCGGCGCCATCGCACATGTGCCCACGGAATGCCAGTTCATAGTTGACGCGAGCTTCACGAATTCTTTGGCTTTGTCTAAGCTGCCCTGGAAGAAGGCGCGCGGGTCGTTGCGTCTCCCATTGGGCTTTAAAATCGAGGATGAGAATGTGGGTGCCGCGGCGATCGTCTCGAGATAGCGGACGTGTCGTGCATGGAGCTCAAGGTCGATTGGATTGGATAGGTAGCGGTGGTTCAGTGTCGGCGGGACCGCGGCATCAGAGGACGAAATGTGCACTGTGCCCGTCGACCACGGGTGCGACAACGCGGAAACAAGCCTAATGAAGTTACCTGGCTAGGGATTAGGAACGATGCCTAGTGTTGTATCTTGTCTACCTGAGGCGAATTGCGCAGAGAAAAGAAAGTATTGTCCTGTTCCTTCTTGGCCGCCTTGAACTAGGTCGTAGAGCCTAGCGATGCGCACCTTGTCAAGCGGGTGGCTTGCTTCTTCCTTTGAAAGAGACTTGAGAAAAGCGTTTCGTGCTGCTGGGTCGGTGGCGAAGTCTACTGTTGGAAGGTAGCCAAAGGACGTGAGTCCCGAAGAAGCAAGAAGCCCAGTCTGGTGCTCCTGGTAGAGCGCCATCGCCTGCTGGAGTGCAGTAGTATCGTTCCGCATGAGGTCGTCTCCAGTGCATATTCCCTCTCTCGCCTCGAAACTCACGCCGCATAGAAGGTGATCTTGCAAATTTGTGCCCACGTTCGGATTCTTAACCTTGGTCTCTAGCTCAGCGGCGTGGAGCACTTCAGGGTCGCCGATGCCGGAAGCTCCAAGAGCTTGGGTGAGTTGAATGTGCGGGCGCTGAGGATTATCTCCTTTATGACGCTGATCGTTTTCGTTACGTTGTCTTGGGCGAACTCTACTCCTGTGGCTGTCTGTTTCGCTCCACTTAGCAGGATGCGGGTCGCCAGGGAATGTGTAAAGATGACAAGATTGGATCGTCCGGCTACGGGAGGGTAATATGAATTAGCCGAGTAGTTTCGTGTCTTTGTAGTTCGGGTGGGCCGTGGAAGGCGTATTGTATGGTCCGATAGAGTTCCCAGAGAACGGACAGGCAGCCAACAAATGTCCCAAGCCCACAAACGTCTCATCCCATGCCTTTGGCGGAAGTTGCGGGGCTTTCGGCCCGGGATACGTTAGGATGTCGCATCGTGTCTGCGTCAGGCAAGGCGAGGGAGAATGTTTTGTTAAGGTACGGTAGCAGGCTAGAGTTCCAGTCTTGGTTTCCAACAATATTCTCCCAAGCATCCAAATCGGATGACGAAAAAGGGATCAATGCCTTGCCTTGGGCTTGGCCGATACGTCGGCCGTGCAGTCCATCCTGTCATTCTTGTGAGTATCTAATCAACGTAGCGTCTCAATGATAGTCGTGAGAATGTCTTTCGTTGCCTCGATTGGTACTGAGTGGGGACTGACCTGTGGAGTGTTTGCAAACTTCCAGTCCATCTCGGACCCTGTTGCCGCAATGAACACCCAGGATAACAACACTGGAGTCTGCGCTCACGTCGCCCGCGGCTTCCATGACGGCAACTGTCCATGCGGAATTTGATGAGAGGCGGTTAGCAAGCACTAAGCCTGCTGTCACACCACCCACAATGACGAAATCGTAGCTTTCGGTCCCGACCATGGTGTTTACGATCAAAAGCGGCAGGCTCAGCCGGACACTATAACTTGGAAATGATGGATATCTATTGATGGATGTGGAGAAGGGGGGACCGGGCATACGTAGTACAGAGTGTATTGCTTATGGCCGGATACAACTGCCTTAGTCTGCGCCTCACGCTTGCATCGGTGTTGAGAAGTCAATCCAAAGCAAGCGCAGCGCGATTCGAGGCATGAACCTTGGAGACAGTCTTGTGGGCTACTTCAAGGGCTAACAGGTTGATATTAGAATCCATAACAGCGGGTGGTGGGTCGTGCGTAAGAATAAATATCTTTGCCTGGGCGATGATTGGATCTACATGACCGTTGAGTGAGGCAAAGTTGAATTCTCGAACCACGGGTTGTCAAAGGATCACCGCACACAAGGAAATCATACGCTGACTGCATTGATATTGCGGCCCAGTTTGGTAGATTAAATTGCGCGTCTAACCACCTTCCAAAGTTGGATTCCAACAGCACAAGGACTGAGCACTAGATTTAGCTCTCCAACGGCTTACCGACGGGATGGTCCGAGCTTATTGTGCGTTGAACCAACTCGTGAATGAGATTCTCTGGTCGTTTCAATATAGACTCTCGGATATTGACTTCTGTCCTTGGCTTACATCACATGAAATTGATGAGTGCTGGCCGGACTTCCGTTGATCCTGCTGTTCGTTGTCATATCTCTTCTCACAGTACGTGCCAGTAGCAATTGTGCGCGCTGATATGATGGTTCCAACTGCAAGGACAATTTGTGCTTCTATGGTAATCCGACCCTCCGTTTTCTCGGAAGCCGGCATGTCGCTGTACACGATGGTGTGGAAGATAGTGCCACTTTTGTTACCTCCTTTCGGAAATTCGCCTGTGATACTGCGGATACGCTGTCTTGCAACCCGTGATGAATCATTAGCATTTTCATTCCATGGCATAAGCCTACAGCGACTTACTTGTACAAGATAATATCATATCAAGCCAGCCATGGAAAGCTCCGGAACAATGGTGTCTCAAAACCGTTTTATAAAGCACATTATACCTGTAAAACCCCGCAAGAGGTGTAAAGTACAAATGATGGAGAGGATCGCAAGTACTATAAACGAAGTCTGATATAATAGTAACGGCGAGGAGTTCTGCGTGCAAATATGGTTAGTGACGGATGACATCGCGAAGTGAACGTTCCAATGCAAAGTCCAGAGCATAATACTGAAACTGGACGAACAAAGGCCAAACTTGATACCCAGATAATGCCCCTGGAATAAAGTCCTCTGGTGCGAATCACACAACGAGGAAATTCGTAGCAGCAAGACATCAGAGCGACACTTCGGTCACCCCTACAAGACAATAAATCCTTCGTATACAGCTTACATCCGTGTGAGAGACTCGCCTGGCGGACTCGTGATGGCGTTTGAATGCTTACCTATATATCTCTAACGGACAAACACGGTGGACTCGTAAGTAATTTTAGATATAGTTGCTGCGAATTATTCAATCCTACGATGAAAGGTACTATTTCCGTCCTCAAATTACGGCTTTTTCACCTCAGAATGACACCTTCTCTCTATCCTCACGAAGCCTACCTAGGAATCCTTGCAGGGTGTAGGACATATCCAGCACAAAAAGAGCAGTCTTTCACACCAGTATTTGTTCCTTCTGCCACATCAGCAGTGTCGCTGGTATCTGAGCCGCCGCAAATCCGATCAAGATCTTGAACTGCAAATTATACCCTTTGCTAAGAATTGCGATAACTTCCTGCCTTACATCCACGGGAAACGACCCAATAGATGCAGCATACTTGAGAACGCCGTCCATTTCGTGTGGTGAGAGTATTTGTGAAAGGTGGCTCCGAATAAAGTCGTTGAAGACGCTAGCGGCGATCGCAAGGCAAAGTGCACCCCCAAGGGTCCGAAACTGAACCATTGATGACATTGCAACAGCTAAGGACACCATTCCCAGATAAGAACATTACCACATGAAGAATTGTGACCACTTACACTTGTCTCTCTCCTCGACCGTAAAGGGTGCGAGCACGACTAAACAGGCGAGGTTGATCCCAACACCAACCCCTGCAATGAACTGATATCCATATTGAGCTTGGAAGGTTGAGGAAGTGTTGGGAAGAATGGATAATAGTGTCACACCCACAATTTGCAGTGCTGAGCCGACAAAGCACAAATAGATGGGTGGGACCTTTGCCTTCTTGCAGATTAAGGGTGCTAACGCAGACCCAAACGGTGATGCAATGGCGAAAGGAAGAAGACGAATACCTGCATCAAGGGCGGAGAGGCCATTCACAGCTTGGAAGCGTTGTGGTATCTGAATGACGCAGACAGTGAAAGGTCCACCGGTAAGTATCATGCTTCTTCGATCCATGTCAGAACTGTTGTTTTCAAAGAGGGGGACGTGGGGGTACGAACATGACCATACCAATACGTATCCGTGATTGTAAAAATCGCCAAGGGAATATAGGCTGTTGGAGTCCCGCCGCCAACGTGATCTTCCGCTCCCAGAAGACGAAAGTGACCCACAGGACTACAGACACAACCAAGAAGGATACAATTAGACCAGAGTCCCAAGCGCGACCCTGTGCGACTTCCTCAAAAGCAGCAACGAGCAGAATCGATGCGGTGAGAAGCAAGGCGGTTCCGACGATGTCGACACGCTGGAAGTTGGTTTTGGAAAGTACCGAAGCCGTGGTCCTTTCTCCTGTGGTCGGATCTGGCATATGATTCGGAAAACCGTTCGGAATCGAAACTATCAGTATAGAGGCTGCGACAGCTCCGATAGGTACACTATAAGTTCAAAAGTCAGCCTATCGAGTTGATGAATTGATGTACAAGGCCTGGTATCAGCTTACTTGATCAAGAAAACCCATCTCCAGGTTGTAGCATTCACAATTGCACCTCCAAGTAGCGGACCCAGCAGAAGCGCAATTGCCAGCACGCTCGAGACAACGCTTGTGTAGCTGGCAAATTGGGCTGGTGGAACTAGCTCGAAGAATATCACCACGGTCAGTGAATATGTTCCGGCTCCGGCTAACCCCTGAAATGCTCGGAACACGATACTGTGCCGAAATTAGCTGTGGAAATGCACCTCTTCTGAGAACACTTACAGCTGCTCTGTGGTCGCTGCTGCGCCGCATGCGCCGGAAAATACAACGAAGAGAAATATAGATGCTAGAATGAAAGGCTTGCGCCCGAATATGTCACTCAATTTCGCCCAAATAATGAGGAAACCTAGTATCTATCAGCCTGATGATTAAATTTGATGTTTTCCTCCCACTTACCGGTATATGTGAGCATATACGCATTGACGATCCAACTGTTCCGTTCGAAGCTCCTGAGGCTGTTGGAGATGGAGACGAGGGATGTAGCAACGATGGAGACCTCCAAACTTGCTAGGAAGATGCTGAGACATAGTCTGGTGAAAATTAAGCAACTCTTCAAAGGAAATGGGATAATTCGGGCCTCTTTACGCCACCGTGATAACATGAAGCCGCCATCCTCGAATGTATTGTCTTGGTACAATATCGACCCCTCGGGCGTAATCCACATTGTCAACTTTAAGCTCCGTCATCGTGGAGAAGAGCTCGAGTTTTCGCAAGGAAGAGATAGGAGATAGAAAGAGGTAGGAGGAGGCTTGGTTCCAAAAAGTGTGAGTGCCGGTCGTAAAAAGTCTTCACCACAGATAACAGGTAAAGAAGAATGATCTATCTGGGTGGGATAAGGAAATACCTGGTGAGCCCCAGCTCCGTCAGCTCTGATGCCAACAAGGAGGTCGGGTGAAAAGCAATTGCAGAAAACGTTTGCCTCGCTTGGGGAACGAACCACACAACTAGCCAACCACCTGGATCCGGTGAAACATGATAACCAACATTACCGAAACAACGGTACACCGGCGCATATAAGCGCCTAAGCGAGCAACAACCACAAAAGCAAAATTTGTAAGAACAAAACCCCAGTCCTGTGATATTATATTCTTCTAGCTCTATTTAAATTTTTTAGAGTATACAGTGGTTGTTGAGATATCCCGAAGTTGAAATATCATAATATTAGTGAGATTTGGGGTGTGCCGCTCGCTCAAAAAGCTGCATGGTTTGTGCATCTGGGCTGTGCATCGTGATGTAGACCCATCGAATTGGAGATTAAAGTGCATCCCCGTTTGGAAAAGCGCCCGCCCTTGGCCGCCACGTCGCACCCAAAGCGTCGGGAAACAATAAATACGAAGGCAACGGTGTCTTCATTTACGGAAAGTGTCTGACCACTACGCCGCACCCAGAGCGTCGGAATAAATACGAAGGAAATGGTGTCTGACCGCTACGCCCCACCTAGAGCGTTGGGAGACAAAAACAATGAGGCAAATGGTGCCTTGATTTGTGAAGAGTGTTTGCCTGTAAGCCCGCCATCCCTTAGCCTCGAATCACGAGTCCACTAGTAACTGTTGGGGTTGAGAGCGTCGGGGCCAAGAAATACGAAGCCGGGAAATATGAGATGGTACGTATAACGTGTTCCATGTGCGAGCGATACGCAGAACGAGCGAGTCAGCCCTACCATACCCTGAGTCCTTAACAAGCTCTACTAATGTACAATGTACTATAGAGAGTAAGATGGTTGGTAGAGTTACCAGTCCACCCTGTTATTGTGATAGAAAAATACTCGAACGCGACGCGTGATGGGGCTGACTCGCTTGTGTATTGCTCACTTGTGAAACATCGTACGCCGCACCCAGAGCGGTACCCATCATCTAACTTCCCGACACTGACGATCAAGCCAGCACTTGGTATATGTAGTTTATATAGTTCTCAAACGGGTATATGTGATGATGAAAGAAATAATGGTATTGACAATCCCAATTGTATTGTGCCTAAAGCCTCGTCCCCGAATTCGCCTCTTTACCCGGGCATCCTGCGCTACCTAGCCACAGAGAGTGTTACCTCACACTAGCCCTAACTATATCCAACACAAGAGCTAGAGCGTGTTCTATCAAGAGCAAAAATTGACATTGACCACTCACAAACGCTCAGTTCCCTCTCCAGAGGGAAACACCGAGAGCTGATAACCCTCTGATTCTGAGGTCATGGCCAAGTTTGTTTGTGATAGTGTCTGACCCCTTGTAACCACGTTGACCCTTCCAATTTCCTTACTGCCTTCTTTTCTAGATTTCCACCTAGACCTGGACGACCCGAACGATCCTGAGAACATGGATGGAAGCTTCCACTTTGTGTTTTGAGCGAGTTTTGGTAGCGACAGTGAGCATGCCACAATTATGCCCAGCGCAAGTTCGGCGTAGGACCAGAGCCCCATCCATGCGATGTGGAACGACACGTCGGCATGCGTTTCGTTGTGTACAATCGCGAAGGTTTCAACGATTCGCATGGCGGACGCAATGCAAGCCCTGACACAGTTAGCAAACTGAGAAAACTGCTCTGGGGGCTACTGACAATAGTCCTGTACTAAATAGGAAGCTAATGCTGATCTTTTTTCGAAGCGGTATGCGCAGTTTCCAAACACTTTGAACTGGGAGAAGTAGAATAGCAAGGTCGGAGACGATGTTGAAATAACCAGTTGCGAGAATAACGGTATTATAGTTGATGCAATGGCCCCCTTGCTCGAACTTATTCCAGATTTTCTCACGGGGATTGCAAGCAAAAATGGTAAGGAAAGTGTCGATGGTGTAAAAGGTGAAACTTGTCGAGACCACCAACCAAGATCCCCAGAAAACAAATGGATTGATGGTTCGATTTGGTGCGAACATTTGGAGATATTGGATCAAGATGGACATCTTTACAACGAAGATAGACGGGCCGTATAAGATTTCGGCTATGTTCATCCACTGCGCAGGGTTAGTACGAGAACAAATATTGGAGACTGGAGATGGATACCTTAAGGAGCTCGAAGAGATGCTTGTACTTCAGGTGCCATTGGTGAACACCAATGCCGTATTCGAGAGTAACTCTGCCAACAACAATTTCGGCGATAATGAGAACCTAGTAGTATCGCATAACGATTGGTTAGAAGGCTGCAGGAGGTGGATGAAAGACTATTTTGCATGGCTTACAAAGGATAGTACTATCAAAACTATTCGTATATCAGATACAGTGCAAGCGAGAGGAAGGTCAATGGGACACATACAATCAGGAAAGTCTAGCTTGCGAACGATGCGTAGCTTCGTGTACAGTCGCAACATGACAAAAATCCCGGAAACTACGGCGCAGAGTGATACGCAGACATAGAACCACGCCTGGTCGGACGAGTGGAGTGTTGGCTCCCATGTAGGATTGGGGCCTCCAGGCCAAGGGAGAGCAGGCTGCTCCCGCATGGCGGCGATCAAAGCAGGACTTATGTCGCGGAGCTGACGGCTCAGGGACTACGCTCGATCAGGGAGTTCGCTAAACACAAGGATTAGCCTAGTATTGACGGCTATTTGCTGAATCTCGTGATCCAACAGAGCCCAACAGAGTCCAGCAGTGTTGGTGTTGAGGCACAGTTAGGGGTCTTTTCTGTACATAAAATGCCGTCTTTTTCAACTTACAGAAATCAGAGCTTTCACTTTCAGAGACTGCGCACTACAGTGATTCACACTGAAATCACTGTGACAACTTAGATTCATGGTGGATATGAAAACAAGAAGGCTCTGTTGGATTTCTGATCTTAGGAATTCAATCCAGTCTCGAAATCAAGTCAGTGTTTTAACTACTCATGCTTGGTTCGGACATTGCAGTTATGGCCAGGTGACTAGACATGTTGTACGGCTACAGTCCGCTAACCCCCGACGCACTTCAGCGTGCAGGGCTTGGCCCCCAATGTAGTCAGCTCCGTCCCGTCCCTGGTAGGTGCGGGTCACGCGTAAACGTTTGTGGAACGCCGGGTAAATGACACCGCCAAGCTGTGTGGTAGGACAGGACCTAGAAAAGAGGGGAATGCCGCAGCACGTTCCGACCTCAACCACCTACGCGTTATAATTTCCAGCACCTTCGAATTCCGGATTACCCTTTCACCGACGCAAACATGGCTGGCAACTCGTTGTGGATGCTAGTTCCAGATGATTTCCGCCTTACCACCTGGCTGGCCATGGGCGCTTCTATCTATGCCGTAGCCACACACTTCTTCCCTTTCTGGATCTTTGTGCAGTTTCCTATCCTTTTCCTTGCTTTCCGCATGTTCAACACGTTGTTGCTGTCCAAACGCCCTTCCAATACGCTGTGGGGGCGATACACAACACGGATCCCTGCCATCAACCCCGAAGACCAAGGCGTCGTACTCTTTGTCCTTGCAGCTCGCATCAATCAGTAAGCATGGTACAGGAAGTTTTTTAAAGAACAGCATCTGACGCTAACAACGCGTAGCCCAATGGGCCGCTTCACTCCTGGCTTCATTGATGCCGGAAAGGTCTTTTTCGACATGTGGAGAGAGTGTAGTAAGAACAGAGACAAATACGGTTATCTCGGCAAGACCAGCACTCTATATGCAACGCACGAAGAGGGTGGTTTCACCATGGTGTGGATTTCATACTGGAAAACGGTGGAGGGCTTGCAAGCCTTTGCAACCAGTGATGCGCATCGTGCACTCCAGACGCCGTATCTGGCCAAGAAGTATCCATATCTCGGAATAGCTCATGAAACATATCACGCGCCTAAAGGACATTGGGAGACAATCTACCATTCGTTCCAGCCATTCGGGATGGGTAAGCACATGAGCACTCAAGGTCTCCGGATACACACTCACAGACATATAATAGGCAAAACAAGGTTCTCCTTCAAGCGTGGTGGGGCCGATCAAGATAGAAAGGAGGCTGCTCAGGGGGCAGTTCCAGGGAATGCAAACGGTATTGAAAGCCCTTTAGTCAAGGCAGAAGGCCGCAGTATGAGGTCTATGGCCAGTCGAATGGGGAGAGAAGAAGACCCGGCATAGACTGCTTGGAACCCGGAAGCCTGATAGGTCGTTCAGACAGTAACCAATGGCGTTGATTATGGCCTGGATTGCCACTCCCAGGGGCCTTTCTTTCGTACAGTTGATATATAGGTACACTTAAATTCAGCTGTTTGAGTCTCCCGAGTTCCCTCTATTCTTTGGACGTCTCACTGTTTGGAGTCGTATTCCGCGAGACATCCGCCGCTCTAACTTGGCATTCACGACATGGCCCCCGTGCCAATATTGTGTCTGCATGGACGAGGGACCAACACCGAGGTAGACCTTGCGCAATACCTGTACCCAGACAAGGAAGTGGGCTACTAACGAGTTCCAGATATTCAAAATGCAGAGTGGTGAGCCGGCCCGCATGTCTTGCGAGCAAGTTCTGACGTGTGCGTGACAGCCTGGATTCGATTCTGCCTATCCAAGGAAGGCTACACGTTTGATTTCCATCAAGGCAACCTTCCTTGTGCTCCCGCACCTGGTAAGGCGTTGTCCGGGGAGTTTTGGCAGTGGGCTTACAGAGATAGAAATCGCCGGCCTATCGGGGCAGCAATTGTGCTTCTCGTATTTCGATCTCGCATCGCCCAGCAGCTGTCGACATGCGCTTCACAACCTCGAAGATTACATCGCCAAAAACGGCCCATACGCCGGGATCATGGCATTTTCGGAAGGCGCCGCTGTTGCCGCAACCTTCATTCTGAGTGAAGCGTTGAAAGGGCTGCGCCCCATTCGATTCGCCATTTTCATAAGCGGCGGGGTACCCGCTGACCCTGTCACGTTGTAGAACGGCGAAGTGAATCTGCTCTCCCGGGACAATCGGGGCGTTTATTCAATCGGCATCCCGACGGTGCATATCTTTGGCGACACAGATCCGAGAAAAGAAGAGTTTGGAATGGGTCTTAGGGCGATTTGCGAAGCCAATATTATGTCTGAAATCGTTCACGGGGGCGGGCATGAGATTCCGGGTCGCAAAATGAGTGAGATTGTATCCGATATTGTGTCAGCAATTAATGCTGCGAGTAGCAAGGACGCTGTGACGCAGGTAAGAGAGCTGGGAATTGATACCTAGGACTAGGCATTCGAAGTCATCGCCTGCTTTCTGTTCGATTAGGAAGGTGGGCTGCAGCCCATATATCTCCCTAGACGTAAATGACATCTGAAAGTCCCTGAACTACGCAACATCTCAAAACCTCTCACCCGAAGGGATTCTGTCTTATCCGTTGTTGAACATCCCCACCTCAGGCTGCAAACATGACCTTCAAGATTAGTGTTGAGAATGAAACTGCGAACAAACAAACAGAGAAGGACGTTCTAGAGTCCATTGCTATTGTGGGCTTTTCCTTCCGATTCCCTCAAGAAGCGACGTCTACAGAAGCGTTTTGGCGCATGTTGATTGAGAAAAGGAACGCCATGACCGAGTGGCCTAAGGAACGACTGCATCTCGACTCATTCTATCATCCCGAAAATGGGCGGAAAGAGACGTTTCCGGTTCGCGGAGCGCATTTTCTGGCGGAGAGTCCTGAGGTGTTTGACGCACCATTCTTTTCCGTCACCGCGAAGGAGGCCTGCTCCATGGATCCCCAGCAGCGCGGGCTGCTTGAGACGGCATATACAGCCTTGGAGAACGGTACGTAGATCACCCGGCCGTTAATAGTGGGTACTTGAGCTAAAAATCTCAAAGCTGGAATATCGATGGAAGCAGCCTCTGGTTCCAAGACTTCAGTCTTCACCGGGTGTTTCCACGATGACTACAAAACATTGACTGCAAAAGACCCAGAGAATCTACCAACGTACGCCGCCACCGGGCTCTCCCAAGCGATGCTCGCCAATCGAATCAGCTGGTTCTTCAACCTGACGGGACCAAGCGTCAATTTGGATTCTGCTTGTTCGAGCAGTATGATTGCACTTGACATGGCTGTCCAAGGGCTCCGGTTAGGAGACTCGAGCATGGTACACCCATCCATCACCTTATATGGTGTGTGTTATCGAGGCTAACAAGTGACAGGCTTTGGTTGCTGGGACCAACTCTATCCTCGGCCCTGATTCGTTTCTCTCGTTGTCAAACATGAACTTCCTTTCCCCAGATAGCCTCTCGTACAGTTTTGATGCGCGGGGAAATGGCTACAGCAAAGGCGAGGGTCATTGCGTGATTGTTCTCAAGCGAGTATCTGATGCTATACGCGATGGCAACACTATCCGCGCGGTAATCCGGTCAACAAGCTCGAACCAGCACGGCCATACTCCGGGGATTACGCAGCCAAGCTCCTCAGCGCAAGGAAGTCTTATTAGAGAGACTTACCGCAAAGCAGGTCTCAGCCTCAGTTCCACCAAGTACGTAGAAGCGCATGGAACTGGCACTGCAGTCGGGGACCCTCTCGAGATGAGCGCGATCCACAGCTGCTTCGGAAACCAGGACAACGAGCACCCAATTTACATGTAAGCTCTATTTTCAACCTGTTCGTCCATACAATCTTCTGACCCCAAACTCAGTGGGGCGGTCAAATCAAACATCGGTCATCTCGGGGGTGCCAGTGGGCTCGCGGCTCTTATCAAGACGGTGCTCGTTTTAGAGCGAGGCGTAATTCCTCCAAATGCCAACTTTCAGAAGCGCAACCCTAAGATCGATTTCGGTTCCTCTAATATCAAAGTGGCCGAAGAGTGCACGCCATGGCCAAGTCCAGGACTCCGCCGAGCATCAGTCGTAAGTTATCTCCTTCCATCACGGTTCAATTTCTGAAAGCTGACTCTGTTGGGGAACAGAACTGCTTTGGCTTTGGAGGCGCAAATTCCCATGTCATTCTTGAAGATGCATATCATTTCCTTTACTCCCGCAATCTCCGTGGATTTCATTGCACACTGAGGATGCCCCCTGCTGCCGAAGCAACACTTAGTGCGAAGCGGCTGCTCCACACGCCCTCCCTTTCCAACAGCATCGTTGAACAACTGCCGGTATGCCATGCGAAGAGTCCTTTGCCACGCATATATGCACTCTCCTCCGCTAACGAAGGAGGTTTGACACGATTATCGACTGCCTATCGAGGATATGTAAATGATGTCGTTGAGACATGTGAGCAAGACACTCTCGATCCTTTCCTAGACAGCTTGGCGTACACGCTCAGCAAACGTCGCAGCATGTTTGCTTGGAAATCATTCAACCTTTCGAGAGATGTGAGCGAGCTTCGCGCATTCAAGACAATGCCAGCTGCGCGCTCCTTGCCGAATCCTCGGCTTGGATTCGTGTTCACCGGTCAGGGTGCGCAGTTCGCTGGAATGGGTAAAGACCTGCTTGAGCATCCAATTATCAAGGCCAGCATTGCTCGGTCTCAGAAAATACTTCGTGAGCTTGCCTGTTCTTGGTCTATCGTAGAGGAGCTCCACCGCGATAAAGCGACATCAAACGTCAACTTCCCCGAATACAGCCAGCCATTATGCACGATACTGCAAATCGCCTTGGTGGACTTCTTCCGACATATCAAGTTGGAACCATCGACTGTTGCTGGACATTCCTCGGGTGAGATAGCTGCTGCGTACTGCATTGGTGCTCTCACCCATCTCTCTGCCGTCAAGGTAGCCTTGTTCCGTGGTTTATCTGCCAGTACTATCAGATCTACTGGTGAGATACAGGGCGCCATGATGGCAGTGGGACTGTCGTTCGGGGTAGCTGAGAAGTACCTTCCCGCCGACGATAGCATTCGTGTGGCTTGTAGAAACAGCCCCGAGAGTGTGACATTGAGTGGCGAGGAAAATAGCATGTCTGAGCTCCAGGTACGGCTAGTTGCAGACAGCGTCTTTGCTCGAAGGCTCCAAGTCGATGTCGCATACCATTCCCACCATATGGAACGTATTGCAGCGAGCTACCGCGAGTCCATATGCGGACTTGAGGTGGGGGAAGCTAGAGACTGTCGTATGGTCTCGTCAGTTACTGGCAGCTGGATTTCGACAGCGAAACTTTGCACCCCAGAGTACTGGGTCCAGAACATGGTGTCGCCGGTCCAGTTCCTCGAGGCGACATCCACGATGGTGATAGGCGGTGTAGACACTGTGCTGGAGATGGGACCACACTGTGCGCTCAAAAAGCCTATCGAAGACACATTGAAGATCCTTTCACTATCTGCGGAAGTCGCCTACTATCCGTCCCTGGTTCGAGGCCGGCAGGAGCTAGACACAATCGCCAATACAGTCGCAAGTCTTTTCTGCCGTGGCCATCCCACGAACATTGACCGATTCAATCGTCCTACGCCGACGGGGCCAATACCGACTCTAGCTGGAGCGCCGGAATACCCTTTCAATCACTTACTTAAGTACTGGCGTGAAAGTCGACTTAGCAAGGAAGGTTATCGTTTCCGCGAACACGGGCCGCTCGACCTTCTTGGCTCGCCAGTATCGGACTGGAATCCTCAAGAAGCGCGGTGGCGAAGGTTTATGAAAACATCGCAGATGCCTTGGATTCAAGGCCATGTTATCAACGGTGCGACGATCTATCCTGCTGCTGGAATGGTGGTCATGGCCATCGAAGGCATGCGTCGGCTTGCAGGCAGTAAATGGCTACCTGTTGGGTATTCGATGGAAGATGTCGCATTCTACCGACCCATGACGGTGCGTCAGGGCGAAGACGGCGTGGAAACAGAGTTGTACCTTCGACCCCTGCGCAGTCCTGGGGGCAACGAACATGTTTGGTCGGAATTCCGCATCTTCTCTTATGACAACGAGGGCTGGGTCGAGCACTGCCGAGGGAACATTCGCATCGACTTCAGTGACTCAGCGAATGAAGCCCACTTTGCGCATGAATTTCTAGAGAAGACGAAAGCGCACCTTGCCGAGTATCAAAGTATGGCGGAGCGTTGTAAGCGGGGAGCAGGCTCGGACAGCATCTACCAGCATCTCGGTCAGTGCGGGTACCAATATAACCTTGACTTCCAAGCGCTCGACCATATCTCGGGAAGTGACACGACAGAAGCTATCGCTAGTGTCAAAGTATTCAACTGGAGGGAGTATGCCCAGCCTCACGTAATTCATCCCGTCACACTCGATGCAGCGGCCCAGCTGATGCTGGTGGCGCTGACCAGGACTGGACTAGACGCAATCCCGACCACGATTCCCACGCAAGTGCCTAAGCTCTGGGTCTCAGCAACAGGGCTGAATTGCTTCGATGCAAGCACAGTCCTTGCTTGCTCGCGTGCCAAGTTTGGTGGCAGCCGCAACGCAGAGTCACGAACCGTCATTTTCGACAACCAGCTCGAGCATGTGTTGGCCGTTATGGACACCAGAACCACGACTGTTGCCACACAAACTAAGACGACCTCCCCATCCCAACTTTGCTATCGATATGTGTCGCAGCCCGATATCGACACATTGTCCAAGCAGCATCTCCGCGCAATGTGTGCAGCAGTCCGACCAGTGCGACACTCTCCAACCCAGTATTTCGCAGACCTAGAAGCCGCTCAAGCTTCGCTGATGAGAGAGGCGCTTGAGGCTGTCGATAAACGGGAGATAGATGTCACCAAGACCCATTACCGGCCATATCTGGCGTGGATGCGCACCAGGGTCGCGGAAACACGGGCCAATCCATCTCCTTGTCAACCCAAGACCGACGCGATGCTTGAGCAGCTATACCACTCTGTTGAGACTTATAACGCTCAAGGCAAACTGTATATGGCCATTGGTCGCTCTCTCACTGACATCCTCGAGGGGACTGTCGATCCGCTGCAGCTGATGTTTGACGGCGACCTCGCATCAAAGTACTATGAAGCTTACAATCGCGAAATCCAATGAGCCGCTGCTTCAGTTTTTCGAACTCGCCTCGCACAAAAATCCGCACCTAAAGATTATCGAAATCGGAGCCGGCACCGGGGCTGCAACGACCACGGTAATGGAAGCGTTGGCAGAAAATCGAGGAGATGCCAAGTTCGCTTCATACGACTACACCGACGTGTCTCCAGTCTTCTTTAGTGCGGCCGAGAGCCAGTTTGGGAATCTCTCGGCCAAAATGAATTTCCGCATGCTGGACATTGAGTACGACCCGCGGGATCAAGGCTATGAGATCGGCACGTACGACCTTGTTATCGCCGGCGCTGTTCTTCACGCCACGACAAATCTTAAGACTACATTGAGGCACGTGCGATCTCTGCTCAAACCGGGTGGTAAACTTGTGCTCTACGAGGTGGTCGAGAATACTGCCCGTATTCAATTTGCCTTTGGCTTACTTCCTGGATGGTGGCGAAGCGAAGAGCCAGATCGCGCAAAAGGGCCTTGTGTAGGAGTGGAAATGTGGGACCGAGCTCTGAGAAGCACTGGCTTCACAGGCGTTGACGCTGACATCCCGGACTTCCAGGACGAGAGGTGCCACGAGCTCAGCATCTTACTTTCGACGGCAGTACTAGCGCCGCATGAAATGCCATCGGCCACTCCGGACATCACCATAATTCTGGGAGAAGACACTGCTGGTCATAGGGTGGGAGCTCAGGAGCTCAAAGAACGACTGCAAACATGTGCAGCCTCTCACTGCACGGTAATCCCACTCGCCCAGGGAGCAGAGGACCAGAATGTAGGAAAATCCATGTGCATCTTTCTCAGCGACTTTGACCGCCCTTTCCTTGCAAATCTGAGTCAGGAATCCTTTTCCCATCTGCAACAAGTGGTGGCGACAGCTCGAAAGATGCTCTGGGTATCTGCAGGGCAGGGCAAGGCGTTCAATCCGGAAACAGGCATGCTCGAAGGGTTTACAAGAGTGCTTCGCACAGAATATAGCGCATTACAGCTGACAACATTGATATTGGATGGCTGTATCAAGAACCAAACCCTGGGGCTTGTGCTCAAGATTCTGGAAGTCATAATGTCGGAGGGCAACCATCTGGAGGCTGAGTATGTCGTTCAGGACGGTATGATTCACACTCGTCGCTTGGTAGACGATACGTCGTTAACTACACGCATCAACGCATGCAAGTCGCAAACCGAACCACAAGTCCAGGAATTCGGTGCGGGTGTACCCCTTGTGATGCGTATCGGTACTCCTGGTCTGCTAGACAGTCTAGAATTTATCCACGATACCGACTGTCATCTACCGTTGCGGGCAACAGACGTCGAAATCAAAGTACGGGCCACTGGTATCAACTTCCGCGATTGTCTGACCGCTCTCGGGCAGATTGAAGAGAAGATCCTCGGAGGCGAGTGTGCAGGTGTGATTACGCGGGTCGGAGCATCTGCAGCACGGAACTTCAAGCCAGGTGACCGCGTCATTGCGTGTGAAGTCAATACTTTCCACACCTTGGTGCGCACCGTCGTAGACCAAGTGACAGCAATCCCTGAGCAAATGTCGTTCGCAGAAGCCGCGTCCCTTCCAATTACTTTCATCACGGCGCATTACTCCCTCCACAAGATCGCTCGTCTTCAACCGGGCGAGACAGTTCTTATTCACCTTGGAGCAGGTGGTACAGGCCAGGCAGCGATTCAAATAGCAAAGAGCATTGGTGCAACCATCTTTACCACTGTGGGCTCAGAGAAGAAGAAGCAAATGCTTGTTCAAGAATATGGAATACCCGAGGACCATATCTTCTACTCTCGAAACTCGTCTTTCGCTGATGCGGTAAAGCGTAAGACAGATGGAAGAGGAGTAGACGTCGTACTCAACTCGCTGGCTGGAGACTCCATGTACGCCTCCTGGGACTGTATCGCACCTTACGGTCGATTTGTGGAAATTGGAAAGCGCGACGTGCTTGCAAATTCCAAGCTCCCTATGTTCAACTTCACTTGCAATGTTTCCTTCCACGTGTTTGACCTGTCCATGCTCATGCTCGAACGGCCGCTGCAGGCGAAAAAGTCGCTCATTCAAATACTAGAAATGATGACAGATGGTCGTCTGCGCGTCTCCAAGCCCTTGACAGTATATGGCATTGGTGAGGTCGAAACAGCATTTCGGAGTCTCCAGAGTGGCAACAACATGGGGAAAATAGTTGTGGAAATGCGTCCCAATGAGTCGGTGAAAACCAACTTGCCAGTATCCCCATTGTGTCGGTTTGATGAGAACGGTAGCTATGTAATTGCTGGAGGTCACGGAGGTCTCGGAAGAAGTGTGGCTCGCTGGATGGCGTCTCGTGGGGCAAAGAATCTCATCCTTCTTTCGAGGAGCGGTCCAAAAACCACAGAGGCACTGGAGCTTATCGAAGAGCTACACAACAACGACGTGCGAGTCGAAACCGAGCCTTGCGATATCTCATCCGAAGCTTCCCTGTCACGGATGCTTGCGCATTGTGCAGAAACAATGCCACCAATCCGAGGTTGTGTGCAGAGTTCCATGGTCCTCAGAGACGCTACCTTTGATAAAATGAGTTTCGATGACTGGAAAGCTTGCGTGTCACCAAAAGTAGCGGGCTCCTGGAACCTGCATCTTCTCCTACCTTTTGACTTGGACTTCTTCCTGTGCCTGTCCTCTGTAACTGGCATTATAGGTGCTGGAGGTCAGGCAAACTATGCTGCGGGCAATACGTACATTGATGCACTCGCTCAACATCGCATTGCACAGGGAAAGCGCGCATCCACTATCAATCTGGGTTGGATGGAATCCGAGGGAGTTGTTGCCGGTAACGAGTTCCTTGAGCAGCGGTTACGATTCCTTGGCTATTTCATACCCGTCTCAACCGAAGAGTTTCATGGGCTTCTGGATGTTCACTGCTACGTCGAAAGAGCCGGGGGTTCCGATCACAAGGCTGCACAAAGTGTCGTCGGCCTAGAAACACCGCTCCGGATGAAGATCAAAGGCGCCGAGGTGCCAAAGTGGATGACCGAGAGGACGTTCTGCCAAATGAAAAACGATACCGGGCTAGACGTGTCGACGACCGAGAATGATCGACAAAGCTGCGCATCTCTATTGCAGAATGCAGGGAGTATATCCGAGTGCGCCACGCTCGTGGCTCAGGGCCTCGTCGAAAAAATCTCGAAGGCGATAGGCATTCCAGCACGCGACATTGACACAAACAAGCCATTGTACGAGTATGGCGTCGACTCACTGTTGGCAATTGAGGTACGGAATTGGGCGTTGAAGGAGTGCGGCGCTGATGTAGTAGTGTTTGAAATTATGGATGAAGTCAGTTTCCTGGTAGTGGGTGAGAGAATTGCAAAGAAGAGCCGGTTCTGTACGCGGCTTCTCGTATAGCCGATGGTTCGGTGTGAATGGATATACGGATCAGTCTATCGGAGTGTAAAAGCTATCGAGCTGACGAGTAAGCGAGGTAAGACAAGAGGTATTCATTGCGGAGCGAGGAGCGAGCGTAGCAATATATTCGGGTCCGCTAAAATCGAATATCCTTAACAAATTTACCTCCAAAGTTAAGCTAAACAACGAAAGTTCGTACATCAACGATCCAACGGATCGGATGTAATTAGAATTAGAAAGAAGGAAATTACCTAACAGTTAGCATTTACGACGAACCATCCATCATCTATACCATCCATCTATCTACAAACTTGCCACAAGCGCCGGTAGCACGCTCTGGCTCGTATACGCCCAGCTTGCCGAGCTATCATGCGCCCTCCATGTCGCCCCAGTCCAGAACATATTCCGCTTCCCCTGAAGCGCATACAACTGCTTATAGAAACCGGCTTTGGTAGCCTCTGATCCAACCATCATATTGTATGGGCTGTGATTACTGAACGCGACAAACTCGGGTTCTGTGCTAGGCAAGCCATTTGCGGCCTGATAGCGCTTCAGGTCGGCGATGATGGCGGCCTTAGCCTCATCGTCGCTAAGCAGCTGACCGACTTTGGTGCCGTAAAAGACCAGGCTGAGAGACGGGTTAACGCCCGTGGGGTTAACGTTGTAGATAGCCGGCATAGGTGGCAGAGCGTAGGGCTTGTCGAGGGCGATGTTCTGTACGGTGACGTTGGCTGGGACAGCATTCCTGACAATGGACGTGTAGTACCCTACAGCCTGGAGTTGGTTGAAAACCCTCATTTCGTCTTGGTTGATGTCAAAGGGGGCGAGCGCAGCGGGTGTTGGTGGGATGGTCATGAGGATCTTTTTGGCGACGATGAGTTTGCGACCCTTCGGTGTGTCGACAAGGACCCTGACGCAGCCGTACTGGCTCACACGCTGCGTAGCGAGAACCCTGGAGGATAGAAGTAGCGAGTTGGCGGCAAGGAGCTCATCAGTGGCCTTCTCGAACAGGAGGCTATTGTCCATCACCGAGCTGGTTTGAAAGTTGTTCGTAGTAGCTAGGAGACTGAGGGATAGAGTGCGGAATTGCTGCAGAGCGGGGAGCTCAAGGATGTCACCGAAAGCGGAAGTGATGCCAAAGATGAATTGCACCGCGTCGGCAATGTCGTACTTTTGCACAAACTGACCAAAAGGCATGTACAAATCTTCGGGGACGGGGTCTGGGAGGTAAAAGCCGCCCTCGAGCTGAGGATACTTTTGAAGGACAGCAGCGTAGCGTTGTAGAGCCGCAGCGATAGCCGTCTGGTTGGCAGCTGGGAGACCTTGAATGATTTGGCCGGTCCGGAAGTCAACTTTTTGAGACGAGCCAGTAGCGGCGGCGAAGTCGAACTTAGTAGTGGAGAGATTGAAGCGTGCGAACCATTTGTGAACATGGGGCTCGTTGTGATATAGCTTTACGCCCATGTCAATGGGGAGTCCGGACTGCGGATCGATGTACGTTTCTGTATGACCACCCAAACGAGCTTTGCTCTCAATGACAACGATCTTCTTGCCCTGATCCTTGAGCTGGATGGCAGAGTATGTACCTGTACCACCTCCTCCAATGATCACACAATCGGTTTTGACCACACTTCCCGGTTTGTAGAAGCTGGGATCCATGTTGTATGGTTTATGAACTGGGTTCGGGGCTCCGATGGCACATGGAAGGACCGCCATCGCAGCGGCGGCGATCGAGGTAAAGGAATGCATGGCTGCAATAGATGAAAAAGAAGAAAAGAAATAAAAGAGTGTTTGATGTCTATGACGATGCTCGATATATTGTGGACGAGGCATCTGGCATTTATAGACAAGCTGTTATGGCGCTCGGATGTTCTCTAGCTCTTCCGATCCGATTCTATCCAGGAGTGTAATTAAACATAGGCCCGTATACTTATCTTATGAATCGGCCGAGCCGTAAATGAGTTCACGCTAGACTCGCTAGTTTCGCGCTAAAAACGCCTTCAACTCCTAGTCTAATATGAGGCCGTTTCAACTTCTAGATCGAATGAGTAGCAGCGATCGCGTCGTCAAACTCGCGGAATAATCTAAAAAGGTGACACAAAAAGGCATTTCGTCCCAGGTACCTAGAAAGGCAAGAAGGTTGTTGGTTGCAGTCATTGCCTGTGATTGCTCACGTCACGGCACAACTGCGAGGACAACGCCGAGCCTCATGAAAGAGGGCGTGGCGCGTGCCGTGGCGTAACGTTCTAAGCCTCATAGAGTTAGGGCCTCGTATTTAAGTAGTACTTTCATAACTTTCTTCCTTAGGTGGAAAGGCACGATAGATACCCATTGCACGAGCGCGAATCGGAATGCTGTGAGAAAAAGGGCCATAGCTAAGAAGGGCCGGCTGGGTGTGATGAAGGGGATGATGTCTGGATGAATCATTACAGAGAAATATGATCTGAATACGTAATCAACGAACCTTTTTGAACTCAAAGTACCTAGTCCCACCAAAACACGCACTAATTCGCTTACCCTTACGGCGTACCTCTTCCCCGTCTACAGGAACCATCATACTGTACCACCTTAACCAATCCCCCCGGAGCATCCGCTAATTAGTACCCTATTTACTCAACCCCTCTCCTCCTAATTTATCCTAACTCTCCCCACTGTATCAATAAGTTCCCCTCTAGTATACTCCTTTTTCTCTATTCTAGTAGCCTCATTAATGTGCTGCGTGCGCCACTCGCGGCGTAAAATGTCAGCATGGCGAAATAGAAAAGTAGTCGGTATCTAGTGAATGCAACAACCTAAATTAGAAAGAGAATTAAACAGGTTAGGCGGTGCAGCGCAATGACAAGCACAAGAATAGCAGTGTTAATGCCGTCCTATTTGTCGTATCTCATCTTGACCCAAGGTTTAGTTTCTAGACTCTGAACCTCAAAACAGGGACCATGCTGAAAAGGGAGCCGGATCAGGCTTCGAAGCTCATCTAGGCGCAAAACTAATTCGTGACAGGGGCTAATTTGGAGGCCAAAGGCCCAAAAACGGAAACCACAAAGCCAAATGCAAGGTCCCGAAATTCAGAGTCCTCGTTCAATGTTCAGTCTTATCGATAGGGTGCGGCGCCGCATGATGTGGGTCACATGCAGCTGTTCAGCCTTGCCGCCATCGCACCCCGCTCAGCCTGATCGGTAGACTGATCACTTTTAGCTTGGAGTCGAGTTAAATACTTATACATGTGGTTACTACCCGCCGCCTTCATATTATCAGGTTGTGATTGCGGTTGCTGTTCGGTGTGCGCACATTCACATAAGAGAGAGAGCACGCAACGGCGACGATAAGAATCTTGTTCGCAGATGATAGGGTGGGAATAGCGGCAACAAACGCCCGTTCAGTGGCTCACCGATACAAGGACACCACTAAATGCCAGCTGGAGATGCAGAGCAAGATAGCACCGTTCAAAAGTCACTAACGTCGCGCTCACACTTCAAATGAAACCATGCCATGCTTGCTCACCTTATTGTATCCACCATATTGTTGCAATTCAAATACACAGGCTTGCTGGAACGCCACAGATCGGCTGGAGCGACCTCTGTTGGCGTGTTTCACGCAAGTCGTGGTGGAGAATCGTTGGTTCAAGTTAAGAATGGTGCGCTCGTGATAGCTCTAGAGCCTTTCAAGATGGCTCTTCCGGCGCCCAGAAATGGGATATGCACGTTGGTTGGTGAGGGAGTACCTAACACGGTGAGAAAGTGGTCAGAAGTATCCGAGAAGCGGCGAACAAGCTCGAAGACTTCTCTAAGACTTCTTGTCTAACATGCGAGCACCATCTCCTAAAACGCAATGCATAAACCATACTGCCTTGAAGCACAAGCATCGTCTTCATGGGCCAACCTACGACGGCCGCTATGGGCCATCATATGACGAGCGAAATCGTCTCTGCAGACCAATGCACGCCAGCGACATGGTCTTCGTGGGCAGACACACGACCAGCACTACCGCGTTTGCGTAGTCAGAGTCCATCGCACAGTTGTCAAGCACCATCCGGGCCCAATTCCAATGCAGACAGCACCTCTGTCTGTGTACCGGCAGTGAGAGCACCATCACCACCCAGCGAGATGGGCCTTTTCGCTCTGTGTTTACGATCGGATGAGAGCAGGTATAGAGAGCCGGAAGTCATTTCAGTGCGCTTGCGCGAACCACCACCTAAAATACCGAAGGCTAAACAAGAATGTGATATACCATAGTGGACAGCACAAGTTAGCAACGATCATCTTTAGAGGCAGTAGACAGGGCTTTGCACGATAGTCTAGAACAATAGAATCTTCTTTCTCCAATGACGGATTTGTAGAAGGTCATGTTTCATGTTCTGGTGATGTCGTGATGATATTTGATACAATGTACCAGCGTGTCGATGTGATTTTGAACCAGTAGACTGTATAATAGGTATGACTGACTTCGAAGTGATGGTAAAAGCAAGTAACTACGTTATACCTTTACACGTGATTTGCTGCACTCGATACAGCACCTATTAATTGTCTCCTCGCGGCCGCCCGCTTTTTTCCTTCATCAAATCTCTACCTACACTCTGCGTATGCCGCCGCATCGTCCCAACGTCGTTCCAAACAACGTCATCACCGCCGCAATGCCTCCTATCAGCAAGCGCATTACATAGAAATTTCGAAAGGCTCTCAAGTATCGGTACTGTGCATTTTGCACCTCTGATACAAGAAGCACCAATGGTCAAGCAGCTGCCAGTGCTTGACCCAGCAGCATAAGCGCCCACGACATCCGACTTGAGCAGCTAGAAGGCTGCGAGCACATGGCACACCCCGAATGCAAGTCAATGGCCGCGAAGGCCAAACGTGAGTGCATTGCATGTGAACAGGAGAGGTAGCGTGAGCGACAACTTTGGGTCCAGGAATAGAGGCGGGAATATGAGAGGTATAATGAGCAGCGGGGACGGATGGAATAGAAGCACAGGATCGACAGCACCATGCCGCCAGTGAGAGACCCCGAGCACGATCCGGACTGGATAACGTTATTCATGGACCTAGTGCTAGCTAGGGCTGGGATTAGTTAGTGAAAGGAACAAAAAAGAAAACAGTGAATGCAATCATCCCAAGCAAAAAGATAAAACCCTATTATTACCACACCTAAAAAAGATTTGGTGCGTAAAGAGACTACAAAAGGTATTTGGACCTCGCCGGTCCTGTTTTTTTTTTTGTTTGTTTGTTTTTTTGAAAGAGACAAGTACGCGTATATAATAAGAACCAAGGCGGTTCCGGTGTACAGACCCTATACTCAAGTGTACACCTACTCGAACCCAGTCCCTGCCAGTGGTCGCTACAATGTATAGAAAGTCTTAACGCTAAACCACTTGACTATGAGTTGAATTAGAAGGGAATGTCAGGCGTTTAATATATATAGTGTATACTTCGTAAATTTGCAATTTTGTAAATATGTGGGGATAATAATTCTACTTGGGGGTGGGATTGACGCTTGTTGTTTTGAAGCTATTTTGGAGAGTTTGTGGAGTGAAATGATGTCAATGCGTATGTCAGAGACAACGTCGGGCTCGGTTTGAGCTACTCGCAACTCCAATCCGCGGACACGGTTCAGCGCTTTTGGAACACTAGGCGATCATTCTTCTGCAACTTCACACCACGTCCGCAGCCTGGCGACATGGACGGTTTGGCTCAATGGGTGCGGGCGGATCAGAGCAGGTATAGGAGCCACAAGTCGTATCATTGACTAAAGCGCCTCAAGCACCCCAAGCACCCCAAGCACCTGCGGTCCTCCAAGAATGCGATATCCTATGGCCTGGAACTCGTGATGGGTGGTGAAAGCCTCCTGCGTCGGACATGGCGATTTGGGCGAGCGCAGCCGTGGAGGGGCATTTGCACAAGATCATGCAAGATTTATTAATAAAAGCTTTTCCTCGTCATATACATAGCTTTTTCCATACATCTTCTCCCTGTGACAATGATCCGACTGGTTGCCCAGGAAGTTTATTGGTATGTATCCTAGCGAGCCGAATTCGGCTAGCTGTGACACCGCGCGCAGGTGTACGAGTCGGTGGATGTCGTACCGGTCTTCGTCCTCGCGTCTTGCCAGGAGGATAGACCACGGTATCGCTTTCCACCGGCGCGTACGCGAATCCAGCCGAACGACACCACCCACGGTGTGGCCACTGCGTTCGCCGAGCTCTTATCGCCTGCCGTCGCTGAACCCCCTGCTCATCGGGCCGGCAATGTCATGCTCGGTATTCCGAAGCAGCTGCAAGTACTTCGCATTGAACGTTCGGTCATTGAATTGGGCAGGTAGGTAATACACTCCTCCTCATGCTATATACGTCTGCATAACAATGTTGGACATCCGCTTTATGATGTGAAATCTGTCAATGTGACGTCACCCACAGCGGCGCGCTCGCGCGAAGGACGACGGCGTCGCTGTGCGGGTTGCAGGAGACGCTCTGCATCGGTTGTGGTGGCCGGCATCATCGCGCGAGCGCGCCGCTGGTGTGTTCCATCAACGCTTCTTCGCGGTTGTGAACAGCAGAGATGGCAAACAGAGGTCGAACCAAACTAGACGTCTCTTGGGAATCGGGACTGGTCGCGCGTCCTCTCGCCTTTGAAGGCCCAGATGCCGCGAGGGGTGGTTCAGCCCAGTGGAATAGATCCGAAAGCTGGCTCCCAAGTTAATTCGGAGACTTTGTTGCTTGCTTTCCCCTTTGTGGTCGAAACATCTGACATATCGACGTAGCATTTCACCGCATTCTGGTCCCAGTGAAATATGGAGTTGATAGCGTCCCGAAGTTCGACGTGGTCTGCCTTGTTGATGCAGCAGGTGTCTACCTAGAAGTAACCTAAGCCGTCGTGCTTGGCCTATTGTGCACAGAAGTGTATCTTTTTGTAGCTATTCTTGCTCTGTCCTGTGCCATCTATTAGGTTTTGGAAGGTAACGTCCCTCACTGCGTAGCGAGACACTGTTGGTATATAGACCACCATACACTCTGACCAGTAACGGATTCGTTATTTTGGTCTAGTGGTCAATTTTCAACAGACACAATGTGTGCCGAGACAAATGAGGGGTACTTTGACTTTCGGCAGCTCGAAAGCTCATACGCACAACGAATACTGCTATAATTCTACAAAAATAATCTACTATAGCTAATTCTAAACGTCTATAATCTACTTTACCCTATAATTACGTTGGTATCGTCGCCTCCGCGCCTGATTTGTACAGCGCCTTGTATCGTAGTATAACAGACTTCCCTCCTTATAGCGCCAACCTTAAGCCTTTTTCGCTCTGAGTTCTTGTAGAATAGCCTAATCCTACTCTTACGACCTCCCTCTAATACTAGGAAGTTATTATCAGCCCTATACGCGCTGTGAGGCGCGATTTTATATAGGGCCGCGCCGTCGATTAGTACTTCCAGCGGAAGCGAACCACCGACCCTAACTAATGCGTAATGACCTCGCACGTCCTACCTCACGCACCGGCGGGTATTTTACTATAAGATATGTAACTGTACGAATTACCCAAGCATTCGGATTATCGTTAAATCCGACTTGGGATTAGGAGCAGTGATAAGACATGGCCCGGTGCTTGTTTAGTCAGCCAACGCGCTTCCAGCGATACCCATTACGACGCCCTCGAGCTCCGACGCCCGCTGTTGTTCTCTCCGCTGACCGAACAAAGGACCTGATCAAGCCCACCACGTCCCCATACTTCTCAAGTCCACCAGCGCCGATTCCTAGGCCAAGCTGCAGCGAGCTCTAGTCTCGGCTCGTTGGGGGGGGGAATACAATGTGATGGGAAGGATATAAGTTAAAATAGAGTGCCGAGGGCGCTTCGGCAAGTGGGTTCAACCGAGCGTTACTGGCGAAACGCCGCCGTTGCAAGCGTATACGAAGGTGGAAAGGCTCTACATGTTTGGTTAATACAGCTGTCGTACGGTCAAATAACTAACGGCTCCTTATATAGGTACTGCGATCTCTAGGGCCGTAGAGGTGTGCTTTAGTTCGACCTCTGACGGTCGTGAGAAGTTTTGGATTATTTATGTTCGTGGGAGATGAGTACTAGTAGAGCTGTGATGGTGGCCATGTATAGCAAGTCTCTACACTATCCAGGAGCTGCGTACAGTACTCTTTTCTTCAGCCATATCTACAAACTATCGTCCCCGGTGTCCGTATTGTGGCCATGCACCCTATGGGTATGGGCCGTTACGATGCGCCAGCTAGATACATCCTACTATACTACGCTTTCTCTATTTTAGAAGCTAACTATGAGTAGTTTGAGAGGGCGGCCGCGATTGTAAATGAAGGCGAGGCCCCTGCCTCCTCCCTCATCGCTACCTTAATTACCACCGAGGCGTACTGTCCGCTGGGCTTCGGTTGCCCGAGCCACTGTATCGTGTATACCTCCACTCCGTTCTCCGTGCCGAACCGCTCTATCGCTGACTTGCTTACTTTTCCGCTCTCCGCGTCTATCACTAGAGATACTTCTACCTAGTCTACTTTGACCGGGTACTACCTGGGGCCTACTAGTCTCGCTCTAGGAATCTGTGGTTCTAGCTATTCGTCCGTCGTCTGCCGGAACGCCGCCTCCTTGTCCTTGTCTACGGAGAACTTGATTACGCTTGCGCTGTCGTTCGCTCGCCATACGCGGAAGTCCTTGACTAGCGCTCCAGCAAGCCGTTCCACGCCGTTCATGCCCTGCTGGATAGCCTGCTTTGCTGCCTCTGTGGTGGCCACTCTCTTAGCTAATGCGAATACTTGTTGTATAGGGTACCTCTTATGTAAGCCAAAACTATTGTAAATGATGATAAAAGCGCTTCCTTGTATCTGTAGGGCAAAGTTCGTGCGCTATGAGGACCGCAAGAAGAACGTATACGGCTACCCCAACTCACATATCCTGAGATGTATATTCTCGAGGGAGGCTACCACTCTTTCTACCACTTTTATGCGATTTATTGCGTTCTACGCAGCTATATCCGTGCGGATAACAAAGAGTTTGAGGAAGAGTGCGAACGTGGTTTAGCTAAGCTGCGGGCTAAGGATGTGAGGACCCTCGTTTTCAAGTAGTATAATCGATACGAAGCCGTAGCAAAATCGGAGCGCCCGCAACGCCACGACCATGACCATTGTCTCGGGCAACGAAGGTGGCTATGCTTTGTAAGACTCCAAACCCTCGGCCTGCGAGTATACCCTAGGCACCTAAACACCACTAACTAAATCAAATCTAAAAACAAAAAGAACAACAGCAATATACATCTTCGCATACCGACCCTCTACCACTCACACAAAACGACAGGATGCTGTGTTATTGCCCATAACCCCTTATCACATTCCTTCCCCTCTCCACTCCATCTTAAATCATCCTGCTGGCATACAATTTCACTCTCACCGCACCAAAGCGACCCCGGATTCTCGCCGTTATTCTTATACTCGCAGTCTCCATTCGCGTATATCGGGAATGTACCGCCTGGCCATGGTGGATTATCAATTATAGAGCTGTCTCCTGGAGCTGGGAACGACTTAGCCTCTTTATCCTGGTGGCAGAGAGCAGAAACTCCGACATCTATGTTAAAGAAGAGCCAAGTATTCGTGTTTGAGATTTCGTCGATGTAATTCTGGAGGATAATAGAGATGGCTTTTGTTTTTGGGGGCGGCGGGGGTGGCGGGGAGGGTGTTGCCGAGGGAGGAGGCTGTGACGATGGAGGATTGGGACAGTCGCCTCTCTTCTTGCTAGATCCACAGTTATTTGCTCCTACGCTGTCATGATCACTTTTCTTTGCACCGTTCCAGATGATGCGCACGTCGCTCCCTGGTTTCCGTACCCAACTCGATTCATCACTTCGGATGTAGTCTTTAATGGCTTGCACGCGCTCTTTGCCTGTTTTGCTACCGTCCCAGGGGGGTTGATCGTAGGATAGATACGTCGCGATGACACCTGCCACGGCAGGGGCAGCTGGTTTAACTTCTTAGTGCATCTAATCTACCGAGCAAAGGAGACGGGCAGGGGCTAATTCGGCTTACCATAGGAAGTGCCCCCAGTTACTTCGCCTGGTCCATCCACCTTAGTCTGAGCCTGCACAGAGGCACCGGGTGCGTATATGTTGAGATGCGGACCTGCTTGCGAAGTTTCCCGACGCGAGCCATCAGGAACTTTAGCTGATCCCACGTTGATGATGGGGGGATCCAGGTCTTCGTGGATCTTAGGGAGATTGTCGATCCAATCCCGGTCGGTTTCCAGCGCGTGATTTCCCGCCGAGGCAACAAATGGCACCCCTAGATCAAACAGTGCTAGGAGTGGAGTTTTAAACACGTCGATAATATGCTGTCCGGCGGCCTTCTCGGGAGTAACCTTGCCTCCGTATCCTAGAGAACACACAACGACACTTTTCTCCGCGCGTCCGGGATTTGCGTTAATATCTCCTATGATCAGATTTATGGCATGGGTAAATTCAGTTCCTTTTTTTAAGACTTTGACCGAAATCAAGGTTGCTTCTTTTGCAACGCCGTGTATTTTTCCTACAGCCTTTGAAGCCACTTTGGTGCCATGGGAATCATTCTGCTCATCGGTTTTGAGATCTTGGCCTGCGTTTCTCGATTTCCTAGCCTGGAGGACTTTCCCGTTTTCCGTTTTGAACTCGTATTCGTTGTCGCTCTGTTAGCATTGAGTTAGGGTGATGGCAGATAGTCTCGCCTCTAGAAACTTACATTCTTGACCTCGATCTGAACGCCGGTATCGATAACATACACAAACGTGCCCTTGCCAGCATCTTTCACGTGGACGTAGTCTTTCATTTATGACAGATCCCCGCCTCTGGTGCGAACAATGTAAGGAGTAGGGTCGGACCTTAGGCTGAGACAGAAACTTACGGATACTGGCTATCCATGACCAAGTCTGTAGGTGCGTTTTCCTGTTTATCCCAGGTGGGAGATCTTGGAAATAATTTGCTTTTCTTTTCGGAAATTTGGTGCGTGGCTCTCATGGCTTCGGGTTCGTCATTCTTGTCAATAGCCCTGTCTGGCTCCCCTTCAAGATCTTCCATCACTTCGTCGATATCTGGGTAATTTTCCACCTCTTTCTTCGCGTCGTTGTTGAGGTTCAGATTGGCCCAAGCAATGAAACGGTCACCAAGCCGCACTTCGTCTATGAACGTATCGCCTGTCACCTTCGTTGCTAAAAACTCTTTCGTTTTTTGAAGCTTGTCGGTATTGCTTGGGTCTTTTGGAAAAGCCACGTACGTGACATCATCGCGTTTATGAATGTGCGATGAATCCTTCACGAAACGCAGTTCTCCGTGCTCTTTGAGGGCTTCTATCATATCAGCGTCCTTCAACGCGATCTTCCAAGAGACAATCTCGTCTCCTTCTTGAACATGAACAACATCTTCGCCGTACAGACTCTTCAGGAAAGAATCAATTTCAGCGATCTTTTCCCTGGCGCCGGGCTCAACAGGGTAGACGGTGTAGTAGGTCGGAGCGATGCTTCTGGTCCATAGATTAGGAAAAAGACTCGGAGTCACTGTCTGGGTAAAGAAGAGGAAACAGAAGAGAAAATGCATAGTAGATTGCTGAAGAGTAAATGGGAAAAACTTGGTAACTTGTAAAAGCAGTTGTAAATGCTATGCTGCCTTTTTATATTACGTCTGGACTACAATAGGAATTTAATAGTATCTTGCTATTTGCTCCGTTTCATACCTAGAAACATGGCAGAATCATGATGACGGATGCGAAACAGAGGATCATGTTAACGCTGCGCCTAGTTGGCCAAGATGGCGTAGGAGAAACCTCCACGTAAACGGCGCAGGCGGCGTAGAGAAAAAGAAGGGATTCAAAGTGACACGAGTATACTGATATCAGTATCTAGTGAGGCGGGGCGTAGCGTAGCCAGAAATTCACGTACTGATGTGATGTACTCGCCATGATCCAACAGTACCCAACGAGGTAAGGATCCAAGGCGTAGTTAAACAAGATAAAAATCCGGTATGGTCTTGCAACTCTGTAGCTCGAGATAGGGGTTGAGTGTGAAAAGAAATCGAAAACAGAGTAAGGCGGATATCGGAGTTGGGCCAACAACCTGCAAGTGCCGCATCATGAGATGCTGTGCCGCGTCACGAGATGCTGTGCCGCGTCACGAGATGCTGTGTTGCAAAAACGCACAACCGCGAAGAACTTTCCCTAGTCCATTACGGCTTTACGCGATTCTAATAATTTTCTTCGCACGCTGTACGAAGTACATACACCAACGCATCATTTAAATATATAAATCTCATTAGACCACGTTTTTGACTGAAATGAGAGTTCGCGGTGCGAAACACTCAATTCTAGCACAGTCTCGTGACAGCCTCAAGCATGTGACTCAGCTTTGGGAGTCAGCCTTGGGAGTCAGCCTTGTGAGTCAGCCCTAGTTGCGGCGCGTAATTCCTCCTGTAAGAGTCTGAAGCAGCGCGCGGCTACCGACAGCTGCAGTCAGAGCCCGCCCAGCATTCAAACACATCCTTGATTCCGACCCGGACGCTTGCCGACCATTTTACGGTACAAGCTTATTTGTTTGTAAGGATTTCCATTGTGGTATCTATACAGTAGCTACTCTATAGCACGCACGAAACACAGTAGGGGGTTGAACGAACCCAGCTTTGGTTGCATATCCAGGGGAAACTTCTTCGGTACAAAACCTCTGGGCAAATACACTGTAGGATAACCGTAGGCTGCCAATCTATATTAGATATATAATATTACCTTTTACAATAGCCAATCAGAGAAACTATTTACATTTAAGACACTTCACGCTTCTAAAGAGAAGTCGTCCCCGCCCGACTGCTGCTTGCCACGGTTCTATCCTTCACAGCGCTGAAGCCCAAAGACAGTGAGGACCACTAACATTAACCTATGAATAGGGCTTACCTCGGCATGGCCCGAAATAACGAAGCATCATCATAGTTGATATGCAAGTCACTGCAACAACCAGCCCATACTGCCCGCGTGAGAGTCGTACCCTTGCAAGGCACGTACATGCAAGACCAGAGCACCCGTCGTTCCACACCATCCTGGCGCCAGCTACGCCTCAACAGCTAACAAAGGACGTTCGTGTGAAATCCCTGACTGTAGAGCAACCATCCACCGCTGCTGCTGTGAACTTATCTCTAACCCTGGGCCACAGCCGGTGCAGGCCTATGTGTGCTCTATAGATACTTGGCATAGGCACTCCTTTCGCTGTCCGTCGATTAGAGGTGTCAGAATCGAGGCTCCAATGTCCCATCCGTGCGTGGGTTCGTAGTAGCGGGAGTGTGGTCACGCACGGAGGCCTGGTCTTCTTCCGAGGGTCGGGCAAGGGGAGCTGGCGCAAGTGTCCGTGGTTTCTGGGCGTGCTTTGGCAAAACGCGACGTCAATGCGAATTCTCCCGGCATGGGACCGGTCAGTCGTGCGCCTCTCTGGGGCATGGGCACCCTAGAAGGTATGATACTGTCGGTCTCTGGAGTGACGACGGGCGCTCTCACCCGAATGCCGAGTTTTGGATGATTGGGCTCGAGAATCGGTATGGCGCTGGCCATCTCGGACCTATGGCAAATGGAGCAGAATACGAAGGTTCGTATTTGATCGCGTAGACAAAATCCGCCCAGAGGCGTGGAAACATCGAGATAATCATAGAGAAGCCGGCGTGAGCTTGAGGACTTGGGATGTGTAGCTTCCGCAGTCACCATCGTCTTTCAAAAGAGCCGAGGGAGCTTTACGAGTGCCAAAGACTCAGAATCAGAATCCCTTCCCACCGTCAGGCGCTCAGAGTATCAGGCCACGTTTGGATGAACATTCAAATCAAGAAGCAGCGGATTAGCTTGGAAAAGGTGAAGGAGTGCACATTTGATTCAATAGTTATCCTAGTGGTGCATCTCAAAGCAGGAAACAAACTAGCGATCGTCGTAGATGCTGCTCCGTCAAGCTGCAACACCCACCATCGGCGCCCACATATACCACACCGGCAAATTACCAACAATCTCCGACGGAATAGCCCCCTCCACAGGCGCCATCCCCTGCTTATCATCCATCTTCTTTGCATCCCACCCAAGGTAGCTCAGCCCCACCTCAACCCAAGTCTCCACCGCCGCACCCGGAGCCCCCTTCTGCAGCGGGGTGCTCCACGCGTCCTGCAACGCCGTCCACTCGGCTCCCTTCGTGCCGGGCTGACTCGGAGAAAAAGTCCCGGGATCGGGCGTCAGAGGCGGAAACGGTCGGTGCGGGATGTCGTCATCTATCTGGGCCGTTTCGAATTCGAAGGCTGGGAACAAGGTTTCATCTTCTGTGGAGAGTGCGGGGCCGGGGCGCGTGAGAACAACGCCCGACATTAGGGAGACGGTCTTGTCGGTTGTGCCGTTCATGAGGTCTTTGGGGTTGTAGTTGGTGGAGGGGTCGGAGGTGGGGGAATCTGCGATCGCGCGTTAGTGTCTGATAGTAGGGTTTGGGGTGGGGGAGACGCACATGGGCCCCAGATTGCTGTGGGAAGGTCTTTGATGACGGCGGTGTTGAGGTTCCAGACGGGGAATTCGTCGTTGTCTGGCGCTGGAGGCGCAGCGAGCAGGTTGTGGGTTGGGGTGCTGCCTTGCGGCGTTATGGTGACGACGAGTTCGGATGTGACTTTGTCTGCGTTGCCTTGCATCGGCTTCGCATGGATGTCGACGCTAGTGCCGGGGACGGTGACGCTCTTCGACTCGCCGTTCTCGAGGAGTGTTACGATCTCGGCGTTGTCTATGGCAAACTTGCACGAGATTCTGAAGGAGAAAGTCGCGGCACGAACGTACCACCTCTCCGTGTTTGGCTTCGACTTCGATGTATTCTGCGGGAAAACGCCGGTCTCGATGGAGAATACGTGCGGAACGTTTTTGTCGTCATCATCTTCGACTTCTTCGACTCTGGGTGTATCTCGGGGTGCCGGTTGTGCTCCCGCAAGCATAGTAGTCGATGACGGGTTCAAGTCAGCCTGGCACACCAGAGTGATGAACTCCGCGAGATGGAGTGCCTTGAGGTCATTATCGCTGGAGCCGAAGTTAATGTCGAATCCAAAGACCCAAAAGTCCACATGCACCGTTCCGTACAAAGGTGGCCCCGCAATGAAGAGCGTCGCACCGAGCTCGACGCTGATGTGGATCGTCACGATCCACAGGTCGAGCGTGAACTTGACGCCCACCGAAACGCCTCCTTCCGCGATGAAGTGGAAGGGCTTGTAGTTGATTAGGAAATCCGCAAACGCATCGAACCATGCATACAAGACTCCGACGGAGAGCGAAACATCGAGCCGTCCGCCGCCCATGCACACCTTGGGCGTGATAGCAAAGTATGCCTGGCCCGAAATGCTAATGTCATCATTGAACTGCCAACTTATCGCCAGACGAGGCGGCTGCGGATAGTGCGGAGGCACGACAAACGCAGGATGGTAGCCGCCAATTGTAAAGACCCAGTCGCCCTTGAGCGTCGGATCGCCATCTCCGAACCAGCTATACAGCGCAAAGCCTCCTGTGAGATGGACCTCGGGAGCGTAAATGTACGACTCGGGCGTGAGCTGGCCGTCGATCTTCATGATGCCGGCAGCGACATCCACGGTTGCGACAATGCCCATCTGGATGTGCGCCATGGTGAAGCCGCCGTTGCCGGCGGACATGGGTACGTTGCCGGTGACAAGGCCGAAAATACCAAGTTTGACCGACGGGTCCCACTCCACGACGACAACTGCAGTTGCCGTGAGTAATCCGAATGCGGTCACCGTCAGGCCGGCGGCGGCCCAGAACGATCCTTCCTGTTGAGCGAACCAGCCGTCTGTCGGGTCTGTCGGGTCTAGCAGCGCATTCAAGGCGGCCAACGGGCCGGTACCTTCGGGAGCGGGAACAGGCGAAGGGATCTGCAGGAAGGGGAAGGATTGGACGTTGTTGACGTCTGGGAGCTTGAGGTTGCTGTTGTACCCAAAGCCGCCGGTGACGCTCGAAATCTCAGCAAACTCAAGCGAGATGAGCGGGCCAGCAAGGATGCAGTAGACGAACGCTGTCTTGAACGGATTGAGACCAGTGGTGATGCCGTAGTAGCCATTGGCCTGGAATGCCCACGGCTGGTAGGCGATGCTGATGGCTCCTTCGTAAAAGTCCGTCTTATCGCCGTTGCCGAGATCCATGGTACCGTGCATGAACATGCCGCCCATGAGGAGAGGCGGTTTGTCAAAGACGACTGCCATGCCGTCCAGGTGTGGCTTGGGTGTTGGCAAGTTGTGGAGGGTGAAGGGATCGGTTCCTGGTGGACTGACGGGGAATTCAAGGTCCAGCCGGAAGCCCATGAGCTCGAATGCAACGGGGCCGAGTGTTATCGTAGCATCGACCTTGATTGAGAGAATATCGGTCTGGTCATCGTCGCTCTTGCTGTAGTTGAAGCCGAGATTGCGTACCGCTAGCGGCCCGAAAGACTTTTCGTAGCCAACCATTTTGGAGCCAGCAGCAGACGGTGGCGGTGCGGGTGGATCGTTCGCCGCGGGGGCCGGCGGATCACTGGCTCTAATTGGTTGTACATCTCCTGTAGGATGTGGTGAAGCACTCCCTCCAGAATGTCCCGATTCTAGGGACGGCTCGGCTGATTTATCCCCGCCGAAACAATAGTCCAGTACGACTTTCGGTGTGCCTGTATCGTCCTTCAGGACGAGAGCTAGATGCATACCATTTTGAATGACAGTATCGCCGGGTTGAAGTTCTTTGGGATTCTTCACTTGCTGGAACATGATATGTTCAAGATTCAAGGTTTCAGCCGTGTTCAGAGCGTCAATTTGCTTGTTGATAGCTGTAGTGTCTGCAGATGTAATGCCGTCGGAGCCAGTCTGCGGCTGAACCCACATAAAGTACGCCTCGTCGAACGGCTGCGTCACGTCGCCTACGAGCGGGATGTCAACACTCGGAAGAGAGTTGATCGATGCGATAAAGATCCTCTTCAGCGCAGGCGCTGAGGACGATTCGGATGGGAGGTCCCGCAACTGGATGTACTGGAATCTGAAGTCTCCGTAGATGATATACGTAGTGAAAAAGTAGCCGGTTACTTTTTTCGACGCGTCTGTGATTCGGACCATGTCGAGACCAATAGTGTCTGTTGCCGTCGGATTTACATTGATGTCTGCAACGAAGGATGGCAGATCGAGATCGGGGCCCACAACGCTGGCCAAGACATCTCCGATCGTGGTCGGCACGCTGCTGGCGCCTTCAGGAAGGGATAGGCGGCCTCTAAAGTACCACTCTGTTTCTTCCTCTTTTTCCTCGTGGTGAAAATCAAGCGTGAACTGGAGCGCACCAATGTTCATCGTACCGTCAAGCTGCATGACAGATGCCACTCCTTTCCCCTCCGGATACGTATACTTCACACTAAAAGACTCGATCTCAATGCTTCCAATGATCGAAATGACCGTATCCTGGACATCTTTCTCAAAGAACGAGGTGAAGCACGACGCATACAATGATTGCGCAGAAGCTTGCAAGACCCACTGGTTTCCGCTGAATTCGATTGCGCCGGTCAAGTAGGCTGGCGATGCCGCAACGCCAGCTGGCGGATTCAAAGTCGAGGAGACGTACAGGGAAGCAGTGAAACTGCTGCCCGACCCTGAGGCTGCTGCTCCCCAAGCATACGCTACCTTGAGGTCGATCTCGTCGATTTCGAAAATGGGCAGCGTGCCGGAGCTATTCGGAGCTGCTTGAAGTGCTCCGGAGAACATGATGCCGTTTGCGTCCGCGTAGAGCCTTGCTTGCGTGACCAGAGTGGGAACAACGTCAGGGACTTGGTCGAATCCGCCGATGCTTTTCAGATCGAGCGACGCCGGCCAGCTACTGGTACCAATCGGTTTGAGCAGTGCATACGTCTCGTAGTCGGGTGTCGTGACGAAGAATGGATTATTAGGGTCGAACACTGGGGCTGCGGATTTGTAAGTTTTGATTCAAATTATGGTCAGAGTGTGTAAGAAAACCCACCCGTCCACAGGTCAGCTTCGATGGAGCTGCCGTTCAATATCGATCCCGCGCCCGTAGTGTATTGATAGTTCACCAAAAACAAAAGTGGTTGCGCGCTGGCTCCCGATGGCGTAACTGTCAGTTGCATCTCGAGACAGAGGGAGACGAATTTCGCTTTGTTTGTATCGGGGTCATGGCTAAGATCAAGAGTGAGACGCCGGAAATCAAACTCCCCAAAAGTGTTCCCACCAGCGGACTTGTTCTCATGGGCGGTGAAGCTGAAGGCCTGGGGATCATTTGACAGGAACGTGCTGCTGAGCCACTGGCGCAGGTCGGCGAAGAAATCCTTCGTCGGACTGTCCAACGTTAATCTGAGGCGTATGCTGTTAGGGTTGAGCTCTGTGATGACGCTGAGATTCTCCTCCACAAGCGTTGCTGTAGCGCCGAGAACAAGTGATGAGTTTTGCTTGACGTTGACCTGCGGGCTACCCGGACTCCAAGTGCATGTTTTCCGAGCGATCATGAATACTTCTTGCAGTTGCAGGTTAATGGCGCTGAGATATCCGTTGAGGCTAGCAATTGCATTGCTCGACAGATCCAGCTCGAAGCGGACGGTAGTCCTGTATGCCGTCTCCGGCTGGAACCATACCGCATTCCGTTTTCCTTTGATCTGGCCAGATAACGTTGGGAGTTCGAACTCGAGGGCCTTGAAAATCGCCATGCTGGCGTAGCCAAACATGGACTGCAGATTTAGGAAGTTGATGATGTTGGCAAAAGGCACCGTAGCGGGGGTTTGGCTTGTCCGTGTCAGCGGGGCATTTTGGTCCAAGTCAAGGCCTAGAACGACCCCAGACGGGTTGGAAAGCAGTCCCATCGCTGGTGTGGCAGAAATGGTCGCGAAAATGTTCTGAAGTGTGGAGTCCTTGGTATTAAATTGCAACAGAACTGGAGGATCATTGGGGCCGGCGAGGTTCAGCGCAAGCGCAAAGCCCGCAATGCTTTTGTCAGCACCGTTCAACACTGATATTTCACTTGCATTCACTGCATCCTGCAACCAGCACGCCCATTCATCCTTGGTCTGCTGAAAAAGTGTGGTACCGACCGCCGTTGGAGGGGGCTCTTGGTCCAGACACAGCACCTTGCAGTGTAATAAGGAAACAAAAGCATCGAGAGCCTTGCTATTGCTCAGTCGGCCATACGAATGCGCAATCCCAGGTTGTTGTTGGTTGATCGATGCGTCAGTCACTTCAGAGCTGAAAAAGTACCACGGGTTAGCAGGGTCACCAGGGGGTGTGGGTAGCACTGGAGCCATTCCACTGGTAGTAGCCAAGCTGGTGTTAGGGGAAGGCACTGCGACACCAGAAGTAGACGCCGCCTCCAGTGTCCTAAATGCGACGAGGGGAGCGTGAAAATCGTCCTCAATGCTCATCCCACCACCACTATCATCATCGCCATCGTCATCCAATTCGTCAGGATTATCGCCGGCCTCTAAGAGGTAAAAGAGATAGTCGACCAACACTTGCCAAGACGCAGCATCCAGAATCTTGGCGAAATCCAGCAAAGTCGGGCCCATCAAGGATATGTTTCCGCCGAACGAATTGGCGCCAGTGTTGGCTTGTACATCAGACGTCGCCGTTGCTTGAGTTGCGCCGGGCGGTTCTAGGCGTTGAACCGAGCCAGACCGTTCGCCGTAGAACACTGAGCCATCGGCGTACCGGGAATCCAGAGGTTTTATCGACGAGATGACCAGGATGAACTGGATCCCCGTTACGCTGCTAACTTTCTGCATCATCGGCGCCGTGTAGGCCGTTGACACAGCTGGATGGCGGTCGGCAAGCGGCCAGCCGTGCTGCTCCCACCGTTTCTTTACTCTGTCCAACAGGTTTGCGTATGCTGCCAAGGGGTCCGTGCCTTTCTTTTCGTCCCAATATTGGTACAGATCATACTCATTCTCATACGGCATGTGGTTGGCGTTTGATACACTCTTCCACGCGTTGGTGAGCCATTCTATGAAGACCTTGGCGTGTTTACTCGGCTTATCAAACGTCTTCAGTCGTCCATTCGTAAGGAACATTTTATTTCTCGTGAGAATAGGGTAAAGGCCCTTCTCATCCTGCACGAAGTAGAAGGGATACTTTGTTGCCAGGAGGCGCACTGTATTGCCTTTTGCAGCTGCACTATCCGCATACAATGCACCAGTGATGATTGTCTCCCATCCTAATAAAATAAAAGTCAGTAAGCCTTATGGACTAAGAAGATATGTTGATCATAGCCACTCGAATGTAGTGATTCTTGTATGGGAAAATAATAGAAATTCGAGGGATGCTCACCTGGGTGAAAATATCTGCCGTCTGGGTTCGACATGATAATGTTTGACGGATTCAAAACGCCGAAGAAATCCAACGGGGTGGAAGATCGCGACCCATGGTGGCTGAGTTTGGCGCTCGCTACTTGGTATTGCTTCTTGGAATTAACTAACCACGCAAGGACAGCTTCCTCCGACGTCTGGTCCATGTCACCGGCGAAGTAGTGCGAAATATGTGGTGGATCAGTCCCAGAGCTCCATATGATCATCGCGGCAATGGAGACCTTGTTCGTCTTGGTTACGGGTTCCTGGACCACCCCAACGAAGCCTTTCTTCGGAAATGACTGCTGCATCACGCCAACACAGTAAATTCCCGGCATCCCGTCCCCAGGTGGATTGCTCGCAATGAGGGCAGCCGGGGTCGAGGCACCGTACATGTCCTGGAGCTGTTGATTGTTGAAGAAGTTTGTCCCGAGGACGCCTACGGGCTTTTTCTGGACCATTTCAAACGCTTGGAACCTTGCAAAGGGCTTAGAAGTGTCTTCAAAGCAGAGATAATCTTTTTTGAGCGTCCAGTCCTTGGAAATCCCATTGTAGCCCTTGCCCGATCCCGTTGCGTTTGGCGCATAGAGGATCGTCATTGGAGTATTGTTTGTGTCGTACTTCATGTACGGCAATTTGCCATTCGATGGGTCTCTGTCAGCTGCAAAAGTTTTGACCAGGCCTCCATAGTGGTCCTCATCCCAGTGCGTGACTACTACCGAGTCGAACACCAGCGTCTTATACTTGAATGTGTAGCCGAAGCCGTTGATGCGGTCGATGAGCTGTTTCAGAGGTGTCTTGGATAGGTCTGACTTGTGCCCAGTCCCTCCGTCGATCAGAACAGCAGCGTGTACCCGCATCGTAGTGGCATCGTACTCGACTTGGAGATGAATCGCACAGTCCCCGACAGCCACATTGGCGTGGAATGAATCTACCCGCCAGGTGGAAGTCATAGTGAGACAGTTCAAACTCGTTGCTTTCGCTGTGGTTTTGGACGCGAGGGAGTAGTCGCTGCTGCGGCCTATGGACTATCCTCCGGGGAAGGCCGACTCTGCCAGGCTGTCCTGACGAGTGTGGGTGGCTTTGGACGAGAAGCATACGCTGCCGCGGCAAGACTTGGTTGCGGAGCGTCTTGCGGCAAGGTCAATTCAGAGTCACCGACGTTACCAGCAATCCAAGAGTGTGGTAGCCAACTCAGGCAGCCTCACAGACCATCTTCCCAAATCAACAAAACCTGCAGCACCCACAGAGTTCGCAACACGAGAGCACACGCCTTGGTGCCCATCTAGCTGTGTCGCTGCATGACAACGCACGCCACTTTTCCCACCACAACGCCCGCAGACAGCTCAGCTTGCCACGGGGATTGGGGCTGGCTGTTCCGACGCTGAGTAGACTTCCCCAAGGGCAACCACGTGCTGCAGTAGCCCACTACCAAGCCCTGCAGCTAGCACAATGCTGCATCCCGAACTGGCGAGTTTCGTAGTCGATGAAGGAGTGGGGCTGATCGTGCGCCAGATCAATATTGTGGCTTGACGTAGTGCGGCTGCCGTGTGGCCCGTCCCGGCTGATGGGACGCTCCAGCCGCACCGTTCTCCATGGCTCCAAACCGGTGGTATGCAGCTGCAGGCGTGCCAACAGTCACGCTGCAGTTGGCCTGTGCATTGTTCTAGACTACGACTCTGACGGTACACACCCCGCATGGCATTGTGCTACATACGAGAATGTACATACATTCGCCGCCACCCCGACGCCCCTCAGCCAGCCTCCGCATACCTCGCTTGTCACCGACTACTACAGTGTATATCCTCTCCACCATCGCTACACTCGCGAGCTGCTAGCCGTGCTGGAGGTGGCGGGCTGGTTGTCCACTATCGGCGCCTTCATCTGCAGATAGCCCTCGATTGCGGTGTACGGGCCTTTGGCAAACGTTGGCCGGATGTCTGGCCGGTCGATGCTGAGCGCCATGAACGCCTCAGGCTTGCCGGTCTCGTCGACATACGGCTGCAACCAGGCCCAATTGGCGGCGGTGAGCGCGGGCAGCTTGACTGTCGCCGAAAGCACCTGCTTGTCTAGTGGCTTTTTTGCTGTCAGGCGGTCGCTTGGGTCGAAGAGCGGGACGTCGTCGACAACTACAAGCGGGCCAAACTCAAAGAAGGCGTGGATCTGCTTCATTGCACTCTCCCACGTCCAGTTTGGCAGTGTGAGCTGCTGGATCGGCTGTATGGCGGAGAAGGCGGTCATCGCCTGGAAGGGGTCCATGATCGCGCCGAAAACCGACAGCTGCCTGTTGCGGGCCCAGCAAAAGTTGCGGGCTTGCTTTGCCGGTGTGGAAGTGGCGATGCTCTGATAATTCTGTGGGTCGACCCAAAAGGCTTCGAGCGAGGGATATGTGCTCTCGTCGATGGGGTGCACCTGAGGTGGGCTTTTTTCTGCCTGGAAATTCGTAAACAGCGCCCCCGTCTCTAGCTCGTCTCCAGGAGACGGGCGAGCTTTTGCGGCGAAGTAGCCGACCAGCCCGTCATGCGGCCGTTCCTCATCGCCCAGCTTGAGCTGGAACGAGTACTGCTCGGCGGGCAGATGGGGCAGCAGATAGCGAGGCAGATTCATGGTGTCCTGGCCAGATACGCGGGACTGCGACTTCTTTTCGTTAAACGACAGCTCTAGCGACCAGCCAGTATTTACGAGTGCGAGCGGCCTGCCGACAACCGAGTTGAGAAACTGTCCGTAAGCACTCGGCGCTGTTGCAGCCACACCTATAGCCGTGCTGGCCATGTCGATGAACGCGGCGAGATAGGCCTTGTCGGCGAACTCCTGGCAGAGCCGGTCCAGCTGAGCCGTCTGCGCCGTCGCAATGCCATCGTCATACGGGATCCACTTGGGTGGAAGATTCGAGCCTGTGGGCGCGTCAGGGGCGTTGAGTCTGGCCTCGCGGTAAAAGGTGCCGTCCTGGAGGAAGAACTGGACGGCGCGGTCGACGTAGTTGACGACGAGCCAGCCCCAGATGGGATTCTCCCACTCGGCCGCCGGGCGCCAATACGCGGACGTGTCTGTGCCGTCGTACAGCTCGTCGTGCACAACGAAGGCTGCGTTCAACCGCGCGGGCTGGTTGATCTGCGGCGGGATCTGCACGAACTCGCACGCGTCCTGCGACGCGGGCCGCTTCACAATGTTGGGCCAATTCTTCCACTTTGCGTCTGTACGGGGATCGGGCTCGTAGTAGTCGCCCAGGCAAGGTAAGATTGGCTTAGCTTGGCTACGGTCGCGGAGAGCAGGATCAATGGCACATGCGACCTGTCCAAATTTGTCGATCACGTTCAGCTTGGTGAAGTGGAACTGGCCATGCGTTACAGGCTTAAAGGCCGGTGCGTCCTTGCCGAGCTGCACGAGCGTGCCGTACGGCGTCAGGTCGGACTCGGTGTCGATGAAGGAGAGCTGTGCGGCGCCGATTCCAATCGCGCTGGGAACGGCACTGAGAGCGTCTGCTATGGGGAGCGGCTTGTTTCCAGGGACTCTTACAGTAGGCTTGAGATGCGTGCCGGTGTACTGTGTCAAGAGGTGGTTGGTGAAGCCGTCTAGGGGCGAAGAGAGGAAAGGTAGACCTGCAACACCGTCGTGTAGTTCTTTCCGGCGTTCTGGTGGAAGGTGTTTATCGAGAATCTCAGGTGACGTGTTCTTGAAGAGCTGGTCGATCTGAGCCGACAGGGCAAGTATGGGCTGCGGCAGGATAAGGATTCTGCCAGAGAGCGTTCGTACGTCGTACGGAGGTGGTGTGTCCTTTTTGGGAGCAGGTGATGGCGGAGGTGGAGGCGGATAGAACGTCGTAGATTCCTTCAAGCCGTATTGAATCTGCGAGTCCTTTCCATGACGGACGAGCACATCTTCCATCCGCCAATCTTCAAAGGGGATGTGGTAGTACTCGGCCTCCCACTCCAGAAACAGTGGAAACCACGGCTGCGTTTTACCCCACTGGTCACGCAACACGCCAGCATGGTCGGGATCATCATGGTAAAGAGGCGCGAAGGTCGGGTCAGTGGGAGCTGGAGCCAGGCTTGATGTCGTTCCAGGCTCGTTGTAGAGAAACTCCTGCGCGAGTTTGGTGGCAGAGGCCTGCATGGCTGGAGGAAGACACTTGCTGATGGAGTCCGAGATTGTGCTCGGCAGCGTAATCTGTGACCCGGTGATCTCGAAGTCGAGCCGAACCTTGAGCTTCTGAAGGTAGTCGGTTGGCCAGCCGGGTTTCACACCGCCGACGAAGAGTGTAGGGTCACGCGGCTGGAAGAACTCATCCAGTGCCGTCTGCTTGGCTGCAAGCGTGGGCATCGCCCCTGACACGGCCTTTGCCTGAGCGTCGAAAACGTTGGTCATGTTTTGTATCCGTTCTTTCAAGTCGGAAACCTTTCTAATGTACGGGTTATTTTGAATCGGAGGAACGCCCTTGACAGGCTTGTTGTCGATGTCTGTCACATACTGCCACCACAACGAGAACATGTCCCACTGTGCCTGCTGCTGTGCGCGTACGGTGCTGTCTAGCAGAGTCTGGGCCTCGTTGATGGCTCTGAAGCCGTCCGGATTTGTGGGCGGACTGCCGGGGTGCGCCCTGTCGATTGTCGGCACAAAATGGGAGCCGCCGCCAAAGCGACTGAAGTTGTAGTTCTGCATCTCATCTGCACCCGCTCGGCGGGCCTGGACCGAATCTGTCTGAGCCCGCAAAAGGTCGCTCAGTGCATAGAGGTCATACTCCAGGTTGTCCCTTTGGTGTGCCTCCGCGTACGCCAACAGCGCATCCATTGGTGTCGTGCCGACTGCCAGGGGCATTGGATGGGTGAGGTTGTATGTCGCTTCATTCGCTGGAATGGTAGGCGTGTACGTCTTCCCTGGTGGTGTACCCGCTGGCGGTGTCCAGTCAACGTGCCATTCGACAGTGTACAGGGCGCCGTGGCAGAGCGTCCGCTCCGGGTCGGGCGAGTCCAGCCAATTTGTCACGTCCAGGGGTGCGGTTTTCGGGTCCTCGTTATTGAGGGTCATGTTCATGCTGTCAAGAAACTGCTGCTTCGTCTTTTTTCCATCCAGCTGATGCAGCAGGTCGTCACTAGGATCTGAGTGCCAGCCGACCACATAGTAGTCTGCTACCGCATCTGTCAGATAGCCCGTCTGCTGCACGCCGTTCGCGTCCGGATATGTGTACTCGAACCTGTCCAGCATGGAGAAAACGCTGCCATTGTGCGGCTGGTAGTCGGCGAAAAGCTGGTTGGAGCTATTGAGCAGGTTCAGATCGACGCGGTCCGCGTCCGTCTGCTCGCCACCATCTGCCAGCCAGTCCGGCACAGTTTGGGTGAGGCCGATGAACACCTCAGCTTGCTCATTGGTGCTGATACCTGTCGCATCACCAGCTCCGGCGCCCTTCAAAGTCGTAAGAAACGGGGAGACATCGACTTGCACGTCGACAGAGTCGTCGAGGTCCTCGATTTTGCGCACGCGGTCGCTTTCCACGATCCACGCGGTGATGGGCTGCACATATTGCTGGGCCGTCAGGGGCTGCGTAGTCGCTGCGGTGGGGTCCAGCTTCCGGATCACCATCCACCGGTTGGGCACGTTTGGGAACGTTGGTGAGCGCCCATCCGGTGTGAGCTTCTGGCCTGGGGCAGGCGACGGGTCATCGGAAGGTGCAGTCGGGGGAGTGGGCACGCCGCCGGGGGATGTGGCCGCACCAGAACGAAAGGGCCGTGGGAGCATCCAGTGCAAGTACACGCCCAAACGATTTGTGCGCATCTTGCCCGTGCCGAGGTCATAGAGGCGCAGATTCCTCGTCCGTGGGGTGGAATTGTGCATGTCGGCATAGTCGAGCAGGTCGCTACGGAGCTCAAAGTCGCCAATGCGGAGGAAGGTGTAATTTGGCTGCGTGATGGGCGCGATCTTCGCCTCGTCGGCCCCGCCGTCGCAGGTATTGGGGTTGAAGACGAATGCATTCAGCTTCATAGGAATGGCCAAGTTGGCCTGCACCGAGGGAGTTGCCATGTTCTGCCGTTAGGGAGCACAGTCTGCCACTGAGCGACGGCGAGCAGCGTATCCGTAGTGGGATCGCGGTCTGGCAACGTCTCCACGGAACATTTGCTCCACCGGCGCGAGCGTCCGGGTTGAGCCATGTCCATCAGCAGTCGCGGTGCTAGAAGGGGCAGTCCGGTGCTCAGCTGGGTGCTTCGCCAGCCACGGTGCGGAGGGCGGCGCTGGGGGAAAGCCACGTTGGAAGACGCAAGCGGTGTGATGGGAGACGAACTGGTATGCGAGATTCGTACATACTTGGCAAATCTGCAGTGTGAAGCGTGAGAGCACCGACAGGCCAGACCTCCAGTGTCAGGGCTAGACGAGCAGCTGAGAAAGTAGGCGTACGAAGCGCTGCGCATTCGTATCAGAGTCGCACAGCAAGCGAATGCATGCGGGCACCAGTCGACGGGTTGCATTCGACACGCAGCTTGCAATAGATTCTAAAGTTGGCCAGTGTTGGTGTAATATTGGTGGTCGATGCAAAAAGCCCAGAGGGTTGCCGACCTCGGGACCTTGGGAGGGAAACGGTCACGTGATGGCGCGCCGAACTTTGGAACACGTGCAGCACTAGCCACAAACACCCGCCACAGTCGCCTCGGCCACCTGTTCAACGACATGGGCCAAGACCAGAGGTGCATCCAAGGCAGTCAAAGTTCATTTTGCAAAGACGAACAACTCAACAAGATCGTCATCGTTCGCTAACTACGGTACATGATTGGAGCTCGCCGTGCCCTTCGCTTCTCCATCTCTTCCCCAAAACTGGCCGACTTGGTGCTCCACCCGTGGCGATCTAGCTCGCAAGAGAATGAGTGTAGAGCTGGAAGGTGGAGCTACCGTCATCGGGCATGTAATGCAGGATATTGCAGTTTCCGGCTGGATTCGCCACGACGCTGAGACCCGATGTCGGATTGAGTAGCGGGGCGTCGCTTAGCACAGTGTTGGCCTCCCACGGAGCGTCCATGTCGCCAGCCTTGTGGACAATCACATTAAGCGCACCGGTCTGGTCCTTGTAGTACAAGTAGAGGCAGAATCCGCCCGCCGTCCCAGACGGATAGGTTGTCACAGCAAGCGGGGTGCCTGGCGCCGCCCCAACCGTACCCTTCACGCCCATTTCTACAGGAAGAGGTTAGCGCACAGTTTTACGGAGCCAAGTGGATGCAAGGAATGCGTACCGGTTCTGTCAATCAGATTGGCCCATGAAAGCGCTCCCTTGGTGCCCTGAAAAAACACGAGACGTGTCTTGCGGACTGGATCGTACGTTGCAGCCAGTCGCGACTGCGTATGCGGCGCCAGATTGCCGACGGCGACCGTAGTCGGTGTCTGCTGCGTGAGCGTCAGCTCGAGGATCTCGGGTTTGAGCGATCCAGTGGGGTTCCTAAGCCATCTGTAAGCACACTTCAGGCTCGAATCCAGGGTAGTGGCAGCCTGACTGCAAATAGTAGACGTAAGAGTGGGTGCGGCCGTCAGTGGTGGCTGCAAGAGACCAATAGGTGCCTGGGTTGACACTGGCGGCGGAGACGCTGTTGATGTTTTGGACCGGGTTGAAAAAGGGACTCAGAGTAGCCAAGATTTGCTGGGTTTTGCCGGCAGTGTCGGTGTACTTGGCGATGCCGTACACAGTGATCTACAGCACTCGTTATCCTGCTGGACCACAGATGGGCCTGTAATCGGGAATATGCATACCTGGTTTGCGTAAACAACAGCACCAAGGTCTCCGGGTACCGCGATAGACCCTCTGAAGCTATTGTCGGTGTACTCCTCTGGTGTGGCACCGCTGAAGGCGCGATGCTCAAGGGCCAAGTTTTGGTTTTCGTTGCTGTAAAACAGCAAAGCTTCATCCGACTTCAGAGGGTTGGCGATGGTAGTAAGAGACATTGTTTCGAGGGGCGGGCTCCCAAGTGCTCTGAGATGCAAACGTGTGGTGGGTGTTGGAAAGGCGGAGATGGGGTCGATTCGAGCGCTGCGACGGGAAACGAAGTGCTCAAGAGGTGAAATGTCGTGCTGGATTGCCTAGCCTGCAAGCTTCTGGATGGATCGAGAGACATGGACTATCGATTGCCGCTGCATGCGGCCAAAAAGGCACGATGCATCTGAACAGAACTCTCCTCTCAGCCAGCCACGCCTCGCTGCCGACATCGGACTGTGCAACAAGTCCATTTCGAGCCACGGCGCGCAGAGTTCCGCCAGCCGCGTGTCGTCGTCGTGGAGGTAGTGGTAGTGGTGGCGGTGGTGCAGCTAGGGAATGTGCATGGTGGCGCACAGCTGGGGGAAGTGCATGGTGGCGCACGGCTGGGAGAAGTGCATGGTGGCGCACGGCTGGGGAAGGTGCCCGGCCTGCACGAGGGCCAGACCAAGCGGGCATGCAGGTGCCGACGCGCCGACCTGTCGACCCAGCTCCCGTCATGTCACCTGGGTATGGTGCTTCCAGGCCGACATGCTACCAACTTGAAGCCGTCGGCAGCAGCATGCTCGCCCTCTTCCTGAGACTTGTCAACAACCCTTCTGCACCGTCACCATGTTACCCCGTCCGCACAAAGAAGCTGCGTCCGCACGTCGCCTCGTTTTCCGCCATCGGCAACGGTTGGCCAAGGCAGAAGACCTTGGGGATGATGCCCCAGCCGAGCTAAAGCCTGGCCAGCTTCAGCTCTACTCATACTACGTACCTGGGCTGCAGATGAGAACATATTCCATCGATGTGACGCAGAACATCACCGCTGGAACTGAGCAGAAGGCTCTCGAGAGCAAGCAGTCCTTCACTGTCCTGGGCCCGAGGTTTGCCTTGCCGGACAATGCCGTCCACTCCGTCTATCCGCCCCAAGGCCAAGCGGAAGACCTTGAGATACTGCCACACGTTGTGTTCAATGATCCGACATTTCCATGGGAACGGTTGGGCAGTCCCAACGCCGACGCAATGAAGCCGCCCTCCACCGACTATTTTGTGCGGAATCGTGTCCCGTGGCTGGCCGTGCTGGTCTTCACCAAGGACGAGCTGCAGCTTTCCGCCGACCAGCTTGGACCGACAGGCATCTTCAGCAAAGTGCCCGGCATGTCTGCCGGTGCCAAGCAGAGTCCAACCTTTGCAGTCAACATGAAAGTCAGCGGCCTCCCTCAGGTTGCTCAGACGTACAGCGCAGTGCCGTACGATGCACCCACAGATGGTGATGCCACAAGCGACATCATCTTTGTGCCCCGAACGCTGTTCAACGCTCTTTTCACAACATACGATGCAGACGGTAGTCCCGTTCAGCCCCCGCAAAAATCTGCAGATGTCTATCGGTATCGCTACCTAGCCCACAGGAGGGATATCAATACGCAAGGCATGGCCGCTTCGGGAGGCGTAATGGAAGACGACACGGGATCTTTCGGTGTCGTCTTCTCACACCGGACTGGCCCATTCTCGACGATGCAACCGACTGCTGTCTATGTGCATTTAGTCAACATCGAAGCCGTCGAGTCGTTGACCCAGTTCCCCGTTAAAGCAGCCACCCCGTACGTCGCAATGTCGTCGCTTCTCAGCTGGAGCTATATTTGCAATCCGCCCTCAACGCCAAACGTTCACGACCTTCTCGCCGCGCTTTCGAGTAGCATGACCGTCATGTCTCCGGTCCTTGACCCCACCATACAAACCGCTATAGGGGCCAAGCCAATGGGTTCACGCCTGCTACAGCGCCTTGCAGAGGGCTACACGCTTACCAGGTATCGCACCAAGACGGGAGAGACGACTGCATGCTTCACTCGCGGGCCCTTCATCCCGTGCGACGTGGCATACCCGTTGACAAGCTTCTGGCCAAAATACTCCATGTCTGGCCAGAATTTTCAGATCTTAGATCCAGAGCTCGGGATCATGGACATAACATACTCGGCAGCCTGGCAGCTTGGCCGTACCATGGCAATCGCTGACGCTGCGTTCGTCGCTGCGCTCGTCCGCTTGCGAAAGCAGATCATCGACCGCGCCACGGCAGACGCAGAGGAGGCAACCATGACCAGTCAGACCCGGTACAAGACAAAGACCAAGCTTCTCCAGTCGTTGCCCGATCTGGTCGACAAACTCGGACAGCTGCACACGACGGGAGGCCATACGGCACCGGACTCCCTGGCGCATCGCTGGCGCAAACCTTCGGTTGCACCCGTGGATTTATCCAGGACGGGAGATAACATTCGTGATATTATCTGGCAGTTCTACGAGCAGGCGGCTTTGGAAGTGGCCAGCACGCCAAGTATGTGTTCCCTGCTCCGCATGGCCTTATTCATAACCCCCCACGATGTGCCTAACTCTGTTCCGTCGGTTGCACCTTTGAGAGAGCTCTTTTCGTGATGCTCGATCAATTGATCTAGTTTGATTGCTACGTTTGGGAATGCGCGCTTACGTTTCTCCTTGCAGGCCCCACTGATCCTACTCAACCGTCCGACATTGCGTATGATGAGATGAATACTCCATTCTCCCCCGATTGGGTGATTATCCTTCGCTGGGTCATGGACAAACTCTTCCTCTCGAGCATTCCCTCCCACATCCTCATCCCAGACGCATCATTTTTGCCTCCAGAAAGCCTGAGATTCTTCAAGGTAGACCAGAACTGGATGGACGCAATGGTGGATGGAGCGCTGAGCCTGGCGAATCATATTGACCAAAAAGATGACCAGGTGCGCGACGCAATCAAGAAGGCGCTCAACCGATACATCTCGCCAGACCCAAACAGCCCAAACAAACCGCACCCTATCCCTCACTACGGATGCTATCTGCGATCTGCCGTCGTGAAACAATTTCCCGACTTGATTGTCGATGTGTCTCCAGAGCCAACTGATCCTCCTATTCTTCTGCGACACGAGGTAGTGGATACTGGGACTATGCTCTGCTTGTTTTCCGAAATCCCAGCCAAAACTACAACAGCCTCATCAACTAGTCCTCTTCCATTCACGATGCTCAAATTTACCCAACCGTGAGTGTTTGAATTTCCCACCTTGGCGATTGCTAGCACTACGTGACAAGAGTCTGACTAACACTCGTTGTGAGCCAGACCGCATCAGCAGTCGTTCCGAGCGGCGACAAAGATCGACAACACCACATTCACTCGAGACTACAAGAAAGCGCCCACTGACCCTGATAATGAGGGTATCTTGAAGCCAGGTTCAATGACATGGCCCAGAGGCCAGCCATTGCCGGACCATGGCTCCGTATACCAATGGACGCAGGTCGATCCTGACACGAAGGTCGAGTTCGAGGTTCGTACTTTACTGCTGGAGCAGCTCGCATCCGACTATCATACCAGCCTGCTGGCCCAAGAGGACAAAGCTATTTACAACGACCAAACAGCCACGTCAGCCCTGATGGCCTATTGCCTGAACAACCCCTCCTACATGCTGGAAATGGATATGAACGCGACACCGTCACTTAACTTGCTGACAGCGCTTGGAAGCGTACATGCAGCAAGACAACTCCCCACTGTGACAAGAGAAGCGGTGCAGCTGCCTCCGACTCCAAAGGCGCCTACAACATCAGCGAGTTTGCTCTCCAAAGCAGCTACAGCGGTACAGCAGAACATCTCTCCTGCACTCGTTCCAATCGACCCACCGCCTCACCACCCGAAGACTATCGTCCGACCTCCGCGTGTCCCACGAGCCGTAGGCGCTCCCAAACCTCCGTCCAACGGCCCATCGACTGCACCGGCATACAACTACTACTTTTGGTCGCTAGACAACATCGGCGTGCCAGGCAATCCGGGCGACATTCCAGCCTACTCAAACAACATGGCGCAGGATCTGGTGTTTAGTATCACGCTGACGAACCAGCCGCTGGACTGGAATCTGGAGATGATTACAATCACAGTGCCAATGGGCGATCCGATCACGGCGCCCGCACAGAACCCGGGTCCGCTCATGCGCGTGCCATACACGGGAACCGGCGCGACGATGCTGAGCAACCTGCGCTTCTATCCGCTCGTCAACTACTCGCAGGATCAGCAGGCGCTCGTCATATCGCTCGTACCGCGCGCCACCAAAGGCTGGGTGCCCGTCGCGTGGTGCACCGAGCTCAGCTTCCTGCTCAGCAGCGTCGTCGTCAATGTCAGCGACCCCTCCGTCGTTCCCGATGTCATGGTCGTACCCAAGGTGCAGGAGTACTATGTCGGATTTGAGGGGGACCCGTTGTCGCCGCAGCAGCCGGATCTTGTGATGACTTTGAAATACAAGCAGGTGAGTTAGGGCACGGTGCGTTTGAGCCAAGGAATATCTCTAGCATAGTATAGAGATTTAGTTATAATAAGTTAGAGTAGTCAATTAGCTTATACTAGTAAAATACTATTATTAAGAGTTTTAGTACAAGGCATAGACCCTTACAAGAGAGGTCTAGCCTTGGGAAAATATTCTTCAGGTAGCTATACTCCCGATAGCTGGTGCGCGCGCCTACCTTATTAAGAATCGGGGTATACTTACCAAGGATCGGGGTTTGTCCTATTAAGGATTAGGTACACTTATTAAGGATAAGGGCGCCCTTATTAAGGATCGGGCAATGCCTCATCAAGGATGAGGCGCACTCATCATGGATTAGTGCACGGTACCATAGTAGATGCCGTATTTAAGTTTCACCGACGTCCACGGAGATGGCGTGCTGTATTGACTCAAGCCAAGTTTGAGTCTCAATAACTTCCAAGGAGAGACGTTGCTGTCATGTGCGTAACGATCCGCTGTAGTCAAGTCATCTAGCTCCGAATTTCTCGTAGTATGCATAATGGTGGCGAAGGATACGTTTCCACTGTGCCCATTCACAAGGCACGCCCATGACCCAACAGCGAAGCAAATCACAGCCACACCCAACGCCGTTAAATACGAGATCGCAAGCGGTTCCCCTTGGTAGGAGTAGTAACTCAGTGGGAAGGTAACATTGACATTTATCGGGTAAAGAGTTGAAAAGCTGGCACTGCTGAGCAAACTCAGGGTGAAATTGTGCGACAGGTCCTCGATGGACCTCGCAAGCGAGCCGTTGCGGCACATCCATGGCGAATAAGATTCGTTCAGAGGCGGCATGTATTTGGCCTTTTCATTGGCATGGTAGGAATCCATGATTTCGGGGCAGGCAAGTAGGCCTGATGAGACAACGGAGAGGTTAGCGCCTATCATCCCCTTGTCTTCAGTTCCCACTATAGATGCGACTCGCCCTTCTAGCTGCTTTTGTAAAGCCAACATCATTGATAGATATGCTCGGCCATATGGCGGGAGATCCTGGAACTTATAGGATGCGCTGTAGTCTAAAACGGGCTCCAGATTGAGGCTTGACATTGTAGTAGACAAGATACCTTGGGAAGATGTAAAGTCGACGGTATATGATGCGTTTCGGGGTTGACATACCATGGTGATACCATCGGTATGATTCTTAATAATAATGTCACGGTCGAGATCTGCTACCTCAGACATGTTTTTGTAACCAGACGCAACAAACATGTAGTTGCCTCCGTCGCCTACTTCCGCGTTGTAGTATTCATTTTCCTTCGGTTTGACAAATTTGCTCGCCGCTTTCTCCAGGGTAGTGTGGTTGTTCGATTGAGGCGCTAGTTTGGCGAAGTTGTCAAAGTCTTTAGAAAGAAGTGCATCGTCTAGAGACTGGCATTTGAGGCAGGGGCCATAAAACCGGATCGAGTACGAGGAGTTCGGGTAAGGTGCTGAGACAGGGAGGATATTCATTCCAGATGATACAGCTGCCAAAAGGCGTGTTAAGGCGGGCGACGCTGAATGCAATTTGTACTCCTCTACGTAATCGCCCCAGACGTTGCCATAAAACCTGGTGACATCACCAGTGGTCTTCGTTTTATAGTCGGTGTAGTCAGGATATGGAACTTCTCGGCTCGTTATATTGGACGTCAATCGATTCTCGACGGTTAAGGTTGCAGGTGTGACGGTAGCGACCAGCGGTATAAGCCTGCCGAACTTGAGCAAAGTAGCCAGCATGACGCAGCGTAGAACTTACCAAGATACGACCCCAACGATTGTCAGGAGCTTAGCACTTGCCAACAGGCTGAAGTTAAAGAACGAAAGAGGGTTCGCTGTCATGCTGAACATGTCATCCAGACTTTGTATTGAGAGTGATTTCTTCCGGGCAATAACCCACAGGTACTGGGTGAAAGCAATGGCGACGACAGATGTAAATGCTGTCTTTGTGAGAAATGCTAGGCCAGTACCGACACGAACCGCCCATTGTTGCTGGTTGGTAGACTGCACCACTGTGTTGTCAAATGATCGATAGTATTCGTGATGGCCCACGCCAAACCCAACTCCAGCTAGCAAACCCAATAGCATCATCGCTGGAGCTTGCCAGCTTGGTTCCCATGGAGGAAGAGTCGAAGGTTTGGACTTTGTTTCCGGAGGCTCCATATTGAGCAACAAGTATGACAAACAATGTAGAATGGGTTCAAACTAGAGTTTTGTGCTTATTATGCACTTGTATATATTCCTGACGCCTAATTCTGGCGGCCAAAATCTGTGATTTATCCTCACCCAATCTGAGCGTGCATGAATCCTTGTCAGTGGCATGCACATGCGTTGCGCTTCCCTCGACGTGATTCGCACGAATATGAGAATTCGACACTGTTTTCGGATGACAATTCCTACAATGGGCAGGTCAGTCATGAATATCATATTAGTTACATTGCAGGAGGTTCTGGATGGCTTGCTCGGCCCCAACGGCTAATTCCCAGTTTGCCTTTTTTTTAAGACAAAACTTGAACAGCCCTAAGGGGCCAAGTAAGCCGGCCACCCTAGTAACCAGCCATCCTTTTCCACACCACCCAACTAGCGCGTTAATTTTCCGAGTCGAAGAGCTAGCAAAGTATTCTTACCCGAGTATCGTTTCCAGCTACACGAAGCTTTTGTGGGAAGAATATGCTCATTCCGCTCTGGAAGCATGCCGGCTTGACAGACGTGACTATCAGTAGCGACCAGTATGGTTTTGTTTACCCCACTGATCTGCGGTCTGCAAATGTGGCCCCCAATTTTTTGTCAGCGCTGTTGCATGATGTCGCGCTAGGTTCCTGCATGTAAGCCCTTGTGTCGGCCAGGGCAGGGCTTGGCGTGCTATGCAAGTGGAAGCCAGCCCTTATATGAAAGTTCCATTCAAACACCCGCATCGGAGTCCGAGAATAAACAAACTGGCATACGCCCCAAGGCGATCTGCTCCCACAGCTCGATCTGTGCCATAGGCACGACAATGATTGGCTCGTCCCTTTCGGATGCCTTCCAAGTGCAAGCGCCTATTTGGGCCGAAGGAGGGGCAAATCTGAGAAGTTTGTTACACTGCATGAGATGTCTCTCAGCCTTAAATAACCGTTTGATCCTGTGCCGTCTCCGCAGCACTCTGCAGCCCATACAAATCAAAGTGTCGGAACCAACGCGATAACGTTACGCAGCTCCATATAACCACTTATCTGGCAGTTCGACAACATCGCACCTGTGTTTTACCAGTTTTCGCATCTGACTGTTCCGTCGACTCCCTGGGCCACCCAACTACTCCGGAAAATCGTGTGACTATGTCACTGTTTTCAAGGACTACTGGGCCGCCGCCCACTCCAGGCAAAGATCCGCTGGATGGCCCAGCTATGCGCCCACCACCTGGAGTCAAGCCAGTATACACAGCCAGCCCTCCTGACCAGCCCTGGTTTTTTGCTTTCGCGACTATCTCCACCACTATCGCGGGGCTATTTTTACTCCTACGGATGTATACGATGCTTCGCATTATTCGCAAAATCGACGTAACTGATTGTAAGCTACACCGTCCAGCAACACATGTAGATATTCTAACCCGGACATAGGCCTTACCATAGTCGTTTTTGTAAGCGGACCAGAGGTGTTGATGAGTGGGATGTCTAATGACTGCAAAGGTTCTGTACTTGACAACGGTCGCAGTTGCTCGACTCTGTATCATACATGGAGGGGGAATCCACCAGTGGAACCTTACGCTCAGGGAACTAAAGGAACTCCTATTTGTAAGCATACTTCTCAATCCTCTGTCGAGTATGAAGTAACCTGAGACAGTGGATGCATGTCAACGAAGTCATCTACCCGGTCTGCATCGTCCTGATCAAAGTGACGATTCTGCTGCAATATCTCCGTATTCTTGCTCCGAATCGAACCGTCAATAGAACACTGTGGTATGGCGCATGGACAATTATTATTGCCAACGTCTTGTTCTATTCTCTGAACTTTTTTGTCAATATCTTCCTTTGCAGCCCTCGGGAGAAAATCTGGGATCCTATCCTCAAAAAGCAACCCGTTGGTCACTGTCTCGACCAGCGCGCTATAATCACATCCGTAGGGATCTTCAACATTGTCTCAGATATTGCCATCCTCATTCTTCCAACGAAATCTGTATGGTCACTCCGCATACCTACTCATAAGAAGCTGAAAATAAGTGCGTTGTTCGCCACGGGTGTGATGTAAGTCACGATAACGTTGACGCACACTATCGAACGTATCACTGATGGATGCTTAGGGCGTGTGGTGCGGATATTTCGATGGTCTACTTTCTCATTCGCATGACCAGCCACGATGCTGACGTTTCCTACAATGCCATCTGGATGGGGCTTTCGGCTCTGATAGACATCTGCCTCGGCGTTATTGTTTCTTGCTTGCTTTCCCTTCCCCGCTTTCTGGAAACCAAGGGGCGAGGGATTCTGAGGACGTTCTCCCGACCGTTTGCATCACTCACGGAATCTTGGTCCAGCAGAACGAGGACGTTCGAATCAAAAATCAACTCGTCATCAGTAGCTACATCCGAAGGGTATTCCAAACGCACGAAAAGGGTCACAGAACACCAGACACTGTCAGAGAGAAACCTTGCTTTCGATACGGAGGTCTACGGACAGCAGAATGATAAAGATATTACGATTTCGACTGTTCATAGTCAAGAGGATGTCAGAGCAGAGAATAGCGATGGTTATATGGTATAACATCGGAGATTCCATACATCATACGCTCTCCAGAGAATATGATTATCTACTATAGGCTTCAATAGCTATCTACTACTTCCTCCTGTCACCTACTTACCACGCATCGTGACCCAAAGGGAAAGACCAAACATTCAAATAGCTAGATATTCTTTTTCATGGTGAATTATAGCAGCCGCACTTACAGAAGGAGGGAGATGAATGAGTAGATTGAGTACGCCATCTGCTGGCCGGTCGTCTCGGCTGCAAGCAACGACCGAGAAGGAGGATATAGGTAGTCCTAAGATGCAAAGATCTATCTGTATCGATATTTTCCATGTTGGTGACTTGGACCTGCACATGTGCGAGAGAGCAGCGACGCTTAACCTACCTGCCGAAGCGCAGGCTTCGATTTCCAGGGCCGCCCGCATTCTACCTTATCCTGTATCTCTCCTATCTCATCGTATTCCCTTTAACAAGCCGAGACTAGATCTCGGCTGCTGCTTGGTCTAGGAAGCGGCGCTGGTGGGCTCGAGAAGGGATGGGGACGTGGTGGGCTTGACCAGGTCTTTCGTTCGGCGATCAGCGGAGAGGACAACGGCGGATTTCGGGGCTTGAGGGCGACGTGAATGGCGTGTCTTCGTGTTGGACGTATCGCTGAGCGTTGGACCGTACCTCGAAGTTGTACGATGGTTGGGACGCGTTGGCTGACTAAACAAGCGCCGAATCCCAAGCGCTTGCGCAATCTGCACAGCTACATATCCTACATTAAAATACCCGCGGATGTATGACGTGAGACGTGCGGGGTCACCTCCTATTAGCCAGGATCTGTGACCTCAGCAACCAATGCTGTCGAATTCGTGTTCAGACGTTCGGTGTCGAGCCTAGCCTTGGTAAGACACATCCCTCGCTGCAGAAACCCGGTGCCTGCTGATTAGCCCGCTCCGTATCATTGGTAGGGATAAGGAGCGGTGTGAGATCCTTTTGGCGCTCACCAGACCCACACAGCGTGCCAACATCGGTTCACCCCGCGCATCCTAAACACCTCCATCGAATCTATCATCGCAGATACAGTGGCAGGCCGAAGTAGTGTCCACAACGATGGGTTTTTCTGACACTAATTCCTCCTGTAAGAGTTTGAAACAGCGCGCAGCTACCGACAGCTGCAGTCAGAGACCGCCCAGCATTCAAACACATCCTTGATTCCGACCCCGGGCGCTTGCCGACCATTTTATGGTACAAGCTTATATTCTCGAAAGCTTTCTGCATTACCGTGTCATTCCATCATTGTGAAGGGGAAAATGGAGGAAAAATTGAGACCTTATATCAAGATCTCACAAGAGGATGCTCGGTTAGTATGCTGAAAACGTTTCTTCGACCATGGACTCACAATTACATAGCTCGGATTTGCCTCAACTACGCCTCAAATTAGACGCAAACAAAGACTTGTACTTGACGCTTCCCTTCAGGATCCAATTTACAATAGAGCATCAGGATGTCCTCGCAGATAAGAGCGTCATTTTTGAATGGAGTTCGCATACACACGGGTTCTCAGAGGCAGGCTTTGTACTTCTCCGCCACAAAGCAACCGATCTCGAAGTAATAGCTGTCGACCATTCTAGCTCAGTTGATACAAGCCGATATGGGCCTATGCTCGTAAATGGGTGGAACCATAATCTCTGGGAACTAAGCCCAGAGGGAAGCGTCACATTCCAGGATTCTTTACGCGCCAAATATCAGAAGCTTCTTAAAGCCGGCGAGACTTATACCTTACTGTGGCCGGGTGGCAAAGTGGGATTATGGGAATATGGCACTGTACGTGAGCATATTGGCCATAAGCTAGACGACAAACCTACTCCTCTTATTCTAGCGGGCGGGCCTTACCTCACATTCTCCACGCACGTGGCGTCACCGCCATGGCCTATGCGAGAAGAGCGAGAAGCTCGGCGCGGCTTTGACCTAGCCAACTTGGAGGAGAAAATGTGGCGATATGAGCAAAATCGACCGAAACCTAAGTTCCCTCCAGCAAACCGCCCAGAGCGCGACCCTGATGCACCGAATCTCCGCGTCTCACTAGATTGCCCATTATCAATACATGCAGATGATGTCCTCGAGGTTGCTGTCACAGTTACCTACGATGCGCACGCAACGGCACGACCTATAACCTTTCATACATACATCTTCGAGGATTGGAACAGCTACTCACTCGGACGACTTTGCAACAGAACCTGGATGTGCTACGAAGACGATGGAGTTGTATGCGGTGGCTTTCGAATTGTCGACGACCCGGACGTCTCCATAAAAGTTGGTGAGGACAGCAATTTCACCAGCCTACAGCCAGGGGAATCTTGGACGACTACGCAACAGATAGGCCATATGGCGATAGAACTACCCCGAGATGCTAAGGATGGAGAAGCTTTCCGCTATATTTTTGACGGCTGGACGTTGGACTGGTGGGATTGGGGATCAAAGGCAGACCATACGGAGACGGTTGTGAAACTGCCCTGCTGGATCTTTGGACACGTTGTGGACCCTAAAGATAATGATGGTCGGCCACGATTGGCTGTGCAGCCTTCCAATGTGGTTGAGTTCACTTTTGTGGAAAAGGCTTGAAGTTCAACTGTCATGATCGGCGTCATGCATGTTGCTTCCAGAAATCTGCGAATCGAAGAATAGCTACGTCTAAACAATCAATCGAAGCAGTTGGCGTTATCAACATTATGTCTGCGCGACGTTCAAGGGCATATCTACAGCTTTCATGTTGTGAGTCCAGTCGCAGAACACCGCGGCCCTACCGCTTCCACAATTCGACAATTTCCGTCTGCCTGACGCCGCCAATTTACAACAACAACAACACAGACCGCACCATACCTACCCCGTATGCCAAGCGTAATCGTGGCAAGTTACGCACGCAAAACCGTGCCTCTTGAATAGGGCTGAACCGTGCTGCATTGGTAAGGTGGCGTAGGCGGCACTTGTCCGTTCCTACCGCCCCGTGCTCTGAAGGGGCTGAGCATGTCTCACATTTCATGTTCCGCTAAGCGCTCAGAGAATCTCCAGGCAGCCTAATACCCCACTATTAACACAACCCAGCAACGCCGCTCCAGAGACGCCTCTACATATCCTCCTTCTCAAAGACCATCGCATCTCTCCAGCTACTCTCCCACTCAACAATGGGCGTCTCCAACGTGCCCAACTGGGTCCGCATGTTCGTCTCGTCCCACTTTCACCGCTCTGCTTATACCATCCAGACTTTTGCTCCTCGCCAGCGTTCTGTCGTTCGCGCCGCAACTCCACCACACTATCTCCCGAAGGAACAGCACCGGTATATCGACGCGTTATGTGCTCTTCAATCTCATCTCTACGACAGAGCAATTCACACTGACATTCTTCTTCCTCGTGAACTCGTATCCCGACGGCTCCGATTTCTTCGTCCACAGCCCCCGAAATGCGGGTGACTGGATCAACCTGGTGCAGATGAGCATGGTGCTTGTCCTGTGGCTAATAGCAAGAGTCACACGCTTAATTATACGTTCAACCTACGAGCAAGCTGCTAAAACGTCTCTAGCTTTATCGTCTGTCTTTGGCTACCTTCCGTACACCGCGATTGCTCTGTAGTAGTCGCAATCGGTATATACGTCGCTTTCCTCCTCATCTCCGTCGTTCCGCTCTTTGATGATGCTATCGAGCCAGAACGACCCGAGGCTCGTAGATGGATCTTGGCGTTGTTCTATGGTATTCACTCGCTCTATTTAAGCTGGATCATCACCGCGTTGAATATCGCAGCCATCTATTGCCAAGTGAAAGAAACTCTCTCACGGCCGCAGGACACGGCTTTGAGCCGCGCGGGTCTTGCAGCTCAAGCTGTAGTTTTCGGACTCTTAGCTATTTCGTGGGTTGGAAGAGTTAAGTTTAATTATGAATGGTTTGCTCTGCGTTACTGGTATGTACTGAAGATGTGGTACGAGCTGGTTGGTTGGGCAGCCGTTGACACTGGAGTCTTCGCGCTCGGTCAGACAGTTATATGGTGGGTAGTATCGCGACGAGCAGTTTTGGGTGGCGGCTTCTTCAATGGAGAGACGGAGCCACTGTTGCATTCTTGACTGCTACAATAGCGACCAGAACCACGAAAATACATGACCAATCTTCCCTTCGCGTCTGCTTTTGCAGGTGGCGGTGGTTCAATCCTACCTTTTGTCGCTGAAGTCATTGCGGGTCCACATGGCGTAAAGACATTGCAGCCCTTCATACTAGCGCTGCTGGTAGCAATTACGGTATTCCGAATGCTTCTACCGCGACAGAAAAGGGCGACAGCTTAGAATTCGTAATTGGTCGTTCGTCTTGGTTACGGCGTGCTAAGGAAAAGGAAAATTGGCATCTAATTAGCATGGAAGCATTACGGTTAGCACTTAGCATGTGAGCGCCCCAACGAGCCGTAAGCCTCGCTCGTTTGAACCGCAGTTTATTGAGACGGAGGAGGTAAACACCGCCGATCAGTGATACGTACCATGTTTACGCGCCGAAGCGGGATACTTGACAACCTTCCGACCGATCTGCCCCGAACCAAGAGTCTAAGTATACGGGTTGGGCGATCGATCGTGAAAGTCACGACATTGTTGAAGCGGTTGCTTATAGTCGCAAGATCACCCTCTGCGTGATGAAACTAGATGTTTGTCAGTCCGGCGACTTGTCACATATAAGAATGTCACCCGTATTTCTTAGCTGGTTCTGGAAACAGGAAGTTCAACCAAAAGCTGCTGGTGCAGCTAGTGACATCTGCACGACAGTCGATAAACTCTCTGTCTCAAAATCAACCAAGCACTATCAAAATAAGCAAACATGCAGCAGGAATAAAGATTGGCTTTGGAGTTGGGCTTAGTGTTTTGTGTGACAAGGATTCCTGTGAACAAACACGAAACAAACGGAAAAAGTTCACAGGGTGATCCCGAGGGGAAGTACGCGGTATGGGACCAGACGAGTATTTGAAGGCGGGTAGCGCATGGAGAATGTTTGTGAGTTGATGGCCGAGGGAGAAGCACACGAGAAACGTGTTGCAAGCGAGACACTGGATCAAAATCAAAAGGTTGGTCCGGAGTGGTGTAGTACGCGCGCCACCGAAAAACCTTCGGACGCCCACTTCCACACTGAGAACCTCGAAACATTCTCACACCTCAGGCATCCAACAAAACCAAACCCAGATAATGCGCCGCCCTTTTTCGCCGACGCTCCACCCACCCTATCCTAGCTGAGCCGAGCTGACGCGCCTAGCCTCCGCATAACGTGAGGCAACGGACTCCGCATGATTTGAAACGGCATTCCCACGCGCTGATCACCCGCCGCACTAGCAAAAACTAGTGTTCGGAAACAGGCCTTGCGTTCGGCCTAACTGCAGTGCATAGGTCGAAACATGTGGAAGTGGATGTTGAGCTGATGTGGTGGGAGGGAAGGTGGCAACATTCCATATGAAGTCGTTGAAGGATCGAGGCTCAAAAATGGCTGTGCGTGAAAAGAGTTGCAGAGCCGCATTGAAAGGCCAGCAAGGAGATCTCTGGGCACTGTATCAAAATAAACAATTAGACGCCGTTCCGCAGCACCGCACGCGACGTCGCACGAACAGACGAAATCAAAATCTCGTGCAGAGCCCAATATAGCATCGCAGACGCGAAACACTTATCGCTGCCGCTATCACAACCGCGAGGCACGGCAGCGTGCGAGGAGTTGTTTTTGGAAGGCTTGCAGTAGTCGTGCGACTTCGCGTGCCTTATCGATGCCCCTTCTCGTAGAATGGCCGCTGTAATTCGCAATCAACGGGATGTTTGAATCGGATATGCTAGCCAGATAATACAAGAGCGGTACCACAATATGAGCTTTCGAGTCCAACGATATCAGACTGTCGACAACTCGCGTATAAGGCTCATCTCACAGGCTCACTGATTCTGAGCGTCCCCAGAAACCCAAATGAATCACATTCAGTCACTACGCTGGTGACACTCATCAGCAACATGCAATCACCCATTATGACATCAGCATCATATCGATAGACGGTGTATCGATAAGCCTATCTCGCGACGGCTCTTGGCCGTCGCGATCGAATTGCGCGATGTCTCGGAGGATATTGTTGGGTCGGTGGCGTCTTTGGGGATGTTTGGGTGCTGGTCGGCTGAGCTGAGCTTAGCTGACATGCAGAGCCTTGTGCGATAAAGTTAGGGGCAAGAGGGGAAATTGTATGCACATGTTGCTGTTTCTGGGCATGACATAGTCTTGCGTGCTGAGCAACTATACACAGTAGTGGTGGTGTGAAGGTGAGCGAGACTTTTGAGGTAGTGGTGTGAGCAGTGCTTTCCTGCGGCATGCTTTAGCGTTTCGCATAGTAACCCCGAGCAAAAACGATCCAAGTAACAAAGAAATTGAGAACAAAGCAGACTTTTTACAACCCTTTCATGCAGGTGGTGGCAAGCCCTAAAGACGCCCTACATTCATCGGTATTGCCGTGGGGCCGTTCGTCTTACTCACGATGGGCAGCAACCAACACCCACGCTCCACGTTACTCACCCTTCCCGTGCCTTATCCTCTAGCGACGCCGCATCGTCAACACTTATGATTTAGATGCATTCTGATGTCTCGTCATTGGGTCCCGCCACGTTGTGATTGATAGGCGATAAGCCGCAGTGCCTTGTGACCGGGCTGTAGTGCGTCGGTGATCAACTCGGGATGTCAGTGGAGACATATTACGCGTCTATAGCAGTGTGTGAGATGTTGAGCGCCTTTTGCAGACGTGCGAAAAGTGCTTGCGTCACTTGCAGAGTGACTGCGCGGTGAGCTGCCGTGCGAGCGAATCGACGGCGCCGTCTTCGGCTCGGCAAAGCCACCGTTTCAGTCACTCCCCTGCCCCCAGCACTGCGGCCTCGCTGTTGAGAAGCGGAACTACCTTCGCTGTCATGCCCAAATCGTGATGTGACAATTCGAAAGTCAATGGAACGAGCAGGGCCATCCTCAGAGCCGTTCGCGCCGTTCTGGCCGTTCTCGAAGCCCCACATTGTTTTCGCGGCGAGCACAATAGCGCCAAGTACCCATCCAATCGTACAGGAGCGTCGCGCACATCCTAATTACGCGGCACGCAGCGCTAGCTGGCGCAAAAGGAGGAGGGTGCTTGTGAAGAGCGGTTGTTATCCTAGCGAAATGGCATGCGCCAATGTTGACTCCGACATGCTGGCGGTGAATCGCAACGCATCGCTTTTTTTCTGACGAGAGAGTAGCCCAACAGCTGGGCAAATGGATAACTCACACGTGCGTGTGCGACCTCCCACTGTGTTTAGCCAGCGAGCCGGGGTGCCCAGGAACGGGAAGTGAGACGTCGGAGCCACCCCTGATCACGACCAATGAGTCCAACGGCCATCCTCCCACAGCCAGGCACGGTGTGCCCATTGGTTCGACGGAAATTACCTTACCAATTTAGTCGATTCAGGCACACAGGCAGTCCGCCGTCATGTCCGTTGCGTTGAACGGGGGGCCGCCGCACAAACCAGGCCCGGGCGTGCCTGGGCCTTTCCGTGTTATTCATATGGGCGTTGCGCCGCTCCGCTTTCCCTGCCCCTTCACTGTCCGTCCTTTGAAGTCGTTTGCTCGTCAATACCTTTGCAGCACATTGTGCATATTCGTTCCTTTGGCTTCACTGCCGCCCACACTCTTTTATCTCCACGCACAAATACTGCTCTGCAACAAATTCAAACCTTCCTTCGACGACCTTTACGACCGCAAATACGTAAACTGCACCCATCTTAGTGAAAACAACAACACATCTACTCTTCCAACATGCGTTACCAGTCCGCTCTGGTGCTGAGCACCTTGGCCATCGGTCAGGCCGCGGCCGGCAACCTTCGCCATGCCAGCTTCCATGCTCGCCGTAGCGCGTGAGTCGTCTCAAGTCTGGAGTTGATCCTTTCGTGTGCTAACAACACTCATAGAAACGTAGCGGGCCCTGACACTGTCGCCTGGAACAACGTCGTTCGTGACGCCGTCGACTACAAGGCCGCAACCGATAAGATCACCCAGGAGGAGTGGGACGCCATCTTCGCCTCTCAGGGCCAGCCCGCGGCGACGCCGGCCGCATCTGTTCCCGAGGTGAAGCCCGAAGCCCCCGCCACGTCCAAGGCCGAGTCTACTCCCGCGAAGGACGACACCACCGACAAGGCCGATCCTGCAAAGTCTCCGGCACCCTCATCGGGCAACGCGTCTGGCGAGTCGGACGTCCTCAAGAAGCTCGGATGCACCAATGCCAAGAACGACAAGTCGCCCAACGGCAGCATTTGGCAGGGTGATAGCGGCAGCAAGACCCAAGTCACCTTCACCAACGATGCCGACGAGGACTCCGCTGTCCTCTGTTGGACCAAAGACGGCATGTTCTCCACCAAGAACAGTGCCCTGATCGCACTGGATGTCAAGGCCGGCTCGCAGCTCACCCTCTCCATCGCTGAGGGCTTTTCCGGCGGATGCGGCGCCGCCTACGCCGATTCCGAGTGGCATTTGTCCGGCATCTTGAGCGAGAGTATCCTCGAGTTCACCACGGCTCCAGCAAACCCTGGCCAGTTCGACTTTGGTGCCTACGACATCTCCCGCGAGGTCAACATGAAGGGCATAGTCATCTCGGCCACTGGTAACCGCCAGTGCACCTCCGGTGTCAAGAACGGCCAGCTCTCCTGCGCCTTTGGATGCACGACTGGTGGAAATGACTGCGAAGCGACTGGAACCTACAACATCGTTGCTGGTGCCGAGACTTCCGAGTTCTGCATGGCCAACGGTGTCGACCCGACGACTGGCGGGGCTTCCGGTGGATGTCAGTTGGACCGCGATGGCGACCACCTCAAGGTCACCTACTCCAAGAACCGAAGCTGGCCCTCTTCCGATTTCAGCTCGTAGACTAGTTGAAAATGGTGTTCTTCTGTCATGATCCTAGCCATCTTCTGTACCTTGTTGTTCTTCCCCAGATACCCCCTGCGCAATCTCCCGGGTATGTCTTAGCACAAGTAAAATCAAGGACAACGGGGTCCGTCTGTAATTTCTGTCATTTCCAGTCAATGTATATTCTGTTTAATTCCACTCGCACATAGTTGAAATGATGTTGAGGATGAACTCGCGTACCTGCATCATGACGGCTGATTGCTCGCTTCGTGAGATTACTATTCGTTTCGTGGGAGATGGAGATTGGTCGGCCTCGTTGGCTCCCAGTTGATTGTAGATTGGCGCTGTAATTTGATCCAGGCACCAAGTTGCCAATGGAGCGTAACTGCGGTCGCGACCAGGCGCCTGCAGATTGCGAACAAACATAATTACCCGCTTGTTTGCCGACCCGTCTTTCGGATGGTAGGGGACCTTTGCTCCTGCTCGATTCGGCCTCCAACCAGCAGTCGAAGCAGTGCAGCGATTGAAACCACCGACTCTGGAGGCGCTTGACAAGGAAACCACGCTCACGGATACTGTGTGCCAGGTGTGCGTCGTTAGACAGCCTGGTGTTTTCTTCGTTTCCAGGTTCGGCGTCCCGAGTGCACCGCCGGCTTGTCTTAGGACTCTCATCCTGTGCCGCTTCGAATATGCCAGGATGGTGTCGGGCGCGCCGCCTTGTCACAGCACCTGAGCCATGCGGACATCGTTTAAACCATTTCCTCACCGACAACGTGAAACGCGCAGAGACGTCTGAGCGCTACTCACCAGCACGATCTGAGGTACGGTCCGCGAAAGAGGAGGAGGGCAGGGCGTGAAGTTGAGTAGCAAAGGTGGAATGATGGTGAGGGTGTAGCCCAAGTTTTAGCGTGAACCGTGGATTGAAAGGAAGTGGCGACCCCTTGGTTTCATTCCGGTCTTGTGAGGGAAGGTACAAGGGGGGATCATGAACGGGCGAACCCGAGCGTTTTCTGTGTATATTACATACAAAACAACATTCTATTAGTCCCCTTGTAGTCCTTCAGGGCCTATTCCAAGCGCTCTTCCATCTACTCATTAGTCCCCTTATAGTCCTTCAGGGCCTATTTCAAGCGCACTTCCATCTACTTATTAGTCTAATAGTACTAGTAAAACGCTTATAAATAAGGTATTTGATTCTCGCAGCTTCCATGCCCGGGCCTTTTGCACCCAAAAGCGGGCTCGCCCGTTCATGATCCCCCCTTGTACGCCTGGCGTAATTATCACTTGATTAACTGCAAGGGAGCGCATCCCCCATTTCAAAGGATCGCTGCAATCAAGCTGGCAGGCCACCAAGTCGGCGCGCATAATAATTATCACAATTTATTCAGAGAACACAGGATGAAGTTACTTGGCATAAAATTCATACCCAAACCTTGATACTCCTCAGGAACCCCAACACGTCTAAGCCATGGACGACTATAAGTATATGCTACTCATACACAGCCAAACCACACAGGCTGAGCGCCTTGAATGCAAATCAATCTACGAACTTTTCCGCCTCGCGAATCATCTACAACTCATCGTGACCAGGCTCCGCATCGTCACCGCCTGCGCCCTCGCCTCCGCCATACAGCTTGGAGGTGATGGGGTAGGCAACGCCAGACAGCTTCTCAAACTGCTCGTCAAAGTCCTCAGAGGCGGCCGTAGCAGCGTTCTCCTCGAGCCAGTCCTGGGTCTCCTTGACGGCCTCCAGAAGGGTCTCCTTGTCGTCCTCCTCGATCTTGCCGCCAAGACCCTCCTCGTCGTTAACCTGATTCTTGAGGTTATAGGCGTAGTTCTCAAGCTTGTTGCGGGCCTCAATGCGCTCACGAGTAGCCTTGTCCTCCTCGGCGTACTTCTCGGCCTCCTCAACCATGCGCTCGATTTCTTCGGCGGTAAGACGGCCCTTGTCATTGGTAATGGTAATAGACTCGCTCTTGCCGGTGCCCTTGTCGACGGCCGAAACCTTGAGGATACCGTTGGCATCGAGCTCGAAGGTGACCTCAATCTGGGGAACACCGCGTGGCGCTGGGCTAGGATATGTTAGTAAAAGATCGCATGAGTTCGAGTAATGCAGCCACTTACGGAATGTTGGTCAGCTCAAATTTGCCGAGGTTGTTGTTATCCTTCGTCATGCTGCGTTCGCCTTCAAAGACCTGAATGAGGACCACGGGCTGGTTGTCGGCGGCCGTAGAGAAGATCTGGCTCTTCTTGGTGGGGATGGTGGTACCACGCTTGATGAGGTGTGTCATGACGCCACCAGTGGTCTCGATACCGAGAGTGAGCGGGTTGACGTCCATGAGAATGATCCCCGAAGTGTCTTTATCGCCAGCGAGGACACCGCCCTGAACAGCAGCGCCGAAAGCAACAGCCTCATCGGGATTGACATCCTTGCGGGCCTTCTTTCCGAAGAACTCCTCGAGCATCTGCTGAACCTTGGGGATACGTGTGGAACCACCGACCAGGACAATGTCGTCAATGTCGCTCTTCTTCAGCTTGGCATCCTTCAGCACCTGCTCGACGGGCTTGAGCGTCTTCTTGAACAGATCGGCGTTGAGCTCTTCGAACTTGGCGCGGGTGAGAGTCTCGGAGAAATCCTCGCCCTTGTAGAAAGATTCGATTTCGATCTTGGTGGTCTTCTGCGACGAGAGAGTGCGCTTGGCCTTCTCAACCTCGCGCTTCAGCTTACCCATCGTCTTGGCGTCCTTGCTGATGTCGACACCCTTCTCCTTGTTGTACTTCTTTGTAAAGTAGTTGATGACGCGGTTGTCAAAATCCTCGCCACCAAGATGAGTATCACCAGCAGTCGACTGGACCTCGAATACGCCCTCCTCGATGGTGAGGATCGAGACATCGAAAGTACCACCACCGAGATCGTAGACGAGCACCTGGCGCTCGGCCTGGTCAGTCTTGTCAAGGCCGTATGCGAGAGCGGCGGCGGTAGGTTCGTTGACGACACGGAGGACGTTGAGGCCGGCGATGGTGCCAGCGTCCTTGGTGGCGGCACGCTGGGCGTCGTTGAAGTAGGCGGGGACCGTGACGACTGCGTTCTTGACCGGCTCGCCGAGATAGCTCTCGGCAACTTCCTTCATCTGTGTCTTTGTCAGCTCTGCCTCGCTAGAGTCTGTATGCCGGCGCTCTCACCTTTCCGAGAACCATGGCGGAGATCTCCTCAGGGGTGAAGGTTTTCTCCTCACCGTGGACCTCGACCTTGACGCGGGGCTGGCCATCCTTGTTGACAACGGTGAAGGGAAAGTGCTTGACGTCGTTCTGCACTTCCTTCTCGTTGAATTTGCGGCCGATCAAACGTTTCTGCGCACCGGTCAGCATTCGTCCCAGCACTCGGCGGATGGCGGCCACTTACAATGTCGAAAATGGTCCGGTGGGGGTTGCTGGCGTACTGATTCTTTGCAGAGTCTCCGACCAGGCGTTCCTCGTCGGTAAAGGCGACCCAAGATGGAGTAATTCGGTTACCTGGAAAGGCCACCTGTCAACTTTTTTGCTCCCGGCACACATGGCGCATTTTGCACTTACCCTGGTCATTGACCATGATTTCGACCTTTCCGCCCTTCATGATACCAACACAAGAGTATGTCGTGCCTAGGTCAATGCCAATAACGGGTCCTTCGATGCTGTTGGCCTCGTCCTTGAGCGGCTCCTGGGCCTCGTCGGCGCGAGCTGTCCTCGCTAGCATCAGACCGCCGACAAGGACGACGAGGAGGTAGAAGGCGATCGACCATGTTGAGCGCTGAGCGCCCCTTGACCGCCGTGCCATTGTGTATGTATGAAGTGTGGACAATGGGAGGGACGGCTAGTGCTCTCTGAGCTCGCTGAATGTGTGTGGTGGAGCAAAAGACAAGCTCCGGGTATAATGTAAAAAGAGAATGAAGGAAAGGCAAAGTTGCGCCGGTGTGTCGTGGAGAAGAGACAGGCCGGGAGGAACGGCAGGAGCAGTTTATATGCCCGTTGTTAACACATTTCAATGGTCCTGAACTTTAGTTGTGGACAGGTGTCGGCTTGGCACCGAGAGCTAGCGCCACTCTTCCAGGCCGCTGCGCCCACCAGCCTCAAAATTTCACCCTGTTCCCCAGTATTTTCCTTATGCATCCAACAGGCCACCGTGTACCCTTCTCGCTGCCAGAAGCTTCCGCACTGCCACCCAGTCTTATGCGGGGCCACACCCTATAATGGTGAACTGTATTGCCCGGCGGCGCTTGCTTTGACAATGCTCACTACGCCTTTCCAGGTGCAACGTCGCCTCTATGTGTGCCGTTTTGGAAAAAGCAGGCCTTCGTGAGTGAATCATGCCCCGGCGACCCCATGCTCACTTGCAAGGCGTAGACCGAGCCTCGATTTCGACACGTTGCAGCATGTTGGAACCTGTTTGCGATCAGTAATAAGAACACATATACCCGCTTTCTACGTCGCACACAGTACGCCTTCTAACAAGCATGGTGTTCGAAAACACGTGGCCACGGAACATGAAGATGGCATATGTGTACCTGTTCCGTCCGACGTTGACATGTGCCACCTAAATACTGTTGCTCGATAATTGCCTTGAGGCAAGACCGGGTTGCAGGGCGCTGCATAGACTACGATCCGACAGCCCCATGTGGAACGTCGAGTATTAACCCAGATAGTATCGATAACCTTATCCTAACCTCAACACGAGGTGCTCCTATTCTCTAGCTCTGGACATGTTCTTCAATTTCCCCCGTCCCGCACTAGATGCATGCAACCTCTCGACGGCGCTTCGGCCCCCGGCGTTTCATCAATGACGCTTTCGCATAGATCTGCCTATCCCCGGAAGTCTTTGCTTTCCTGATCCGGTACTTCTGTCGACTGTTGATTGCAGCACTAAAAATTGGCAAACGTGGCATCTGTTGCCGCATGGCAGCTCTGTCAGGGCCGCGGCGGCACCGCTACAAGTTCGTTCACCGACTTAGATGGCCGTGGTCCAACTAGTGGGGTAGAGGCTGTTCATATCAGAGAAGCATTGAGCAGTCCGTTGCTTTCTCCGTGTAGAAGCCTGAGGTTCAGCGCACGACCAGAGCGACAAGGCAAACCCGTCAGAGTCAGTCCTTTCACGGGGCTTTTTATAGGTCGGCTGTTCCTAATGCTCAACTTACTCCTTCTGGCTGTCTGACTCGGTGACGTCGAATGCAGCACTAAAGGGTTGGCAGGCGAACTTCGGCATTGTACCCACGCAGACATCCAAGGCCTTGGGGGTGTGTGTAAGCTTTGCTTGTTGTCGTCTGGATGATTCAACCACTCGAATGCACTGTTCCTGGGCGCGACTGTGGTTCCGTGTTATTCGCTGAAGTCTTCAATGACCAGAGGAAGCTTGGCACTTTCCGGAGCCAAACCTGGAGCCTCGGAATGAAGATAGTAGTTACGTGGTGCGTCGCAGACAGAGAAGGCTTATACCCGGTCATCAGACGCCGACACGCTTACAAACCTCTCGGTTAACCCTCGGAATGCAGCGCTAGCAACTCCGACGTCTGCCCGTTGTCTCCATCATCTCCACACTGAAAAGTACCTCAACGCCTTGGCTGCTTAGAAATTCTCTTCGACACCAGCAAAATCAAGGCTACTAGTTGTTCGTCGTACAGTCTGACAGCACGCATTCCGTTTGTAAGCAGCGCTGATTGGCCATAGGATACTACCATCATACGTGTCTGAGCCTTCTGCATGCAACCCAGCCGAATATGGCCATTGCAATTGCATGCTGAACCTTCGGTGTGATGTGCAGGTTGGTGGATATTGCAATGCACCCACGCCCCTTACCAACCAACAGGTGGTGAGTGACGTACAAATATAACACTTCGGGAAGGCGGGGCACTTTCGCCCCTCGTCAAGGGTACGTTGTCATTTTATCGTTCCCAGAGCGCCGTCAAGTTTCTGAAGATTAGCACATCTGGATGCTATAAAGAGCGTGGGTCTGCCCTGGGATATTTCCACTCTTCGCCGCAGACTCAGTCGAGCTTCTTCCACTTCAGCAACACGCACACGCACACGCACTTGGCAAAATTGCCTTTACCCCGCCTTACGCAAGTATGTCGACTGTGGAACACTCTCATCACGGTCTTCCGACCAAGGTTGATGGCGAGAATCACCTCATGAACAAGGCCGCGTCAGGCGTGAGTATCCGCTTCGCTGCACCGAACAGTGCATTGTTAACGTGAATAGATCTCGTACTATACCCCGCAGCAGGATCCGCCTGCTGGAACTGCGATTGGAATGAAAGATGGCAGCGGCAAGATTCCGAAGCTCTTCACCCCATTCAAACTGCGTGGCCTCCAGTTCCAGAATCGCATAGGGGTAAGACATGCCGGACCCATCATCTCCAATTTGTGCTGATTGCGCCGACCAGCTCTCCCCACTCTGCCAGTACTCTGCTGAGAACGGCCACCACACGCCCTGGCATCTGACCCATCTTGGTGGCATCATTCAGCGTGGTCCTGGCCTGGTCCTTGTCGAAGCGACCGCCGTCGTCCCAGAAGGCCGCATCACGCCCGAAGACAGCGGTCTTTGGCAAGACTCGCAGATCGAGCCTCTTCGGAAAATCGTCGAATTCGCGCACTCGCAGGGACAGAAGATTGGCATCCAGCTCGGACACGCTGGCCGCAAAGCTAGTACGGTAGCACCCTGGCTTTCAATGGGCGATGTTGCAGGCAAGGAGCTGAACGGATGGCCCGACAACGTATACGCCCCCAGCGCAATCGCATACAACGACAGGCACGCCCAACCGAAGGAGATGACCAAAGACGACATCGAGACAGTTAAGAAGGCCTTCAAGGACTCAATCGAGCGCGCTCTTCGAGCCGGCTTCGACTTCATTGAGATCCACAGTGCCCACGGCTATCTCCTTCACAACTTCCTTTCACCGGCCTCCAACCACCGCACCGACGACTATGGCGGCTCTTTCGAGAACCGCACCCGCCTCACTGTCGAAATTGTTGAAATCGCTCGGAAGACCATTCCGGATACCATGCCCCTCTTCGTCCGCGTCAGCGCAACAGACTGGCTCGAGGAGTTCGACATTCAAAGCTGGACAGTTGACCAGACTGTCAAGCTCGCTGAGATCTTGGCGGAAAAGGGCGTGGATCTCCTTGATGTATCTTCGGCCGGTTTGCATGAGAAGCAGAAGATCAAGGGGGGGCCCGGCTACCAGGAGCCGTTCGCTAAAGCAGTGAAGGACAAGGTGGGAGACAAAATGGCTGTCTCTACTGTCGGCTCTATCACAGAGGGCAAGCAGGCGAACGGATACCTCGAGAATGATGGCCTAGATATGGTGTTTGCGGGGCGTATGTTCCAAAAGAACCCGGGGTTGGTGTGGGCGTGGGCAGATGATCTAGGGGTTGAGGGAAGATGGGCAAACCAAATCAGGTGGGGTTTCGGTAGAAGAGGAAACAAGTGAGTTTTCCGGCTTATTTCCTATACCATTTTTGGAACAGGATATTTGGTGGAACGTAGTATAGATCTACGTCTAATATATATTCAGGGGAGGCCCGAAACATGGTCCAAGAAACGAAGCCGAGTTTATAGAAGCCAAGAAGAACTAAGTGATAGCTTGTCCGGATCTTCTTGCCTTGTGAGCATCAATTATCGAGATTTCGGATTCTATCGTCGTTCTCTCGTAGTCATCACCTGCCTGGCGCTAGTTGTACCTTCACTACCCGAGATTTACTGGCTACAGTGCCATGCTAATGCCCAATGATCTCCAACCTCTCAGATTTCCATGTCCTGTTCTTGCTTCGACTACTCCCTTCTTGATGTTTCTGTCCACGACTTCCGTCGAACACCCACTTTGTTGAGCCTGCGCCCGATGTGTTCTGACAGCTAGCGCTCAGAGATTATCGCACCCTACGGCTTTCATCCACAGCATCGGGTAAGAGCACTGATCTAACTCCTAAACCCGTGGTTGGAACGGCCTACGCGCTCCTCCGATCATAGAATCCCCTGGCCCTCTTAGCCCGACGCTGGCTATATCGCACCTCTCCTTTGGGTCGTGTTGCCCTTAACCATGGTTCCTGATTAGTTGAGCTCAACGCTTCGACTCATAAAACCTAGCCTCTTACTTATATACGCTTTTAGCCGCCCTAAACCCGCCTGCGAGTCTCTCATAGCCTCCGCTATATACCTCTAGTTCTTACGCTATCTACGTGATATTTACCTAGCTAAAAAAGTACGTTAACGGACCTTCGGAAGGTCCTATTATTAATACTATAAATCCTTTAATCCCTTATCTCGTACGTAAATTTAGTACTAAATAACTAAACTATTACTAACGCTTAGTAGACTAAAGCCTACTTATACCTACTTATACCGCTCCCTCCGCGACGCCTACGAATTTAATAAATATATACATTATGTTGAATGGCCTATATTCCATTCGAGATAGAACCATAGGGGTTTGATCAAGTTAATGACCAGATGGTTGTAGGTACGTACGAAAAAAGGTGCAAAAGTAAAACAAGTTCAATTCATTCTTATCTCAAGGGACTTCAGATAGAAGCCCCTTTTATATAAAAGAATCGCGCGTTGCTCCTTGCGTAGCGAATTGCCAAGGAGGCAATTCGTACGCACGAATAACGCGCGTAGGCACGTGATCAACGTGCGAGGTTAATGCTGGAACTCAGTGAACTAACAGATTATGTAAATAAGGACTCTATAGAGGAAAACTAATACACCCTTAAAGAAGTAGAGAATAAGAATATTTAGGTTGTTTATTAATAGCTTATATAAAATCGCCCTATTGTGGATACTGTACGTAAGTAAATAGCTTACTAGATTCCAATACATCTATATTGGCTTCTGTGGCGGAGGGCCTCCCAGCTTGCTACAATCTCCTTCGGCATAGGTTTGAGTCCCCTGCTTAAGATCGTCCCGTTTCCCCGCATCAAGGGGGGTTGCCTCGTGGCGTGGTGGCGGCCGTAGCGGGAGATTATCGTTTCGCACCGGATCCTGTTGATTTATCTATTACCCGATGTTCACCGTTTTGCTTCTTTTGAACCTTTTTTTTTTTTTTCGACAACTGCCGAAGGCTGTTTTGCATTTCTAAATTCTGCTACGGTATATATTAAACTTTTCACATTCTCGAATAAGGTTCGTCTTTCCTCATCACCGGAGACGCCCTGGATCTTGAAGATTTCCCCTGGGCAGACGTTTGGATTTTCTACTGCACTGCTAGTGTGTCAGTGAATGCGGCATCGCGACCGAGTGGCTTACTGGGTAGAGCTGAAGACTAAGGCCTGACAGGAAAAAGATGGTGTCCAGAGGTCTGTGGGAAGGTGACGCGTACGCGTATGCCTCGTGGATTTAAACTTTCCACGAAGCGAGTCGGCCCCCCGCGACGAATCGCCGACCGCTTCAAGTGTCCGAGTCGCACTACCCTGAAAACCCACTAGCAGTGCGCATCTCTCTCCACCTGAAGCCACGGGCGTCTCTTTGCAGCGCTGAAAGTTGCCTGGATGACACCGCCACTCCTACTTTCATTGGTCGTGCTGACCGATGTCATCCAAGCTCGAAAGATGGAGACCGCTTAAATCCGACCTGGGGCTGATCATAAAGAAGGTCCTGCCTACGATTTATGAAAGGGCGTTTCGGTTCACAAGGGCCCTTCAACTCTTCGGGACGGCTATTAATCTGCGGAAGAGTCGTTGAAGGAATCCGATGGCCTGACTTTGCTCTTACATCTTGTCTTTCGCTTCTTTTGCATGAGCTACTGGAGTGACAATATGGGGACTGAACCTCCTACACTCCACCGTTCTCGGCAAACCAACGCTTATGTTTGCGTTTTCATTACCTTCATTGCAGCGACTCTCACTATGGCGCTGCGGTTGATCGCACGAAGACTTACAAAGGTATCGCTATGGCTCGATGACTACCTCGCCATCATGGCTTTCCTTTGTGCTGGAGTATACGCTGGACTGGTGATATGGTGTACGGCATTCTGCGTCTCGAAAAATCCGTTGGAGCAAGACATTGACGTGTAATCAGGGCTTCAATCCGGCCTTGGCCTCTTTCTAAATGATATCAACATGCCTAGGGAAGATATACTGGAGCGGTCTCGGCTGATAATGTGGAATGTTGAACTCTTCTACGCCTTCTCACTCGCATCTTCAAAGTTTGCGATCCTTGGGTTTTATTGGCGCATGTTCAAGACCTCGAAACTCAAGAGGCCAATACAGATCCTCGTCGGATGCACTATGATCTGGGTAATCCTGCGAGTACGGACTTCTGCTACATCATCGTAACATACGTGGCGATGACTGATCATTGTGCGCAGACCTTCCTAGCAATCTTCCACTGTGTACCAATTGCGAAATTTTGGCGCCCCTCTATCCTCGGTCGCTGCGCCATCGACGACTCCAAGTTCTTCTTCGGCACTGTCTTCGTCCATCTCGTCATCGACGTTGTGATCCTTGCTCTCCCCGTCCTCGAGGTTCGCAAACTGCAACTACCGCTCTCCCAGCGATTGGGCATTATGGCTATGTTTGGCTTTGGCATCTTTGTATGTGTGGCCAGTGTAGTTGTCATGGTGCTCTCGGCCGGATACGAGACGAGTAGCGTCGAGATGCCCTGGCATGCCGCGCCGCTAATAATCTGGGCTACTGCAGAGATCAATCTAGCCATTGTGTCTGGTGCGTCTACAGACGGTCCAATCTACTTTGACTGTGGAAAAGCTGACACTGTTGCAGCATGCCTCCCCATGCTCCGACCGATCTACCTCGTCGTTCTCCACCGGCCCCTTACCAAGTACTCCTCGAACGCAGCGTCCTGCGGCCACTCTAGATCGGCCTCCCGCTCCCTCCCCGCCACAAACAAACTCGACGCCCTTACTAGTCACAAAAATGTCGACAAGATGGAGACGGAATCTATACATGAGCTTGGCAACCGATCAGGTTCTCTGACCAGTACCACCTCCGATATCGATAGGGGTGGGCATGGTAATATTACAGTGGTAGGTGCCGGACCTGCGGAGGATCTTTTTGATGGGGGGCCCCAGGGGAGGTCGAGAGCACTGAGGGCAGGAAAGGGTGGAGAAAGGAGGGGCAAGGACAGTCGGAGGAGCAGTGTTAGTAATATTGTGGGCGAGGACGGTTGGAATAATTTAGGAGGTATTATGGTGACGAATGAGACGAGTGTCACGAGTAATAAGGTACACTAGAAAAGGCGGTGGTTCAACGTTATAATTTTGGTAGAGCATTTTCAATGGAGCTGGTTGATGATTATGTAATTCAGACGAGCAAACTAAAGCTAACCTCTTTAGGATGAGAGGGGTTGGCGGTTTCTCAATGCCACGAGCGATGATGCTGAAGCCGACGTCCTTTCTTTTCCACGACAAACAAATTTATTGCCTTCAAACACTGCATACTAACGAAGATGCAACGGCACTACCGTCTCTTCTATGGAACGACTTGTGGCGAGATGCAGACTAAGAATGCCCCTTACCGCGGCATTGTACGACCTAAATGACATCGATCGAGCTCTTTACCGCGCTCTGCAAGGAGCACTTTAGCAAACCGAATGATCAATGGCTCGTTGAACCTCGGAACATCTCACGAGGTCTTTCTCAACGCTGGTTTAACTGGATGTTGGGCCTCGGCCATATGGAACGAGCTAATCATCCCCACACTTCAGCGAGATCACGCCTTGTGCGCAGGAGCTAGACTCGCGCCTGAGCCGCCTGAGCCGCTGCTTGCTTTGAGGAATTGACTATTAATACAGGATAGGTACCTCCATAGACCATACACTCAGTACTTCACTGATGAAACCGCCCGCTCGCAATGTCCCCCGCCGCCATCAACACCAGCGCCCCTCCGCCCACCAACGGGAAGACAAAAATCATCTCATCTGCCGAACCCGGCATAACTGCCTCTTCGAGCATTCTTGATGAGCTTGCGAACTCGATACCGCCATGGGTCAAACCTGACCTCCCGCGTCTCCTCCGAGTCGAACACATGGAAGGAGATTTTGCGTCTCGTTCTGTCTCGCTCGTAGATCTTCCAGCCGGCGCCGTCTTCGCCCGTATCTCGAACCCGACACCGGCTGTCTGCGCGTATACTTCGGTCCAGGCTTCGCGAAATCTCCACATCGAGTTGAACTGCGATCTCGTCTACATAAACCACTCGTGCCGGCCGACGCTTATCTTCGACATGGCGAGGTGGGAAGTCAAGGTCAATCCGGACCTGAAGGGGGGCCTTAAGGCTGGAGATGAGCTTACGTTCTTCTACCCAAGCACGGAGTGGAGCATGGCACAACCTTTCAATTGTCGTTGCCAGGAAGCTAAGTGCAGAGGCACCATCTCTGGCGCCAAAGATATGTCGCCTGAGATCTTGACGCAATACTGGCTTAATTCTCACATTGAGGAGCTGCTGAGAGGGAAGAAAGCACAGAATAGCGCGTGAGAGCCCCTCTTACCTCTTTCTTTCTACGCGATATGAGCTGCACCCTTTCAACAAGGCCCACACGCGCCCGCGCCCTGAAGTTATTCACATGCAAATTAGAAAGCCGAAAGCGCCTCAGATATCAAATTCAACGCCTGTCTTTGCACCGGGACTTATGTTCACGTCAAGTTCGCAAGCACGCATTCGTTACAGTTCGCCTCATCGCGTATCATGAACCCCACGCCCCGGTCAACATCGTTCTCTATTAACAAAAGTACCTATTTATTCTTTGCACCGGAGACGTCCCAGAAGAAATCGCCGCCTATATGTTTAGTTATACAGAGTGCTGCGGGACCTTGGTCGCGCTCTGCATCGTCTCAATGGATGTTAATCGCATTGAAAAATTTGTGTGTTCAACGACATTCGAGCTGGCCATATCGTCTTGGGGAAATGCAGGGCAGTAAAGCGAGCAAACATCCGTTCAATAATTTCTATGATGCTTGCTCGTTTGGGGGTTTAATTGAGCGCCATTTCCAGACTGTACTGACTCCTTCCACATAGATACCCAAAGCAACGGCCAACAAACATAATTCTACTGCGAGATGAAACAAGGCCCACCATACCTCAAGCGCGCCACCTACTATCCCATTGCAAGGTCTCTACACCCTCGTCATCGCACCAAATTCTACTTCCTCAAGATTTTTCTCTACAATTGGTGTGTTCAGACCACTCGCTGGCACACTATTTTCAGGCGTCGTGTTTGCGCTCTTCAGCCCAAACTCGCTGCTCAGATCTTTCCTCATCTTATGCTGCTTCTCGAACCACGTCATCGCAAAACCAATTCCGGCCACAATGGCGAAGACAACCCAAACGCATTTTAAGCTTTCGGTAAATCCTGTCACAATCTCGGATCGAACGGGTGCAGGAAACTGTTTGAGGAAAGAGGAGGATGCGCGTTGGTAGGCTTGCCCGTGTGTGAGCTGCGAGCGTGCAGTGGAGGAATTGATAGAAGGGAGGTGTGCCGTGAAGCGCACGTTAAAGATGGCGCCAGGGATAGCGACACCAAATAGGGAGCCTGTGCCACGGAGAAAGGCCCATGAAGCAGAAGATTGACCGGTCGTTATATCTGGGAGCTTCACCTGCACGGCCGGGAGCATGCTCGATATCACAATACCTGAGCCTGCAGCCACGACGAGCTGGAGTAGCATCCATGTGTATAACGGTGTTTTCTCTGCCAACATGGTGCAGAGACCGAACCCGAGCGTCATGGAGCTGAAACCGATGATATGAATGGGCTTGTACTTGCCCCAGTATGTGAGAAGTGGTCCCCCTACGGCCGCGAGCACTACGATAACGAGCGTGGTGGGAAGGACTTCGAGACCGGATTGTGTGGGTGACGATCCTTTGACGGCTTGGAAGAACGGTGGTAGGTAGAATTGGAAGCCGTATGTCACAAACCCGTGGATCGTCGTGAGCGCATACGCAATATTCGTCGTTCGGTTGGAGAAGACGTGGGGCGGCATGATGGGATGCGCACAGTATTTTGAGCGCTGGAATAAAGCAAAGGAGACGAAGCCGATGAGACCGAAGATTAGTGGTATGAGGGCGGCCGGATGTGTCCATGGCTGGGCGGCGCCGCCTGTACTGAGGGCAACGAGTAGCATAATTACTGACCCCATCAGCACCATCGTGCCCCAGATGTCGACTTTCTTTAGCTCTTCTTTTAGCTTCCCATTCCGAGCCTTGATACCACCACCAACGTGTAGTGAGAAGCACATGTTCAAGATGGCGATTCCGCATACAGGGATATTGATCAGGAAGCACCACCGCCACCCACGCTCAGCGAAAACACCTCCAAGAAGCGGACCGAGTGTCGTCCCGATAGCAAACACGGTGTGTTTGATAGCTAGATAAGGGCCTCGTTTCCTCAACGGCACGATGTCGCACAGTATCATCTCGGCAAATAGATCAATGCCGCCCGTGCCCAGTCCCTGAACTATCCGACCGAAGATCAGAACAGCGCCGCTGTCTGCAGCACCACATATCGCACTGCCGGCTGCAAAGACGGCTACAGCCGTCATCATGGGGTACTTTCGCCCCCACATGTCTCCCAGCTGGCCGTAGAGCGGTTGAAAGATGGTACTGGCGAGAAGGAAGGCTGTTGCGACCCATGAGAAGTTTGTACCTAGATTGAGCGCGTCGGATATGGTGGGCAATGCGGTATTCGTTACACTTCCCTCGAGTGCTGAAAGCAGGAGCGGGATGCATATCGCTGTAAATGAGCGCCAGAAGCCTTCTGTGCGGGTCCATTTCTGGCTTGGTGTCTGAGATGGTAGTGAAGGTGGAAGAGTTGGGCGACTGAAGCGTCGTTCGCGTGCTTGTCGGTTAAGAGTTGGGTAGGTGGCGCTACCGGCTGCAAGAGTCGTTTCGAAAGGGTTGCGCTCCGCTGGCGGCTTCGTGGTGTCGCTAAAGCGGACACTGGGCGCGGGCGTTGGCGGGGGCGTGAAAATTGGAGTAGGTTTCTCGTGCTGCTGCTCGGATGAAGAGCTGTCTCGCTGAAGAATTGTAGAACACAGAGTTGTGGGAGTCGATGAGGACATGGCGCTGATAATGGATGAGATGAATTGCGAAAGACAGGAGTAAGAGAAATACGTTGTAGATGTAGTGGAGCAAGATGCAGACAAGAAAACTGATATATTGTGACCATAGGGAGGAGGCCGGGATTTTGAGCATAGCAAGTCTGGTACCTCCGATGTCGTTGGGCAACATTTTTTCGGCTTGCTGCCGTGCACATGTGCCAGCCGCACATGAGCAGACACTGACGATCCAACCGCTCTTGCGCTTTGGAATTACAGGTAAAAAGTGCACAGAAGCATAAATTGGTCTACGGAATCAGTTTAGCTCCCGTTATCTAAGTTCATCGCTTTAAAGGAGGCAAATGGCGGGTACCTCGATGAAGTGCTACAGCGCCACTTACGGGTCACGCAAACGGCAACATACAGCGGGGACGTGTAAAATATATGCAGTTAATATGCTGAGGCGCCTTATTTTTAAGGGTTATCCCGGGTAGTGACGTTCTGGCGTGGTCATTGCAACGCATGATGCAAGCTTCCCCGATTAATCTCAGGTCCGATGGGTGGTACCGACGCTACCTTAATGTAACCCAACAACGGTCGCTACACCCAAAGGAGTGCTGCGGGTCGAAATGATCCCGGGTGCAATTAAGGGTCCCGAATAAAACCTGGAAGGCAGATGGCAACGTAGGAGTACTTTTAGAAGGCAATAGCTTCGTGTCAAGACGTGGTCTTTATGGTCAAAATTGTGGAGCTACTGCGTCATCGTTCTACGCGGAGAAAAGACAAAAGAAAAGGAAGAAAAAAAGAGAGAGAGAGGGAAAAAGTGTTAGGCCCTGAAGCTATCTAATATGAAATATCGGAACGGCCACAGGTAGCGTGGGGCCGAATAGCTTGTTTTGACAGCTTTATTCCATGGTAGGCACAGGCGCGAATGCTATAGGGCGCCGCGAGCGGAAACCTCGGTAGCAGGTTGGGCAACAATTCCCTCTTTCGTTCCTGGAAGTCACTTTAAGCCGTTGAAACCTGTCATATCCTAAAGGAGCATAAAGCTTGTTGAACCATGTTTGTCTGAGCGAGCTTAAAGCCCAACATTGGTTAAATAGCGATATTTTATTTAGTTGAACTCCTAGCCACCCTCGCATGTGCGTAGCCGTTTTCCAACTAAATTGCTTAACCATGCTCCGGTATTTCTGCGTGTATCTCCAGTCGCTCGTCACAATAGTTGTTCCGGTCCCGATTGCCTGGGCCTCTCTCCCTTAGATTCTTGGGGTCGCGGGCTGTAGGGTTTTGCCATTATCTGAGTTACTGCCGTCGTGGGAACAATGACGGATAAATTCTCGAGGCCGGGTGAACTTCTGTCCGCTTTTACAGGCTAAGCACTTTTGCGAACTGGCGTTAGCCATCCTTAGGGAGACGCTAACGTTGCTTGTGACAGCCTCATACAGATGTCCAGGGCTTGTCGTCATCTCCTCCGCCTTCTCCCCGCGTTTCTGTCATGAGGTCCAGCAGCCATTTTCACTTACTAGAAAAAGAGTGGACGTTTGGTGAGGTGAGGAGGATACTCTGTGGGCACGCTTTGGAGAACATGGGAGCCTTCGTTTCGAGTCTGCCGTCACCCACGGTTCACTTTGATTTTAGAACAAGAATTAGTACTAGGATCTCCAAGCCTCAACGAGGAATGACCAAATAAGATAGCCGTTGCTGTGAAGAGTAAGCGATGAATGTAGAAAATATTCGCTTCGAAAAATAGAACCGTCGCCCTCGCACCTGAGTTTAGCGCTCTAGGCTGACTACAACCGTTGAATGAAACTTGAAATAGAAACGATCATGATTTCGGTACTTGCGCGGCCTTGCATGATATAGGTTCGCAACCATGCAGAGGCTGTGCCGTTCCGAACTAATTGAGCTCAATCTAGCTCACCTTCATCATCACCATCCATCGTATGGGTGCCGGTAGCATCTCACAACACTTGTGATTTGTGCATGTATATCAAAAACGAAAGACTGTGTGCCATACGACGTGCTAAATGCCTGTATATTAATAAAAGCCTAATGGGAACATAGCATGTAATTAATTATCAATATCACTGCGCGTCCGACCATGCGGCCACTAGGGCGGATATCTATTCTTCCATGAAGCTTCTTTTCTTTCCATGCGGGAAATTTTTGCTTCCTATTGTTACAGAACCGATGATTCGTGTCCACTATTCCGAAAACTATCCTGAGTACTATTCTAGGAACAAAGAACATCAAAGAGGACTGTCCTTTCCGGAGAACAAAACTTGGATTGGAACAAAGGAGTTAGTTCTGAACAATGAAGTCAGAAGGCGTTGTGTCTAAACAACAAAACGAGTGCTTATACAAGCGCGTCATGCGCGCCAATTCCTGTAATATCTATCCGTGTTTTTCCCGGAGCCTCTTGGAATTTTGCCACAATACTCTCCCCTAAGATGAGCCGACCAACTATGAAGTCTAGTGACAGAGGAAGCGATCACGACCTGTCCAGTCTTCCATCAACAGATACGAGCTCACTCCATAGCGTCGGTCCTGAGCTCGACGAGCGCATACAATTACTAACTGTTGCTGCCCACCCACTTTCCGAAAGTGACGACACAGACGCCCAACATGAAGAATCACAAGGATGGAATGCTGCTATGTTAAATTCGCACTGCGATGCGCATGTAATGCATTCCATACCAACCGTTCCACCTCAAACCAACGATTCTATCACTGCAGCTGTAGCATCCGCCCGCCAAGCGTACGAAGTAGCAGATCTTCGCTGGCGGCGCGTTGGCGAAACGTTCGAGGCCTGTAGATCTCGATATACCACCGAGCTAAGGGATTACGTGCAAAAGCAGCGGGAGCAGGCCACTGCAGCGACTTGTGGCCAAAACGATGGGGATAACTTTGAAAGCGAGGAAGAATTTGGACGTATTTGGTTCCGCAAGCACCTGGAAATAACGAAAAAGTATTTCGAAGCTGAAAGTGCGTATAAAACCGCCGAGGAAAGGTGGGAAGCTCTGGTACTGGCGCAGAATCCGCACGCCTTTGTAGATCCAACGCGAGAATATGGAGAAGACATGACTACCGAGTCTATCGAGGAAGAATTCTCAGAACGTAGGCGCGAGGAGATTGAGGACTGGGTTGAGAAAACGAGTGGCTGACATTGGAGACAAGAAAGATAGGCTTTGGCAAACTGTATGACATAGGAAGAGAGTGCGTGTAGTGGAATCCTATTCTTCTCCCTATGTGTTCTCTAACTCTACTTCTCATCGTTTGCACACCCTGCGTTTCAATATTTTGTATTTATGCCGAACTCTCTGGCAAAGAACCCCGATAACCAGGGTGTGATCCGCACCCCTCGACACTCAGTACAATTCGAGATTACTGTGATATCGAACAAGAGGTGGACTTTCGAGTCTAGAAAACAGTCATCAGTGTCAGCTAGTTCCAGCTCATTGCGGGTATACAAAATTGATGTTTGAGAATATATCCCATCTAGGATGGCATGTCGCACGCCTGTTTCTTTGGTGGTGCATCGAATTGGGCTTGTTTTATGTTCCGAGATGTCTGATCTTGGAGACTGGGTGCGGAGAAGCTCTCCTCATCTTCGTACTTGCGTTTGCACCTAGTCGGGCTCGCTAGAACCGAGCTTGCTAATATCCCTTCTTTCGTCTTCAACTCGAATTCGTGAATCCAATGGTTCGACTCGGGGGCGGGTTTTGTGCCATTCGGAGTGGTAAATGGTAGATTGGAATTATTTGAGCTCGTAGTGTTTCCTGTGACCTTAGATTCAGGGACCAATTGACGTGTCCGCTTGTATTTCTCAGTTGTACATGCTTTAGAACCTTTTTGCTCCCCAGATGCGAGGAGCGAAGGGTTGTGAGCATCCTTGCGGGAAGTCCCCGTTGCAGAACTCCCATTATCTGCGCCCAAAACCTGATTGATAGGGTATGATGTTTTCGCCGCTCGTATATGTCCTGATGAGAAATTTTGAGTGCTTGATGGCGGCCTTTGAGCGACCGCATGTTTGCGGGATTTGTCCTCAATTGGACGATGGCTGAGTTTGGTCCGGCTAGCATCAACATATACCACATAAAAAGAAATACGCTCGCTAACTCAGCAAGTATAACATCAAAGCAATCCATAACTCATGTCGTGGTATCTTTCCATACATCCAATCCATCACCATCAACCCTGCCTTTTCTAGTCCATTTACGCCCTACCTATCATTCATCCCGTGCATGTCAACACAAGATCCAACAGCCAGACTCCTACAATAACACCCAAGTAATCAATCCAGTAAGCAGTCCACCGCCCACGACAGGCCTAATCGAGCTCCCCGATCCCGCCACAACGTTCTGGATAGCGACACCGGAGACGCCCGTCCCATTCGTGCACTGCTCGTCGCTAAGTAGCGTCGCTGTAGAGTTGAACTGAATGTCCGCACACTACACACACCACGTCAGCCAAGTTTCTTCCAAACACATCCCCAGACCCGAAACCCCCGCCAGGAACCCACAGAAATTACTCACATTATATAGACTCGATCCCGAATGCCCAATCTGAATGACCTGCACAGTAGCATTCATGCCCTCCATACTATCCATACTAATATTCGCCGCGGCAAAGCCCTCCATAATAGCATTTCTGCCAGCTTCCTTGATGCAGAAGATGCCCTTGCCCGTCTGGTTGAAGCCCTCGACAAGCGAGATGTTGAAGTTGGTCGCATTGGTGCCGATGGCTAGGTTCACGTAGGTAAAGGCCCATTCGTGCGAGCCGTTGATCTTGACCGAGCCGCCCGTGTGCGGCCAGAGGGTGCGGTTGGCCGGGTCGGTGGTTTCGGAGATGTTTGCGCCTGGGGGTGGATTAGATAGGGCGGGGGATGTTTGGAGGAGGAGACGTACATGGGTAGTCCCATTGCGAGGCATCGTCAGCGAACGAGTCGCCGCGCCATTTGGGCTCGAGGACTCTGAAGTGGGCAGACGCAAGGCCTACAAGAGCCACGAGCGGGATGAAGGAGAGCATGATAGGCTTCTGAGCTCCAATGGCACGAAATAGCTCTTGAATGAAAAGACGAAGCTTCCAAAGCTGTCCTGGTCGTACAATTGAGTCGCAGCGAAAAGGTCACAGGCTCTCTCCTTAAGCCTGCGGCAACTCTACCTCTTTATACCACCTGCACGTCCTAGGAACCTTCCACAACGCTACTGCCGATCGACCCCGGCCACTGCATCTCGGTGCAAGCAATTCGCTTGTCACGCTTCCCAGCGCCGTGGCTGTGGAAGGTACATTGCATCTAGACCTCCTTGTCCCCGGAATGCGCCCAATAACCATCGTTTGCATCTCCCACGGACCGCACGCCAGCATACAAAATGTTTGGAAAGCGGGTAGGCGTCATGGTAGACGAAGGACCATGTTGCTCAAATGTGCTCACTTTCGCTTGGCGTCTAGTCTGCTTTCGGACGGGCGGACAGAGGTGTGGGAAAAGCGCCGCACGGGGAATCTACACGAAGAGAGAGACGGCGGGGAAGAACGAAGACATGGGACATGAGACGGAGATGAATGCGATATGTGCTTGCATGTTCAGGCGGGAATTCGAGGCCATAGATATCTAATAAACCGAATGAGAAAAGCCGATGGAGGCCAGAAAACCTACGCCAAGCAATGCAGATGCTATGCCCAATCCGTTTTCTTCGTCAACGCCGATGCAGGTCCATATCATACTAGAACATGCTACTCTGCTTTTTCTTCAGGGTATTCGCATTCGCCTCGCTCGAGCTTCGCAAACCCCAAAAGCTCTTCTTCTTCATCTTCTGTTGGGCATTCAGCTTGGGGAGGCCATTGCTGAGAAAGGAACTCTGCGATGCTGCGGGCCGAGGGCCATGCGGCTGCAGGTACGGGCCCGACGATGCACTGGGTCGATGGGATTGCGCGGGTACCGTGGAGGCTGATGGGTGTGTCCATGCACCCTGGATCAGCGGTGCAGAGTGTCTTTGCTGTGGTTGGGCTGGCGGAAGGAGAGTGCTCTGATCTCCGAACTGCTTGCGCAGACGTTCGGTTTCTTTGTCTACCTCGGCCCTTCTCCGTCGGCGCTCGCTCTCTTCATGCTTCCGCTTGCGCTCCTCGTTCTCGAGGAACTGTTTTGTCTTTCTCTCCTCCTCTTCTTCCTGCTTCCGCCGTGCCCTCCGCTTCACCTCTTCCTGCCGCCTCTGCTCCCGTGCTTCTGCCTCGACCTGCGCTTTCAGCCGCGCTGTCTCGGCATCAATCTCCCATTGCGCTCGCGGATCGAGTCGCTGCGTAGGTTGGTTGGCTGTACGCAGTGGAGGCAAAGATGTGCGCTTGCCGTCGTTACGTGAGGGCGGACTGTGGGGCTGGTTGTAGAGTCCATTGGTTGCGGCGCCTTTAACAGGCTGTGGAGGTCGTTGGACAGGTCGTTGCGCAGGTCGCTGGGTTTGCGGTGGAGGCTGGGGTGTCATGACTGGTGGTGTGATACTTGCGGGCGCGAGTGGAGACGACCCTGCTCTGCCCCTCAGGCCACCGCTGTTCTTGCGACCGGCTGGGTCGACGATGTGGTACGACTCCCTGGGATTGCTAAAGAACAAGTCTCGGATGACAGCCGCGCTTAGCAGCAGCACCACCTCCAGTCCCTTGTAGTCCTCCACCTCGACGCGGTAGAGGTTCGACTCCATGATGGTCACCTCCTTCAGACCTGAAAATAGCGCGACGGCAATGTCGGGCTCCTTGCTCTTCTTTGCCTTCTTGCCTGTCGGGTCCGTCGACTTGCCCGTCAGATAGCACGTCATATCCTTGCCCAGCCTACCTTCCTTCCTCCACGCGAAGTTTATCTGTGGCGTTGAAGCATCGGCGCCGGGGTCGTTCTGGCTGCGGTCAAGGCTGGACGAGCTCGGCGTCCTGAATGTGGTCTGCGGCATGCTGAACTCATACGAGACGGTGCTGCTCCATCGCGTCGTCTGCTGCTTGACGAGAACCTGCTGGTCCGGGTTGTAGAGCTGGATGGCGAACTCGGTAGGGAAGATGGGCTGCGGCGGCGGCGGGATTCCTCCATTCCTGCGAATCTCCTCCTGCGAGAGAGTAGGTTGTGACCAGCCGGGCTTCGACAGCACCTCTCCGTATAATATCGCGGGGTTGTGTGAGTCGAACAGGGCTACGGCGTAAGTGTTCTTCGCATCGTTGGAGGCGGGGTCGACCGACGTGAGGGCGTATGCGGCCTCCGGGTCGGAGCCATGCTGCGTGAAGAGGAAGGATTCGTGGTGCTTGACCTTGTCGGCGGCCTGCTTGAGAAAGAATGCTGCTGCCGTTAGGACGCTGATCTTTGGTGTTCACGGCGGCAATGGCTGGAGCTTACTGGGTAGGGCCTCGTCTAACATGGTGTCATATTCCGGTATATCCACGTGTGCAATGAGAGGAGTGGCCCCAATAAGGAACGACGGGTAATAAGTGCCTGCGAGCGTCTGGGCAGCGAGCAGATAGATATTTGCTTGCTCTCTCGACTGCGAACACGCGTTTCGAGGCTGAGACCTTCCTGCGCACGGATGCCCAATGACGACTGGCCGATCCCCGCTATTGTTAGAACACTGCACACTGACACTGCGCGCTATGCGAACCACCGCTTGTTGTCCTCTAGAGCTCTGCCTCACACTTGCTCACCACTCATTACGTGCATCCCAGGTCCCATCGGTTGGCGAGACACGCACGCGGCCAGATGTGCCGACCCTCGTCCAAGCCTTCTGCGATCCGAGATGAGAAAGCTTGCGCAACGCGGCTGCGCATGTCTCACCATCCTCCCGCAGCACATGTCCATTGCACACTTTTGTGCATCCCTCGAGTCGGCTCTTCTCTGTTTATTATTTAGATACGCATCGTCTCGATTTTTGGGCTTAGTGTCTACCAGGGATCCCGCATCTTGACGTCCTCCCAAGGCCATATTGCCCATCATTCCTCCGCGTCGACATCTCGTCACAAAAGTTTCACAACGCTGGCGATACAGTGAAATCAGCCTAAGCTGCGTACATTTCTAACTAAACCGAGGGACTTGCAAGCATGAACCAAGAAACAGATCGCCGCCAGCCGTCCAGCCATAATTCGCCAACCAGTGCCAACACGACTTAACGACTCAGCAGCTCTACATCTCCTTGATCATCGCCCGTAGCCGCTTAAGGGAGTCCGCGGTGATCCAGCCCGCGCACAGGATCTGGTTGCTCAACGTGACCTTGTCCGTCACCAAATGCACCGAGCTTGTCGGAACAATCTCGCAGCATGAGCTTGCCACCTCCAAGGGCTCGCGGGGCGACGGGTTGTAGAACGCTTTGGCCTCCCCATCACGTAGTCCGACGTACTCGGGCCAGATCTTGGGGTTCTTCGACTCCAGCCCCTCCTTTCCGAAAGTGAAGATTTCGGCTACCTTGGCGCTCTGTATGTACTTGTCTACTACAATGCCGAACCGTCCCTTGAGGTGAACGCGCGCTTCGAAGCGGCTGCCACCCACAGTTGCGGTTCCACACCCTTGATTCTTCTGGTCTAGGCCCAGCGTGTAGGGTTCGAGGTAATAAATGATCATCCCAACCTCGAGCATCCCCATGCTGTAGCAGGAGACAGTGTCATACCGCTCGTACATGTGACGCAGCATGTCTAGGACATACGGCAGCGACAGATCGTACTGACGTGCAGACTCTACTCCCCAATGGTACTTACGCTTATGCTGGTCAGCTACAACCTCCGCCAGCTGGAGAGTCTTCGATAGCTTGGACTGCTTTCCGACATTCCGGTCCAACAGGTTAATGTAGTCATCGACCTCTCTAGCCGAGGAGCGCGGCCTTTGGTTCGCACAGAATGCCGTCTCCTCTTCTCCGAAGAAGTCCGAGAAAGCCGAGCGAGCATCCTCCTCAGTCTCGAATGCGAATGGATTGGTCTTCACAAGCTCCCAGAACTTGAGACCTGCCTGTACAGGGGGACGCGCACTTACCTTTGAACCACGTTGAGACGACTCACGAAGCCGTTGAATCTCACGCGCACTCCGTGGGTACGGCGTGAAGCCGGAGTGTCCGTCCCGGTGGCTTATCCTACTGCTAACACACATTGTAGTTAATCGATCAACGATTGAAGGTGAGCAAACCTTACCTAAACTCTTCCGGAGAGCTGGTTCTATGAAGCGCTAAATTTCGGCTTTCTCGCTGGTCTACAGCAAGTTCCTCGCGCTTCGTGCAGTCTACTCTGATCGATATCAGTAGATAGTGGGATGATGAGGAGCAGATTGTACCCGCTCATTGCGATGATTAAATGCTCGTGTTGCACAATGTTGAGAAATTAAATGCCCATTGTTGTTAGACCCGAAACCATTGACGTGGTCGTTATATTTATCGATCACGCTTGTTTACAAGGATAACAAACGTCAAAGACACATGCAGTCATGAAAGCCATGAACCCGGTCTCCAAGGCCACAAGGTACGTCTACCCTAGTTTTCGTCTTGTGGAATTAGCAAATTATGCAAATCACTGACAGCTTCATGAAGGATGTTGCCCCAGGTCACGCACAACATCACTTTCCGGCGGTGGCTTATCCCGCAATAGCATAGAAGCCTCATCACATGCGGGAAGACAAAGCTGAGCAAGCAACATTGTAAAATTTCCTTGATTTATCTCTTCCTTTGTTTGTTCAAGGCTTTTTCTTTGACTGGAACAATGCCATTTTGCGCGCAGGCCGGCTTTGATTCAACATGCGACCCTGTCAAGATTAGCAGCGCATGATAACGTTTCAATCGTACTCGTCGAACGCTACGCTTCACATCTACATTTGGACAACCGTTTTTCTACTACGTCTTGAGCACCTGCAACGATACTTCGTCTCTGCCTCAAAACCTCACAACCAACATGTTCCCCTCACCCACTAAGATCAAAACCTACAACTTCAAACCCACTCCACCACCCAAACCGGCGCCGCTCGCTTTCGTACCCTCACCATCTCGCCTGGTCCGCCATCAATGCCCCCCATGCGACACCTGCTCCATCTCCTCTCCACACAAGCATGCGGAGTGCACACCATCTCCTCCCAACAAGGCCCTCACAACACACCTCCTCTCCGTCCCTCTAGCCCGCAAAATCCAGCAACTTATCTTAGTGTCGCGCCAGATCGAGTCTCTAGCGCGAGGTTGGTTCACGGATAGTGTGCGAGAAGAGGACGTTGAAAGGAGAATGTCGGCGCTGGAGGAGCAATATGATGGATTGAGGGAGGAGGTCGAGTACGAGTTGGAAAGTGCATGGGTCAACGCAGGGTTCTTCCCAGTAGACATACCCTCTTTCCCCGCTTCAAGCAAAGTAGCTGGTACCACTTCCACCAGACCCATTGTCCCAACGGCCGGCATCCTCCCCTTCATCAACCCCGCCACCAACAACCCTACTTACACGGTCGAGAAAGGCCTCAAGCGCAAACGTAGATCAGAAACTCGCAACTCCCTCCCCCCGAACAAAAAGCCCAAACCCACACCCTCACCTATCCAGACACCCTACAAGTCCGACCGCAACCATGGCGGTGAAAACGATAAAGAGGGTGAAGTGTACGCTCACCCTGCTTCTCCTATAGGCATTGAAGCGTCTATGATGCCGCTGAGGCCGTGGGAGAAGAAGGCGATGAAGAAGTTTGATTGGGGACGGGCTGGAAGGGGGATAGTTGGGGAGAGGAGTAGGAAGGCTTTGATGGAGGAGTGTGCTAGTCCGAGGGGGAGGGTACATCGGTTTTGGTAGTGTGGATGCATATATAGTGAGTTTCAATTGCTTGCATTTTTCTTTTCACCATCACTTCGTTCCGGTTTCCAATGTATGGATTTACAACTACTGTTATTAGCGGCTTGGGGGGGTTATTTCCGATGGGGTCCTAGAGGCTTGTATGTTGTTGAATATTTCTTCTAGCTACCTTTTCCTACTTTGCATTGTATGTGTTTACGTCCCTTTTCCTTGCCGTCAAGTTAAGTCATATGTGCGTTCTTGGCGGCTTTTATGTATCTCTTAATGATCCTTTTATATGCATACTCGTCCCGCGCGGTCTCTCTTTCTGCTCGCGATGCAAGAAAGCATAAAGTGTACACCTGTTCTTCCTCACAACATGTCAGTTGCATCATATCCACGAATCCTCTCGCTTGTCGCATGCTCGTCTCAAGTCTTGCTCTTTCTTTCTACCATCTTTTTCGGAATTTCATTTCCCATGCAACGCATACGACTATTCCTCCGTCCAATGCATCTTGATACACTTGCCTCTGCTCTTCGTCGTGGCCACCGCTTCGGCCCCCGCAATTAGCAGCGCAGATCGCAGCGATCAGTTCCTCTCGAGCTTCGCGTATCCACCTCGTGGCTCTAGCAGAATTGGCATAGATGTGGATTGCTTCTAGATCCTATTGAAGACGAGTATGCGGAACGACCGAAGCGAGATGCAGCACCAGTGCCATCGATTCTAGTGCCTGTCCGCAACAGCATCGGTTCGATCTACACCTCAAGTCCTTACGAAAACATCGTTATCTCTATACGTCCTCGGTTCTTACGCCATCAACCTGAATTTAACTCTGACACTTAGCCACAGTACACCGTCCCAACATCGACTACAAAAACAAAGAAGGTGACAGAATCACAACTAAGTTTCTCAATATCGCCATAGAGGAAGCGGGATGGCCGCAATACTCCAACGACTAGCTGAGAGCTGTGGTTATCAACACCATCGCCAGAATCTTTCTAGTAGAGACTCGCTGGCTTCTCCACGGCCATTACTTTTTCGAAGAGCATCAGTGCGAGGCTTGTGCTGGCGCGGCAGAGCTCACACACCGCCGCTTCTGCCTATCTGGGTTCCTTAGCATTGGGACCTCCAGGAGCGGTTTTGGACTGGTTTACATAAACGTGCGGGTGTCCTTTCATGAAGGCATCAAGAAGAGTGTTGCGAAAAATGTGATTGTTCATTGGCCTGGAGCGGAGTAAAGCATAGGTTGGGGAACGCTAAGCCGTTTCGATATGAGTGGCCGAGAGTTGCGTACTTTTTGAACTAGCCTTTTACGTTGTATTATGACGAGGAACTACATGTAATATCACGTAAGCATTTTTCAGCCCCGCTTGTGCAGCGACTTGCCCCGCTTGCATTTTCAAGAGATCTCAAAAGCTCCATCCCACCTCAGGTATATCGACGCTCTCTCAGCCAACAAGTACTGCAACAACGGCAACTTGGTAGCTAAATCATATTATAGAGATGGTGCTACAGTCAGCAGATAGCATAGAAGACATGTACCAAGCATTGCCGACGAAAACACACATACGCGTCCTTTCTTTCCAGCCACTATTGGATGGAAACTTGCCAATACAATGTACGCTCCACCCAGTAAATCTGGAAGGAGAAGATTTTGACTTCCACGCCCTCTCTTACACATGGGGGGACCCTATCTTCCGGCTCTGGTATGAGAAGACACCACCCGCTGCGCCTATTCCGATCATCTGCAACGGCGTACAAGCAAGCATCACAGCCAATCTCAACACTGCACTCAGGGCTATACTGAAACGACAACTCGATAATGGGAGCGAGAAGAAAGAAAGACAGTACCTATGGGTCGACTCTTTGTGTATCAACCAAAAGGATATCGAAGAACGAAATTCACAGGTCGCCATGATGTCGCAAATCTATGGTAAAGCTTCACTGGTTATTTCGTGGTTAGGGCCAATGGATGAAGATAGTGAGGTTGCTATCCCGCTCATGCATCAATTGATCGCTCTGAATCCTCAGCTGAACGGGGAAAACATGGCGGAGATAGATGCGATACCAGTCGTACAGTACACGAGCTTAACACGCTTTCTCGCACGACGTTATTTCTTTCGCTGCTGGGTTCTTCAAGAAATCATATTAGCTCGGTCCTTGCGAATACTCTGTGGACCCGTAGAACTCCAGCTCGATGACCTGCACCAAGTGGCCTTAATTATTCGCTACATTCGACAAATTAGAGTATACGATGATATCGGACAGGCGTTAATCCTACCAGCAAGGACTCGTCGCAGTTTCCAATATGAGAGCGCAATTATAGACATCAACAGCCATCGACGCAAGCGAAAAACAGCCGAGGACCCCGCCCTTTCTTCTTACTCATCATTCGAACTGCTCTTGGGGTCAACCAGACTTTCGAGCTGCTTCGATCCCAAGGACAAATTTTATTCTATTCTTGGTATCGTCCCTCCATATATGGTCGGTATTGAACCAGATTACCGTAGAAGTGTTGAGGAAGTGTTCAGCCAGGCCATACGTCTTTATATCAACGAGACACGTACGTTGAATATTCTGAGTTGGGTAGCGGATAGAGCCCAAAGAACGTATCCAACGTTTCCGAGTTGGATTGGGGAGTTTGAAGTTGGGACTGGACGACAGCAGGAAATGGCATATACTTCCTGCCCACATGATGCTTCGTTTGGGTCGGTCGCTCCGCTGGTGACCGTGGAGCCTGAAAGCTTCGGTGAATTACATGTAAGAGGTATAGAGATGGATTCTATTGTCGAGCTTGCTGAGCCATCGGGATGGCATGGGCTAGGCGTTGGGTATGATCCTATATGGATGTCGATGGCACTCAAGTTACCCTTGGTTTATCCGACAGGCCAAACGCGCGGCGAAGCACTCATCTATACCCTTGTCGCCAACGAGATTGATTCCAAAACTGTCGCCAACTACAAAGCTATCCAAAACCTCAAGGAGATAGTAAGGAGGGATACGTGTTTCGCGCTTATTCGTCATCTACATCAAGTGTGTTGGTTTTCGGACCTAGCCGATACGGGACCATCTTACGATGCCGCAGCTCTACCGATACTCCAAGACATCAAAAAGCTCGCCGAAACAGATGAAAGTGGTTTCATACTCTCGTTAGATGAAGTGCGCCACCTCGAATCCGTTACATGTACTTGCAACGCCAATCTTGCACAAGTCGACACCGATCAACCAACTACCACCCGCTCCTTTCAGGCCCAGTCATGTCTCTACAGCTCTGAAATCATCAGCCTGTCAACCTTCGACCCCACCGACCCGGACGCCATTCCACCAAGCCCGCCCAGCGTCCCTGTCGAACATGGCTGGACTAGTGACTTTAGCGGAGCAATAAACCAAAAATTGCACCAGCGCCGTGTAGCCAGAACACAGAACGGGTACCTAGCCTTAGTACCCGATAGTGCGGAAGTTGGCGATGCGATGTGGTTATTGCAGGGTGCAAGGGTGCCTTTTGTGCTGAGGGAGGTGGAAGGTGACAGGGAAAAAAGGTGGGAAGTTATTGGAGACTCGTATGTTCATGGCGTTATGCGAGGAGAGCTTTGGAAGGAGGTTGAAGGAAAGGTGGGAGATGTGGTCTTGGTGTGAATAGTAGTTTCGTATGTGTTGCTCTGATGATAGATGCTCTCTCACACGTCGTCACAGCTGTGGTCTTGCTGCTCTTGCCATTTCTGGCGACCTAGGATTTGATTATGTGAACTCTTAAAAAAGTTCTTGTGATATTGGTATTCGTTCAACGTTTTGGAAGGGTTGAAAAGAATTCGCTCTTGCTCTGTCTAACAAAGGAAAACTAGTTAGGATCGCAGTGTCCTTTTCCAGGACCCCGCGCATCAACATCTTCCCACAAAGCGAATAAACCGACATTCATATGAACAGCTCTAGATGAACGGTAATCATTCTCGTAAAACTACTATGTTACTGCGCCTCCGTGCAGAGAGAGCTAGACCTCCAGCTTTCCTTATGCACTTGTTTGTATCCGCTTGTGTTTCACTATAATTCCCAATGCTCGCCCACATTGCTTTGCAACATCCGTAAAACCGTGTCGTACACGGTGCGATCGTTTAAAATCGCACTACCATCTCTGGCCCGTTTTCCCTCATGTTTCTCCACTCTATACGTTGTAGCTCCATCCCCTTGCGCCTTACTAATCCCGTCACCGTACCCATACCTGTCGCAACATCCAAGAAACCTCGTACCAGCAAATAAAAGCGAAAACTAGCAAACAAAAGCGAAAACTAGCAAATAAACGCGAAAAGCAGCAAATGAAAGCGAATACAACCCAGCCCGCCACTTTCAAACACGAACACCAGGCCACAGGGCGGCCTAGCCACACCTACTGGGATCAACCTGGAAAACGGCTCTGCTTGAGAGGCATCCCGCCCCGGTACAACTGTCGATGGCAGCCTAGCCGGGAGCTTTGAGTCAGGTTCCGATCATTAGCGGGCCGCGACAGCAGCGCAGTTAATGAATCCGTACGATTTGATGGGTTGTGGCGGCGCCGGAGGCATATGATGCTGGTGTAGAGAGAATGAAGGGCTTGAGCTGGGAACAATACACCTCTGAACTGAGTGCAAGTGGCGTTTGTTGACCTTACGCCGTTGACATGTAGCGGTGAATGAAGCTGGGTACGGTGTTTTACCAATTCCGAATGTATGCACCGATGGCATTTTCTTGGTACGTTGGAATCATGATGCGAAGCCAAGCCCTAATGATATCCTTTACGCACCTTCCTCGACCATTCATCGATCTTGTCACGGTAATAGTATGGCGAAGAACTGGTCAAAGCAACAACGCTATTGCTCTCATGAACACCGATAGTCTTGAAGCGCTTCACATCGTTGTCTTCTTCGTCGTCTTCGAAATCGTATTTGCGCTTGCGGTTGAGGACGTTGGGAGGGTAGAAGGATGTGTGCGCCGGGTCGATGGGCTCACCAAAGTCATTGCAAGGTATTGATTCGGAGGGCCGGATCATTTGATTGATGGGTGGAGCGTCATTGGGATCAATCCGCTGCGGGTCATTCGGATCAACCCGTGGAGCGTCGTCGGAGATGGAAGAGACTGAGCTAATGTCGGAGAGAGAAGCGTTCAGTCGACGACGGCGGGAGAGTTGCCTTAACAAGTCAAGGTTAAGTGGAAAGATGTCGTTCGCATGTGCGGGAATTTGGTGTTCGGTTTCGATGGGTACATTGCCAACCCGCGACGGCTCAAGAAACGGCCATTGGGCTTCAGTAGGTACATCTTGGGGATTGATAGAGTCGATCCACATCCGAACCTTCTCTCCTTGCGGCGTCTCGCGGAACTTCATAGCTGGGTTACGCTCAAGAGACATCACTGCGCGGCCACAACCCCTCGGATCTGGTATCTCGGGGACGTCGTTTGCTAGTGCTTCTGCAACCGCTTCTCGGTATGCCTGCTCGGCCTGCTCCACACTCTTTACATATAGCTGACCACGAATGAGGAATTTACGAGCAAAAACAGTTTCGTAGTCCATGAGTTCCTGCGATAGATCTTGTGGGGATCGTAGCTGCTGTTGTTGAGAAACCCAGTCCCTGAACAAAATGTCATATTGCGTGCGGTGCAGATCGTGCTTATGCTGAGCTTTGTCAAGAGTTCGCTTTGTTGAAATCATTTGGAGGGTGAGACGGTCTCGAAGGTTTCCCGAGACGACTGGATTCCTCGCAGGGATAGAGCTCACGTTGCGGTTGATCATGACAGCGGTAGGAGCGCGCGCCACAATGTCGACCTGCTGGATGGCGGGATCAACTTGTTCCGACGGCTGCTGAGGCGCGCCATTTGTTGCGCCGAGTACGGCCGCCGTGGGCTGCCCCGGCAGGCTCACGTCAACAGGTGAGCAGACGGCATCCCTAGGGTGCGCCTGAGAGCGTCCATACTTCTTCACAGATGAACCCTTTCCACGACCGTCTTCAGTGGCCTTGACGGCGGCACCAACACCAGACACCTCGTTATCGGTATCGTCCTCTTCGTCGGTACTGGATTGCTGACTATCATCCCCACTGTATTCATCGTCGCCGTCACCATGATCGTCGCTATCGCCGCTATCGTTGTTTCCAGCAGTGTCACCATCATCCGCGTATCGAGGAACAATGCCACAGTCCATAAATACTCTCTCGTTGAGGTATTCAACACCACGCATGAGCAGATTGCTCTTTCCCCACGCAGCGTTCACTTCCTTCTCGATCATCTCCTTCCTCGCATCGCAAGCCTTGATCGTATTTCCGGCCTCGGCACCCACTTCGCTCATCCTGAGAAGTTCGGCCGCCGGCATCATCGCAAGCTGTGCTGGATCTTTCATAAATTTCTGCATCCGCTCGATAAACTCTTCGTGCCTTGAGAGTGCATCGGTGCGCCTGGATTTAAGCGCTTGCAGCTCCTCATCAGCCTTTGATTTGAGTATGCGATACTCGCGGCTCAGCCTAGTACACTCCAACATCCTACACGCAAGTTGTGGTGATAGGAGGACTGCAAGCACGGGTTTGGTTCCATCGAAGCATTGTACCATCTTCGCTGGGCCGGTAGCGTACAACTGCTGATCGCTGATATCAACACAATTTACCCCATCGTTCTCGCACTTAAAGTCATTGTAGCTAGCAGGAACATCTTCTTCGCTCCCAGAGTCCGAGGAGTCCGAGTCCGATGGGTCCGATGGGTTTGATGGATCTGAGGGATCTGAGGAGTCGGGAATGTTATCGGAGACGTTGCTGAGTGAGGAAGTACTTGGCGTCAGTGTGACTGGTAGGGACAGGCCAGAGCCAATAGACTCCGCCTCAGAGGAGTTGGAGCCGGATCCGGAGCCGGAATTGTTTTCAGAGTTCTGGCTAGCGAGGGAAGAAGAGGGGGCCCGCGGGATATGGCGGGGTACGGTCAGATTGGGAGAGCTGCTCGCAAGCTCCGGACTAGCTATGGGAGATGCACTCGTGTATAGTTCAGGGTCATTGATAGGTAAGGTGGGAGTGTCGGATAGTATGTCTTCGGACGCTTCAGAGGCACCGTCCGAAAAGGTGACCGTCTGAGGAGATAGCGGAACAGGTGCTGGGAGCAATGGCGACGTTGACCGGTCCCTCCGGATACGCCTTGCGTTGGACCTAAGCTTTAAAGTTGAAGATACAGGTGGGCTGGAGTGTGTACTGCGCTTCCCAAACTTTCTCTTGCTGTCGCGCTGAAACTCGAGGCCATCGCCGGAGATGGTAGAATCTGATGAAGTATCGGCGTAGTCCATGTCGTGCTCGCGCTGCCTCTTGAGACTGTTGGGGTGACCACTTCCACGAAGCGAGCCATCTGGGATAGCGCGAGTGGGAGAGCCAATGTGGCCCTCAGAAGCGAGAGGATGGGGGAAAGTTGCCGACATGATGAAGTACTTGTTGCACTCAAGGTAGAGCAGAAGTTGTGTGAAATTGATAGTTGAGTTCAGCTATTGCTTTGGGTGCGCATGAGGAAAAATAAATCGGTCCAAAATTCTGGGCTTTTAAAGGCACACGCTGGAAGATGCTGACGTAACAAGTCAAGCTAGCGTTCACCACCTGACCCAATATGTATAGGCACTTCCATACACAAACCACTTCCACTAGGTAACAAAGCAGTTGAGTCTTTTTTTTTTCTTTTTAATTTCAAGACTAGGTGAATGCGTAACTCGATAGGGACGCGACTTGGTCCCTAGCGCTCAAAGAGCATCCTCCATATATCCACTTACAACCACTAGAGCGACGCCACACGCGCAAATCAGTCCAATCCTTTTGACTTTCATTTCCCGCCCTCTTACCTTTAGCAGTACGGATATATTATCCAAAGGCAAGATGATGGAGTATGAGTATCCACGTGGAGGAACACAGAAAGGAACAACAAAGAGGAAGTGATCTAGCGTACGGCGATCTGACATGATTTATTAGCAAGAGCTGTAGATGCAAACACGGGGAATTGGACTCTTAGGCGTATATTTGACCTTCTAAGTTAAACAGTAGAAGTTTATTGGCATATATTTTTTCTATAGTCGATCGCCATCCAACAGTTCGTATTTCTGATATGAGCTTAGATATTCTCAAGCTCGCTCAAAAGTTACTTTTAGGCATCTCTTTGCTCTTCTAATGCGTCGTGCCGTCGACATTTACAAGCCTATCAAAATCTAGGCTAGTGAAGTTGGTTGACGTGCGCACCGCATCACGACAATCAGATATCGTCTTCGATATATCATGCTGCGAGCATGCAACAAGGAAATGAGTGGCGGCCGTCATGTGTCCTAACGATGCCAGAAATGATGGCTGGGGTGGAAGACTGGGCATTGATACGGCATTCTTTGATAGTCTTATGAGTGGTACCAGCAACGACTTTGTCGGCCACAGCAGTTGGATTACGGTATGAACCCGCTTACGGTATGAAATGTCATTTCGTAATACCGTACTTTACCCCCATCCTCCTCCACACATTGCCCACTTGAATATGCACGTCTCTACTTTTTCCCTTCCATCGTGTGACAACCTTGGTGGTAGTGGCCACCAGACCGCTAGCCATTAACTAGCAATGACAAGGTTAGCAAGATACTAGCTTCCTGATGACAAATGCACAAGACTTGCCGGTTGGTACCAGGAGAGAAGTTGAATTCCCACGGAGAAACCGAGTGCGGATCGTCTCCGAATGGATACATTTGCTGCGGCGGAGGCGGTCGATGAAACGAGAACCTAGGAACGCCATGCTGTGAGCTACCACTGGGTAAAGTGGACCTCTCATGCATAGTTGCATCGACCTGGGGTTGAGGACTACGTAGATCTCCGGGCTGTTCGTGGAGAGAACGGAAAGCATGATATAGCGGAGGTGGAGGAAGGCCGGCTCGTCCGGAGCCCATCGAGTGTATGGGGCCTATTGACGGACTCATCATGCCCATCTGCCAATTTGATGGAGCACCGATTTCGCCCGTGTCCGATTTCCAGCTGTTGAGATTCGCCATGTTTCGGTTGCCAGTAGCACCGAGAGTGATGTGGTTATCCGTCATAGAGGACCCATCCTTACTGACCATATTTGCATGATTTGGGGTAGGGCCGAACGCGGTATGTTGTGTCGTAGGCTGAGGCGCTCGGGTCCTCCTATATTCCTCGTCTTCCCTCGCGAACTCCACCGCCCGGAAGCTTTTTAGCCTATCGAAGTCCTCGTGATCTACCTGGCCGCATGGAATCAATGCGTCCGTGAAAGGCACGGGGTATGTCTTCAGGCTATAAAGATAGCTTGTCTTTCTCATAGTTGCCGTGCAATTGTGGACTCTCAGACAAAGATGGTTGGATTCGTGGACGAACTGCTGTGTCACGTCTTGTAGTGACCAGTAGACCTCCTTTGCACGCTGCAAGCGCTGGCCAGAAAACTTGTCCAACCCGGCTTCCGAGTTCGTGAATGCGGCTACGCACTCGAGGCTTTTGGAAAATGCGTCCACGCGTATTGCCACCACAAGCCGGGCCTTGATGCACATGGGCCCATACCTCGATGGCACCATTCCCTCGCCAACCTTCAGCTTCGCTCTCGGGTCAAGGGCTTGTTCGGGGCACACAGCAATGAACACGTCACCCTGCTTAACCCTGCTAATCTCTTCTTCTGTCCATTTTTGCCTCGTGTTCCACATATACGGATAGATGGGAAAGTCTGGTACCGTTTCGAAGGAAGGACGCAGAAAAGGCCCACCGTTCAGCGCTTGACTATTACTCTGGTCACGAATGTCCGTTTTATAAGCTGAAGGGTCTATCGCCCGTGGTGTGGTGGGACAGGTATCCCAACGAGACTGCTTCGGCGATTTAGAGTTCTCAATGGGGCTGGCAGGGCGCTTGCGAGACTGAGGATCATTGAGGCCCGAAGCGAAAATGTGCGGACGCGCGATACAGTCGGTGTCTACATTGACATCGCCAAACCCTTCACTCTCGACATCCGTTTCTGTGATTGTTTCTTCTGCGTGAAGCTCATCCTTCCAATCTTGAGATATGGTTGGCACATCTAATGCCGCTCCGACCACAGAACCGTCGGCTGACGCGTTGGGAAGGCGTGTCGGGGAAGACTCATCCGAAATAATGGGGCCTTCCACGTGAGAATTAGCGCAGTGGGGATCAGAGACCTGTTTTGGTGTAACTATAGGACATAATTTGGGCGATGTGGACCGAGGGGCAACAACTTGAGCCGTGTCTGATGCTGGACCTGTTGAAGAGCTAGGAAGAGCATTTGACCAAGCGCAAAGGCTGGAGTAGGACAGAGGAGACGCCTGCGATGGAAGCTCAGCGCGACCGGTATCCGCCTTGTTGACTTGTAGAGGAGCGGCAGTGAGCTTGTCCGGCGTGGATTTTGATGGAAGTTTTGGATCGACGTTGGTCGCTGCCCCGTGCATAGTGCTAGCCCTCTGCGCAGTGCTCAGTATTGAGGTTGAGGTGGGGACGTGGAAAGCGCGAAGCGGAGAGCGTGGAATCGGGTGGAGCGCGAGAGTGGAAAGCGCAAAGTGTTTAGACCTATCGAGCGGTGAACGCCATTTAAACGGCGCTAGAGAAGAGCAGATGTGGTGAAGGCGAGGAATTTGTAAATAAGACGGTCGCTATGGAAACAAACCCCGTGAGTTCACCCGATTCTTTCTTCACTGTCGTTTCCTCTGTCGCCCTGGCTAATTCACTATGAGTCTCTGGACATAGGGGCAATATGATAATGATAGTGATGATCGGACGGGTTGGCGCGCAGTGCTAGCGTCTCGTTTCAAGCGTGTTGGTTTCTGTGGTCCCTTTTGATTCCCTAGTTGCCGCCTTCAAGGGAATAGCGAATGATGGAAAATGCTTCTTAGCAGCAAAAGTGCTACAAAAAAGACGGGGAATATCCCTCCGGAAGAACCTCACCACTCAGATCTGCTTCCAAAGTACCGTAAACGGCATCAGGATACACAATGCAGTGAGTACCTAACATACGATAAGCTTCCACAATTAGTAACTCTGCATGCGATATTCAGCTGCTTATGGAATATTTATGAAGGCACATACATGAACGTAATTGATAATTGCGCTTTCTCAATACAATTCGCGCTTTTAATCTACTAGGCCATTCACCAGTCACATTGCCCTTCACTACTTAGCTCGCCGTACTACCAGACCTCTCAGGCTTTGTTCACGTACAAAAAGGGTCGCCTAATCCCTATATAAGAAGACTTGCAAGTACCACACCAGGGTACGGCCTTTTTACTCCATCGGATCCCTCCTGGTGACCTTACCGAAGTCAATACTATAGTGGTAGCACGCGGTCACTCTAATCAAGTATGAGCGGCTATATTCACAGCAGATCCTCTCAGCACTGGCCAAGCAATAATAGCCCAAGAGTACTGGCTAGCAGCCCAAGAGCACTGGCTAGTAGCCCAAGAGTATTGGCTAAGTATACCGAAGGACGGCAGGAATTGCGACCCTATCCGTCTCCACAATGGATTGCACAGCGTAGGCTAGCGACAGGGGACACAGAAGCCGGGGCTCTGATACCAGCACCTCACACCCCCACAAGGTGCCATAAAAGCCGTAAGCGAGCCGTCCGTACACCAGAGCCCTCACACCCACGCAAGTACGCTCGTGTAGACGATTACAGCCGCTCGCCTTCCGCGGCACGACGGTTGACGCCATCGCCGTCGCCCCGTCAAGGTAGTTCTCTAACTACTTGGGAGCACATCAATGACATTGTTGATACGCTTCCGGAGAGCAAAGCTCGGGCACTACTGAAGTTCCTCAAGGTTGCGGATGAGGATGCTTGGGCTGATCTTGGAAGGCCGCGACAGGAGGGTGGTTCGGTTACAAAGCGTACTTCGGATGGCGTTTTGGTGGAGAATTCGGTGGGCGTGGTTATTAACGTCAATAATAACCGTTATCCCTGAGGTGGCCATGACGGCTAGGAATTTGGGGAGGTGTTTTATCAGAATAGAGACTATATTTTTACCTTACTCATACGGCTTTATTGGTAAAGGCTCGTAGCAAAGTAGTACACTCTTTATATACGGTATCTACGTTTCTTATAATTACTAATCCTGTCTCAACAACACCTAATGAATTTCGAGTCGTAGTCCTTTGGTATACGACTTCAAAATCTATTGAACTCTTAGATAACTGGGTCGCCAGATATAAAACTTAGTCATATCATCCTACTAAATCTACTTTTCCATTACGTCACTCAAAAATAACAAAAGGGAAGAAGAATGATGACATACCCATTAATTAATAGCAGGATATGATAGTGATGCAAACATTCAGCGAAGATACCCAAGAAGACCTTATAACCTAGTAGAACCAATAATCTCAGAACATGGTTTAACCCGAACCACTTAAAGACAATAGCCAACAACCACCACAACATTGATGTACCATATACCGAAGACCCAACCTCATACACTCCATGACTTTTCATCGATCGAGCTCAACATCGTCACATCCGCAGATGTGGGATGCCCAGAAGACTTGGTATTTTGGCGATGCTTCTGTCCGGTGCCCAGTGTTTTCTCACTGTTCGTCGCATGGTTGATTGTCAGCTCGGTCCAGTCCTTCATCCATCCAACATCCAAAATCCATCCAAGTCCAAACACACTATGCGCCGCGCGCTCCCGGGAGGTCAGAAACCATCCTATCAAACTCCGCTCGGCAACGTCCAAAGACGAAGAGGCCAGGCACAAGCCTTCAGGTTCCACACACCCGAGCGAAGCAAGATAGTCCGGACAACTGTACATATCTCGGACCGTTCTCACCATTGACCAGCACCATGGCTGAGTATCAAGGCATGGCTGCGTGGTGAGAGTGCGACCTGTCAACGATATGCATTCAACCCATCCACACTGGACAAGTCCAGGTGGCCTCGATCAGACATTATGGCTGTTGGAAGCTGAGCACCGAAGTACTGCAGCGACCTATCTCGCCGACGAGCAAATGATTCAACCAACTCAAGCACCTAACCAACCTTGTTCATGGGACCGAGCTGACATATGGGGAACCGGGTAAACGGGAGGAAGTTGAGGAAGCAGTGCCGAGCATGCGGAGTCGTCGAAGTTAAGGGGTTACGACAAACGATCAAGACGTAGCATCAGGGTCGTGGTCGCACTCATGCTCGTCTGAAGCAGCAGGGTCGTGGTTGCACTGGCTGCCTGATCGTAGACTTGTGAGTTGAAAAGAGATGTGGCGCTAGAAGTATTAGCAACTGTAAGAGATGTAGAGGAGGTCATACCAGCCCGGCAACTGCAAAGGCGAAGATGGTCGGCGCTCAGGATGGCTACGCAGGATGTCGCTGATGACAGAACGGCGATGGAAGGTGTATCGAAGCCAGGAGATGTAGTGATGATGTGTCGCAACCCGAGGATAGATTGATGTTGCACCGCAATCAGATGATGTAGTAATGATATATCGCAATCAGGAGATGGAGTGATAATGATGCGATGCGGCATGTCCAAGGTGTTTTGGACATAGACATCGGGAGCGTTGAGACATGTTGGTGTTGGTGGTGAGCGCCGACCATATTGAAGTGAGGTAGAATAAGGTCGAAGTGCCATGTCAGAGTGAGAGGTCGAAGTGACGTTATGGTAAGGATGGGCCACATAAAGGATGTGAGTGACTGGACCATGTAAGTAAGAGCAAGCTGAGATAGATGAGTGATCATACCTAGAGCTGACTCGAAGTCGAGCTCGACTTGTGGTGAAGGTGCAAGGCATCCGAAGGTGGAGAGAACGAGAGATGATGGATGCCAAAGAAGATCAAATGTTGAGAACAGATCTTAGACTTGCGAACCCAGGGCTGAGTTGAGTGGAGTGTGAGAAAGTAAAAGCGCGCTGGAGGAAGGCAGAAGGGGGAGGTGGGGGGTCTTATATACTGGTGGGAGGCGCGCTAGTGAAATTTACGCTAACCACTTTTGTGGTGTGACGACAGAGGAAGCCCGTAGAATCCCAGGTGAAGGAGAGCTAGAGCGCGTTGCTACAGCAATTGAGTGATGTCAGAGGCAATAGTCGATGGAGGAAGCTTGTAGAATCCTCGGTGGAGGTGAGTTAGCGGGCATTGCTACGACAATTGCGTGATCTCGGAGGCAGCAGCCGACAGTGTAAAACCCCACACGTGCCTGTGTGACGTAGGGCGCGATAACAGGCGAAGGAGCGAGCGTATTGTCTGAGGTCGTGGGTGAGACAGAGGTGCATCTTGAGGTGGGTTGAGCCGTCGAGCATGGCTGGTCCTATGGCTGGCCTTCGAGTCGAGAGTGTGCATAGTTCTTATGAGCTCCATCAAATAGCAATTGCCAGAGCCAAGACCTTTTTGCTGCTGGAGAATGGCCATATTGGGAGGTTCGGAAAGAGTTGGAGGGCAAGAGCAGGAAAGTGACGAGCTCGAAAGCAAAAACAGAAGAGTAAGAAATATAGAGTAGCAGCAACAAGAGCAATATCATAACAACGAGCACCACGCCATCCACATATACCAATAGGGCCCAATATCCGCAGCCCTCCTAATCATCTGTCCATAACATTGTATAGCTTCTCAACAGGCGTGATTCGGACTCGAAGCCCATCCTTCGGCCGAGCCGTAATCCCACCCTGAATCTTAAGCTCCCAATTCGGATCCTCAAGCTCCAACTCAAACCTTCCCACTAGTGCTGCAACCAAGCACGCAAACTCGCCCTTGGCAAAATCCTTCCCAATGCAACTCCTTGGCCCGTGCAAAAACGTAGTAATCGCAAAATTACTCTCCGCACCTCCTGTGTTTGCCTTGCCTTGCCCTATCCAGCGATCCGGATTAAAGACTTTGGCGTCGGGGCCCCAGAGCTGTGTGCACGTGTTGGTAGCCCAGGGGCAGACTATGATGGTGGTGCCGCGTGGGATGTAGTGCGACTGAATTGTGGTGGGGGCTTCGGTCTCGCGGAGGGTGAGGGGGACGGGCGGGAAGAGACGCGTTGTTTCGTTGAGGACGGCGTTGAGATAGGATAGTTTGTCGATGTCGAAGGATGTGACTTGCGTGTTGGGATCGGTAAATGCTGTGGGCAGCGCTGTGTGGACTTCCTCGCGCAGGCGGCTCTGTACATCGGGGTGCTTGCAGAGCAAGTACACCGCCCAGGTCAACGCCGAAGCCGTTGTCTCATGCCCCGCTGCTAAGAATGTCATGAGCTGGTTCACCATCTCCTCGTCTGTAAACCCGCCACTCTCAATAGCTACACTCAAAATATCCACATCCGTCCTGCCGCCTTTTGCCAGTTGCGCTCTCTTGGCCTGAATCAAGCCGCGCGCGACCCGTTTAATCGTCTCAATCGCCTCGCCAATCTCACCATTCCTTTTGATCGGCAGCGCTACCAGAAACCACTCGGGCAAAAGTATGGACGCAAGTTGCATGAGGCGGGCGCCCCGGCCGGGGGAAAAGATGGTGCGATATGTGAGGTTTAGTTCACTTTCGGGATTAGAGAGGGCGTTGAAATCTTGACCCATGCCGGCTAGGCCGATGATGTCGAGAGTGGCGCGGGAAGCCCATTCGCGGATTTCGACAACGGAGGAGCCGTCCGGGTCGATGTTGATATGGGCGAAGATGGCATCGGCCATTTCACGGGCTTTACTCCAGAAGACAGGGTACAGGTCCTTAATATGTCGGAAGGAGAATGCGGGCATTAGAGCTCTCCTCTGACGCTGTAAAACGTTAGCCTTGTACTTATCCATCGTACTCTTGCATGTCTTTTCCCAGCGTAAAAACGCACTTTATGTTCGTCACCTTCGGCAAGCAAGATCCCCACCCCCAATAACCTCCCTATACCGGCCCTAATTCGCCCAGGCTTGACAAATTCGTAATTCCTCTGGACCAGCACCTCAGCCAACGCTTTCGGAGTTGTCACCAACACCCTAGGTTCGTTAAAGAGCCACCTGTAGTAAATCACGCCATCATTAGGCACACTATCAACCCATTCCCGCTGAGGCTCCCCTGACGGGTCTTTGAAGATACGCCCAAAGTGTCCGAGGAGGACGTTGGCGCCCTATACACAATATCAGCCATTTCCTATCCAGAGAAGAGGGGAGGGAAGCGGTTACCGGCGGCGAAGGCAAATGACGCAATGGACTGACGAAGAACGGATACACAAACACACTCCAGCAAAACTGCGCCGTCAACTGTTGTAACAGCAACATGGCTGCATTCCAAAAGAAACTCTCCGGGAACAGAGCAACATTTGGCGCATAGCGCAGGGTGAAAAAGGTAATAACTACTGAGGAAAGCAGAAACGCTTTCTTGGGGATCGCCATGACGAACTCTCAGGCTCTTGAAGAAGCAGGGACACCAAAATGCATGGATTGAGTTGTGAGAACGCAATTATCAAGGCAAAAAGCGAGAGATGGCGGCATGTCTTTGATGTAAAGGTAGCCGTCGTTTCATGGGCGTTTTCCGATACGAAGTGCCAATGCCTCGTCGGGACTAGCGCATAGTCGGCATACGGACCAATTTATTCCACCGACCGGATCCGGCCGAACTAGGAATGCCGCTCGTCCGCACTCGCGGGGTTTGGAGACGGAACAGCTGTTGATGGGAAGAGACATTCGCAGACTCCACTAGGGATTATTGCTGTCAGATGGACATGTTATAGTTTGTAAAGTCTACTAATCCGCACAGGCGGCCACTACAACGCGTCGTATTTCTCGCAACGCGCATCTCAGCTCGTATCCATCACACCGGACGTGTTCAGCCCACGCGCCAGGCCCCTACTCGCACGAGGATCAATATATCCTCACAAGCATACCCATTCAACATCCGACTCCTACTCAGACCGCTTGCACGAGTCTACGCAAAAACCTCCGCTTTTTTGACTGATATATGTAACAGAACGCCAATTTAACCTTGGGGGATATCAAACTCCAGCCAGGTCGCCACGCAAGTCGTAAATCGTAGGTAGATCGCAAAACCACCATCTCTGTGCGTCAATTAGCCTCGACCATTTGCTCATTTCCTCCTCTCCACTCCACCCGCTCCATCTTCGTCCCTGCCGGTCGACTTTGCTACACTCTCTTCTTCAGGTGGCGTAATGTCGATTAGCAGTTCGTTAGTTGACGCGGCTTTGCTCCCCGCTTTACTTTGAATCGTTGACATCGTCCCAGCCGTTTGTTTAGTCCAAAGTTCGTAGTACTTCCCTTCAATCTCCAACAGCTCGTTGTGTGTACCTCGCTCAATGATCTCTCCTTTGTCGACTACAAGAATTTGATCAGCTTCAACAATCGTGCTCAGACGATGCGCAATAACAAAAGTGGTGCGTCCTTTGCTCAACCGCTTGAAAGCTTCTTGAATTTGCGCTTCAATTGCGGAATCGATAGCTGAGGTGGCTTCATCCAACATCACAATCTTCGGGTTCTTAAGTAGTACCCGTGCAATAGCGATGCGCTGCAGCTGCCCACCGGAGAGACGCACACCACGTTCACCAACCTTCGAATTGTAACCGTCAGGAAAGGACACAATATCGTCGTGGATGGAGGCTGCGCGGCAAGCGTCTTCGATTTCCGTATCAGTCGCATCGAGTTTGGCATAGCGGACATTTTGGCGGATAGTCTGGTTGAAGAGGGCGGGGTCTTGGGGAACCAGGCCCAAGGAGTCACGGAGGCTGGAAAGCGTGACGGAGCGCAAGTCCTGGCCATCGATGAGTATAGAGCCATTTGTGACGTCGTAGAAGCGGAAGAGTAGCTTTAGCATAGTGGATTTTCCGCCACCAGTTTCGCCGACGAATGCTACAGTCTTGCCGCCTTCAGCCGCGAAATTCACGTTCTTGATGACTTGCTTGCGGGGATCATAAGCAAAATTAACATCCTTGAACTCGACTTTTCCGGCCTTGACGACCAGCTCCTGAGCGTTTTCGTGGTCGGCAACGGAAGGCTTGGTGTTGAGGAGCTGAAGAAGGCGCTCGGCGTCGATTAGGCTGCTTGAGATGTGCCGATAGCTGTAGGACATAACGTATAACGGGCTCATCATCGTACCCCAGTACATGATGAAAGTGATCAGGTTTCCTACTGGCTTGTCTCCGGTGATAATCTGTGAGATGGCGAAGACGCAGGCTGCTGTGAAGCCTAGCGTCATCAACAAATCCTGCGCAGCGTGACCGCCCATCGATCGGAAGTAGTACGCATAGTGCGCCATGATGGTAGTTCGAATGTTTGTTCGATAACGCCCCTGCTCGTATGGGGCACGGTTGAAGTAGGCTACTGTTTGCCAATTGTGTACCGTCTCGTTAACCGTGGTGCTCTCAACCCGCTGTTTCTCAACATATGTTCTGCGTCGTGGCTGAGATATAGTGGTAAAGACAAAGCCCAGCCAGATATACGCCACACCCATGAATAAGATGATGAACGCCATGTAAGCATCGAAAAGGTGTGTGACATAATACATAGCGACGACCAGATCGATCAGAATGGGAAAGACCTCGAAGAGGACCATCTCAATGAGAGAATTCAGCGAAGAAGCCTGCTCAACGGCTTTCAGGACCTCGCCGGAGTCTTTGCTTGTGTGAAAATCCATCGAAAGGCTCATGAGGTGCTTGTATGCGAGCATTGTGAGGCGCTCGAAAGCCGAGTTGGAGATGACAGTCTCGGCGAAATTGTCGATGATGCCGAAACCACTGTAGCTGTTCATCCAGCGAAAGAGGGTCCACAAACCGATGTCTACCCAGGGCATTTTGTGGGATCCCATAGTCAACTTATTGGTGATGATACCCAGCTGCCGGGGTTCGAGGAGGTTGAGCACGCGGCCCTGAACGAGATGCAGAAGACGCAAGAAGAGACAGAACATGACCTTCCAGTCGTCCTTCGGCCACAGATAGGGTAGGAAGATCATAAAACTCTTGAGATACCCGAACCAGCCGCCTTGCTCTTCAAGGCGCTTAGCTTGCTGCTCTTTGATTTCCTTGTCGTGGACCGGCGCTTCTTCATCGTCTTCCTCTGTTGTTGCCTGCTCAATCGACCCGTAGCCCGCAGTATCGCCATTCCGGGTTGCTGACCCATCCACCCGAGTCCCAAGCAGCGTTTGCTCTTCTTCGTCTGTGCCCTTCTCTTTGTGCTTCTTGATCAGAATCAGAAAACTGTCGAGAACGAGGAGAAGTGATGCGAAGCCTCTCGCTGAGCTGATGCCTAAGGGAATGTTGCTATAACGATCGCCCGGCGGAAGTGAGAAACCACGGAGGAGACATATGACCGTCTCGAAAACGAACTGGGCAACGAACGCTCCGAAGTAGGGGTGCCAGATGAACGATTCGCCTTTCGCTAAAGCCGAACTAAGCGGGGTCCAGACCAGGATCGAGCCTAAGCATCGGATTGCGGCGTGTTGCGGCGCCACATAAGTTGCATCCGCGAGCGCCCGGCTGAGGTAGTAGAGTACCTCTGCAATGTATCCAATGAGTATAGCAATGCATAGTGTTATGGCGGTTCTTCTCCGCTTCAATGATATAGGTTTTGCTTTCTGGAGGATGGCGAGGGCGAATCCGGCTGCTCCGAGAAAGTAGAAGCCCACAACGGGCGCATGCAAATAGTCGAAAAGGGCCATGGCCGAGTGCTGTGCTCCTACAGGCGGACGAGACATGATGGTTGCTGAGAATTCTCTGCACTACTGACGCTTGGTATGCCCAGAGGCGGTGGAGCCGGATAAGAATATAGAAACTGAAGGGCGGAGGAATGAGTTCGATAGTCGATTGCGAGAGCAGACTTTAACTACTATGATGACAAGTGGTCGGTGCTTACGTTCCAGCCCATTGACTAGGTGCAGCCTAGGTGCGGGTCGTGGAAAGGGTATTTTCTCGGTGCCTTCTTGAGGAGCGCTGTGGCGCAGGCTTCGATCTAGCGCCACAGGGACGGTGAGAGCGACCTAGAGAAAGTCGTGATGGCGAGCGCGATATGCAGGGGAGAGACGTGATGAGGAGGGTGGTAGCTGAAGAACACCAGCTTGCATGCGATACAAAACCTCTGTAGAAAGGGTGTAAAAAGGAAACAGTGGGTTCGGTAGCCTCGCGCTGGCGATTGCCCCCACCGCTGAGGGTTGGGGCATTGCGCAAGCTTGTATCAACCAAGTCCCCATTGTGCGCACTCCAAGCTTGCGATGCCACGTTTTGAGCAATGCGCATATCTTGAGTAGCTCGAAGAAGAACAGCCGGTCCAATTACCAAACCTAATTCACCGCCCGTCACCGACGACCGTCAACTATACGCGTTCAGCCGCCAACGGCCGTATGATGCGGAGCGTACGTAAGCCCATTCACTCCCACGCTAGGATGGAGCCAAAGTAGCGAAGAAAAAGGGCAACGCTACTACTGTCTGAGGCCGGTGAAGAGCTGGTGGCTGTCTAGTGATGGCGTAAGGGCGCAAACAGGGTGCCGGCTGTAAGCGACGGTAGCGACGATTCGCGCAATGAGTCTCCGCGCACTCATGATGAGTCGAGAGGCCGGTCAAAGGTCTCATCGCCGCTGGTGGCGCTAACATGGCAATTAGATTGAGAGTTGACGGAGCTGAGGAGGCCTGGAACTTGGGAGAACGGTGAGGCCTTGTGGAAGCCTGGAGGTGGCTTTTGCGTCTTGAAGCGGTTTAGTGCATCGTACACGTAATGGACTGCAACCGGAACCTCAAGCGCTCGGGTGCTCACTACGATACCACCGTTCTCCTCCTATCGATATGGAAGACTCCACTCTCGATAGCTCAAAGTGTGGCTAAATCTGACGTGGAAGAAAAGGAGCACCTGGATGTCTTCAAGAGACGGGGAGTCATCATCGCCACCGTACCACAGTGCTCGGGTATCAAGAACGACGACGTGTGCTAGTACCTAGTTTCACAACAGCACGCTAAAAGTAATCACTCCGCGGAGATATAAGGTTTCCAGGAGTGGTGATACACGATCTTGACTACATCATCTTGACTCCAGATCATCTCCTCGAGTTCTTGAGTTCTTAACAACAGGCACGACTGCAGACGAACCGAACCGAACGACACCAAGAATGGATTAAAGCGAAATTCCGATAACCCCTCCTTGACTCGCCTCAATATGAATTTCAAACGCCCTTAGTCCGCACTCCGTTTGCACATCACCATCTGAATGCCCCCGAAAGATCACACGCCCGTCCGCCTACTACTCTTCAATTACCCCGAATCGCAAAAAAAGTATGACATTCCAGCTCAGAAGAGTAGATTCAATAAAGCCCCTATGCTCCTTCATATGCCCCTGGCCTCAAACCAAAGTCCAAACCACCACTGTACAGACCACCCACAGCCCTGTCCTCGACTCGAATCTCCCATCACATCATCACATCGAGCGTCGTCACATCGCCCGTTGTCACATTACTTGATCTGCGGACTCACAGTCCCAGCCCCCCTGCACACAGTTTATAAGGTCTGACTGACTGTGCGAGTTCTCTCCATTCACTTGTCTTCGTCCTTCGTTTGTCGACTGTCGTCTATATTTTTTATCCACTCGCTGCTGACCCAGGATCTGCCTAGGGATTTCTTGTCCTGTGTTCTTACACTCGATATTGTTCTTACTATCATTGATCTCTGTGACTGTAGAAGCGAGTTCCTCATCGGCCGGTTGGTTGCTCCGCGGCGGTGAAACAGCGTTTGGACGAACATTGTGAAAGCTACAGGTACAGTTCAGTCACCGTCTCTCGACCACAGCGGTCTGCTCGGATTTGAATAGGACTGATCCGTATTGGTTCAACAGACCGGTCGCTTCACCACCGCCAGTCCGCGAGCACACCGCCAAACGGCCTCGCGATCCCATTGTTGCCCTTCCATACGCGCTCCCGATCCAGCCCGAGGCTCACGTGTGGATTCAGGCTACCCCATAGTCTACTGGCTGTACGATAATCTGTATTCACCTCGTCTACGATACGCGTTCACCGTCCAGTCCAGTCTGCACCAGGCTGCTAGGCGCACCCATCCGCACGAATAAAGGCTGCTCTTTATTCGTTTCAGCTCTCTCTCTCTCTCTCTCCTACAACCACAACAAACCCTCACGCAGCCCTCGGCCCTCCCATTCGAGCCTCAAGTCCTCTACAGTCGAGCATTCACTTGTTTCCAGACTCACTGCTCAGGACAAGCGAACTCCTGTGCCTCTCCTGCGCCGCTCCTACCCTGGTTGGTGTTTATCTTGGGCAAGATTGTTTGTGTTGCCATACTCACCACGCAACAAGAAACCGGCCCGAAAGTCGACGGCCATGTCAGAGCCGGCCAATTCGCCAGCCACACCGGCTACTCCGAGCCGCCGCCTCCCCCTGGGTAGCCCCCTTACACCCGGCCACTCCATTACAGCGCATCCTTCTGACCCCGCAGAGTTCATAATGGTAACCATACATACTGCAAAATGCACTATGTGCGATGGCCGCAATAGGAATGAAGAGATGCGCCGCTGTCCGATGTGCACGTGGCAAATTTGCGGCACATGCCGCAAGGCGAAGGACGACGTCTTGAAGCATGGCCTTGAGCTCAACTCGACTGGCAAAGCTAGGCGGAAGATTCTCCCAGGCATTGGAGGGCGCACGCCGACGAAACGCCCAGCGACGCCGGCACTGTTTACTGAGGCTCAGTCCGCAGCGCCTGCAGAGATCAAGTCCGTCCAGGAGGTGACGCCGTCAAGTGCAGTTAAGCAGAAGCTCAAGGAATCTGCGCAGGAGGTGACGCCGCCAACAAGCGGTAAGAAGCGGAAATTGAGTCGGAAGGCCACAAAGAGCGCCCCTGTTCTCGAGCTTTCTGATCTGTCTGACGACGATGACTTCTCGCCGGAGCCCGCCTCGCCGACGTTGGACATGTCTCGAAAGCGCCAGAAGACCGTCGCAGGCCGCGGTAATACAAATAGCAGCAACGGCAGCCCCGTCAAACGTAGCCGGCAGACCCGCCAGGAGAAGTCGATCCCATCTGAGCCATCAATGTCGTCACCACTGAAGACGCTCAATGACGGCTTCCCTGAGGGCATGAAACCGTCCGAGAACAAGGAAGAGGTGGCAGCCTATTATGGCCTTCCAGCAGGCGGGTACGACCAGCATCTGCTCTCACGCTCGGTGCCAGTGACCAACCGCATGGTAAGGATTCCCCCGAATATTCTACGCAACTTCAGGCCACGCAAGAGTGCAGCAGAATTCCATCTTGAACTCCAGAGCAGGGTCGAAAAGAAGCTTGGGGAGGAGTTTGGCTGGGCACCTCGAGCTGGAGTCGCGTCTGCTAACGTTCGTACTTTGCGGATGGCGCGATGTGCGAACATGTACTGACTGGTCGTAGGAACCCTCGGGGGCCAAAGACCCATCCGAGACCATGCGCGACGTAGTCGAGATCCAGGCGGGCCGCGCCTGTCGTGACGCGGGACTTGATAAGGAGCAGCTGGAGACGATCACCGATCTCATGGAGGAGGCTGCGATCAAGGTTAGGGATACAGCCTACAAGCAGATGGCAGGATCCTTTCGCGCCAGTGTCGCGCCCGGACTACACATGCAGATGGATCAACTCAACCAGGAGCAGCAGGACGCTTTTATGGAAGCGATTCACGAAGCATCTGCGCAGACGGTGAAGGAGTATACCGAGCAGAAGTTGAAGGCTGCATCGTCCAGGCTCAGTGCGGAGCGCTCCGAGTGCTAAGTCGCCCTTGCTCGCACCACTGGTAAGTTGCGCTAGTACCGGAGACTCCGTCTGGTGATATTAATGAAGTAGCTAGGGTGCAGTCACCGGACAGATTGACGGCACAACAATCATACACTGTATCCTGACATTATGGGCAGCGATCCCTTCGACTAGCATGGAAGGCTTTCCGTTTCCGTTATTGCTTTACTGCTCTCAGTGGCGTTCCTCTTAGTCATGTACACCACCTTAATATCACATTCGATAGCTTTGTGGCACGGCGTTCCGCGATGGGGGTTCGCGACGGTGTCGTGGGCGGGTTTTATATTCTGCGCGGGTAATGCATGGGTGATCAAGACCGAGAGCGAATAGAGGTATCCGAGATTTGAACCCTTAATTAGACACGGATCTGCTGTGTGCCGTGAGGTGTGACAATCTTACTGTGATATCGACGCCAGTGGAGCACAAGAGTGGGATATTACAATGGCCCGCTGAGCATCGCAAGGAAGAGAAGATGGCGATATCATACGTATGCATGAGCTTGGATTACAACAGATACCGACGACTCCACTGATGGACAGAGATAGTGACAAAGGAAATGAAGGCCCAAGACATGAATGACAGAAGGAATAGACAAGCATGGGTATCAAGACAGGCTGTACTCGGGACAAGCAATGGGGATGCAATAAGCCTTGCTAGGACGGTGCACAAAAGAACGCTAGCGCTTGCCAAGGGCGTCGCCGAACTGGATCGTCAATGCTCCAGACTCGATGGGCTGGACGCGCTCCCAGCTACCCTCGGTGTCCTTGGAGCTGCCAATGATGTTCCCCAGCCATCTGGCCTCGTCGTCGTCGTCGTCATCGTCGTCGGCAACAGCCTCAGCGTCGGCACCAGCGGAGGGTGGGCGGCTGGCCTGCGGTTTGGGAGGAAAACGCTCGTTGAAGAGGCGAGGGTACTCCGAATTGGCGCTGTCTTCGGTGTAGGCGGCTTGTGACACGTGGATCAATTTGCTACAAGGGATGAGCGACGTCTGGAGGGAGGCTCGACGAAGTGCGAGACCATTGTGGAGGCAGGGGCGGGACTCACTCAGATGTCTGGGCGCAGATGCGCTCCAACGCGTCTCTCTGGCGTCTGATCTCTTCGGGGTCGGGCTGGGGCACATTGTGCGAGCCCGAGGCGTTGATACTGCCGTAGTGCGGCTGGTAGCCATCTCCAAGGAGATGCGAGCTGTCAGAGCGCTGCAAGGGCGAGCCGCGTTAGCAGGTTGGCGTGCAGAGACGAGACAACTCGGCTATGCGAGAGACGGCGGGGACACTCACCTCGGAGTCTGAGGGCCGCCGCCCCAGGCCCAGGCAGGATGAGCAGATGCCCATGGAATGGGCAGCAGCAGCGGAAGCGCCTCTAAGAATGCACAGACGGTAGAAGTCCCGTTTCGAGCGGACGGCGGTGGCTATCAATGCGATGGCGGCACAGATCGCGGCCGTTGAGGCATCTGAGGCATGCTGTTGTCGGCCACGAAGAGGTTGGCCATGGTGATGGTGAGCTCCCAGCGTTTCCCTGCCGTTGTTGTTGTGCCGATGTTTTAGCGGCCGCGTTCCGACCTCCGCCGAGCCCTCATTCGCCGCCCGCGATTCCTCACCACCACCTAAATATCGTTCGCTCCTCCGCCATCTTTGAAACAATACTCACCTCTGCCCCCCATATTCATTCCAGGCGTCGCGCTCCACCCGAGTCTCATTCTGAAGGCTCCAAGACTTAGCCAGCCTATTACAGATCCCGGGTGGCTGACAACTTTACATGTCGCATGATTTTGCAGAGCGCACTCCTCTTTGCTTTTCCGTCTCTTCCCAGTCGCTATACCCAGATGTAGAATCTATATTTCCCCAAAGATTACTTTCAATACTTCGTCTGTCTCTGTCCAACAGTGCAGCTGCAACGCTATCCCACATCTCCTTTTAGTCTTCGTGTGCAGCTCCCAGTGGCGCGTTTACGCGTTTGGCGCGTTTCCTCCCTTTGCAATTTCGCAACACTTCTCAAAAGAGAAGCAAATGGGAAGGGAAATGTGAGAACGCGAAGGGGGCAAGGGAGCTTGGCGCCCCCTGCGACATTCCTGTCCGCCAGGAGTGGCATCGCGCATGCCAAGCCTCCCAGAAACCAGCACAGCGAACGAAGAGGCTATCAAAATTGCTTCTTCCGTTCCAAAACCATGAGCATTCTCAGCAGTCGTTCCACACAAGGTTATCGTTCGCAATCACGCCTCACGCGAAACGGCTCCAGCCCATGGGTCTATCCGAATCAGTATCACATGTCCCGTCTGCAAGGCGCGTCCTCAACGTGGGAACAATCTTGATGGCTGTCAGGATGGCGAGGCCCCGGCCATCTCATGTCTCCGTGTACCTTGCCCCTTATAAAGGTAGTATGCGTGGTCACTAGCTCGTCAACTCTCAGGAGCCCCATTGGCACCGTCCAGTCGTTCGATCGGAGTTGCTCTCATTCGCTTGAGTACTCTATCATGTACATCTCTCGTACACTGTTGGCCTCGGCCTGCATCATTTCGTTTTCTACACATGCCGACGCCCGAGTGGCTCAGCATCGAGTCGACCTCGAACGCGATCGTGCTTTGGAGTGGAAGGAGTCTGGAGACCGATTGGACAATATAGTTCACAAGCGGCAGGACCTTGACTGGACTACGCCCGATCTGTACCTTCAGATCATAGAGGATGCACTGGCTGCCCAGGCTACCAATATTCAGACGTTCTGTAACATCTGGCTTGGTATACCACCGGCCACTGAAGTGGTTGATCACACTCCTACAATGTACGTTATCATTTACTCGTATTATATCAGCTCTACTAATCCCATGTTCAGAACCTTCACCACCAGCGGCGCCAGCACGAGCACTATTGTGCGGACAACACGGGTAATGACCACAGAAACGATCACTGCAACTGCGACTGTGACACCCGCATCCATCGTACCTCGTGCCGCTAATATCGCCGCTGCATATGCAATTGCCAATGCCATCATAACTTCGGTCATTGAGAGTGGGGCGGACGCCTCTCCGACCGCACCAGCCGTAGCAGTGTTGGGACTTTCCACGGCCTGTTCTATTAAGAACGTCGACCCGACATCGACAGTGACCTCGACCTTCACCGCTCCTCCAGTCGTAAGTCTTTTAGTCCCTACATTTAAGCTATGACTCATACCGATTTAGCGGAAAACCTTGGGACAGAACAAGGTACGGTTCGAAACCGAAATGACGACGAGAGTCTATACTATGACTACGACCGTGACTTCAAGCCCCAGCACCCTCGAGGGCTTCAGCTCTTCGATCAACGTTACCGCTTCAAGCTCATCAGCTGCCAGCGGCTCCAACACGGGGCCTTTCACGCCTGTTATTCTCAGTAATGATAGTCAGCTATCCAGTGGTGGGCCTGGTGTTCTTGCGAACTCATCCCGGACCAGTGCAACCATTACCAGCGCACCCTCAGTTGCATTCGTTTCATCCGGCTCTATTCCGCCTACAGCCTTGCCTTCTGGGCCCTCTCGGCCAGTTGTCGTCGGGATTCCGTTCTCTTGTCCGGATAGCGATGGTGCAAGCCCACGCTTCATCACCGGAGATCATCAGTATCAATATACAGTTCTCTGCAACACTGCTATCGTATCCGACAATGAGGTCACTACAATTCAAGGCGTTGAGAACGAATCCGCTTGCGCTGCAGAGTGTTCCTTGATCAATAACGCTGCCCAAAAGGACGTCTGTCAAGCTGCCATGTTTACACCCATTCCTGGCGCGAAATTCGGATCTTGCCTCATTAATGGTCCGGCGTCGAATTTCGTTCCTCAACCAGGAACCACTACTGTCTTACTCACTGGTGTCTCGTCCAAGGCCGACAACTGCCAGTCGGTGGAACTTACGACCGGACCCAGTAATGTTACGATCGATACCGCTGCTGTCGTGGCTTCGGTTACCTCGGCTGGTTTCTCCCTGTCAATTCCTGGTTTAGTAAGTTGGTCGGAAACAGGTGGTCAGTATCGTACCCGCTTTTCCAGTGCATTCACTGCAACCGACGGTTGGGTCTACTTTACTTGGAGCGAGGTCTACGAATCGTCCAGCGCCTGGTGGGCCTTATACGTCACCCCTCGTTGCGAGGCACCTGTCCCTCAGACCATTGTGAAGCAGTCACCCGATCGTAATGCCAGTTCGGTTCTTGTTGGTATCACCACCATCATCGATGGCAGCGTTACCACTATCTACTCTGGAACAGCGGTTACTACATACACAAACGGTGGAGGTTCCATTCCACCAGCCTCAGTCCCGGCTTCCACGACGAGTGACGATGCAGCATTTACGACAGGATTCTCTACAGCGACCTCAAATGCCACCGCTGGAGGCAGCTCACAGGGTCCATCTCCTACTGATACATCTGGCGCTCCAAGTTCTGCTGCATTTAATCTATCTGGGGCCACTGCTACGGCTAACTCTACGGGAGGCGTCCTCAGCATTCCTCCGGCTTCGACCGCTACAGTACAGGCAACGGTCAGTGGCGTAGTCTCTATAAACTCCACTACTATTCGCGCACCTAGTTCTGTTACTTTCGCAACCTCTGGAGCAACCTCGATTGCTAGCTTTACTGGTAGCGGTAACTCCGTCGGTCCTTCGCTCACTAATGGAACGCTTGCCGCTACCTTGTCGAGCGTCACGGCCACGTTAAACTCGACAGGTTCCAGCATTTATTCTATAACCCCCGATGTGGCAACTTTTGCCATCTCGTTCGCGACTTCTACGTCCAACTATACGGGGGGAAGTGGGGGCTATGGAGAACAAACTCCTTCTGTGGAGAGCAGTCCGCTCGCGAACTCAACAGGGCCAGTGGGAACCTTGGAAATCGCGCAGACAATAATCTCTAGCCAAACATCCAGCGTGAACACAACCAGTAGTGCTAGCGCTCTTCCGCCAAACCCATCGTCAAACCAAACTACGCTCCCAGTAGGATCGCCCTCCTCTGCTAATGAGCGATTCACGTCTGCTGGTACCACATTTGTTGTTTCGTCGACTGAGGGTGGAGGTTCCTTTGGTCCTGCAGCTGTTACTTCGAACAGCACCCAGTTGCCTAAGACAGCATCTGCGGGTTTAACAGGGATCATCAGCGGGGTGATATCAACCGCTAACTCCACCAGCGGCGGAGGCAGTGTTCTACAGTCGACATCATCGGGCATCCTGCTATCGACTGGTACATCATCACCCAGCTCAACCGGTGAGAACTTCAGCAACTCGCTTGGAAACAGATTTGGCAATCCGCGCTCAACACCTACTCCACGCTCGACAGTAGGAGCTCAAAATCTTACTTCATCCGGGGGTAGTGCGTTGACCTCTGCTACTCTACCTTCAGGTGCGATTCCGCCGTTGACAAATCTGTCTAGCTCTGGTTTGAATGTCTCTACTTCCCTCGGCCTAGGTCATTTCTCAACCTCTGGAGCAACTTCCATGTTGTCCGCTGCAAGATCCTCAGCTGCAATTCCGCCATCATCTGCGAATGGTTCGGAGGCCACGCCGACCAGTATAGGTGTTTACTTCACCTCAGGTGCGACCGCAAGAACATCCAGTACTGGATTCTCTGGAGCAATTGCGCCGTCATCTACTAATGTTTCAGAAACTGCTTCAGCAAGTCTTATACCTACGGCGCCCCTAAACAGCTCTCTTGCCACTGACACAGGTGTCTTTTCAACATCTGGTGGGATCGAGATAACTTCCGGCAGGGGATCATCAGGCGCCCTTCCGCCACCATCCGCGAACCTAACAGCGACGACGTCGGCTAGTGTCACCCCGAATCCTAGCGTTAATAGCTCTATTCCGGGCGGAATTGGCATTTTCGCCACTTCAGCGGGCACCGCATTTTCATCTGCGGCTTCCGGGAATGGGGTCATTCCTCCTCTATTGAACTCCACCGCCACTACTGCCCCAAGCTTGACCCTTAGTCTAAGTTTGAGCGGCTCTGTTCCCATTGGCACTGGAATCTTGACAACCTCGAGCGAAGACGTCTTGTTGTCTGCGGCTTCTGGGAGTGGGGCTCTTTCTCCTCCGTCGAACTCCACAACCACTCCTGTCCCAAACTCGTCCCCATCGTCCAGCGCGAATGCCTCTACATCCCTTTCCGGAACCAACGGTATCGGTTTAACTACTATTGGGACAGCCGTAGTATTCCCGTCCGCCAATTTGACTACCACAGCCCCGGCGAGCCTTATACCAGTTCCAAGCCCCAATGCTTCATCGACCACAGGTGATAATTTCAGCAACTCACTGGGGGATCGGATAGGTACTCTGCGCCGCTCAACCTCCCGACCGAGTACCACCATTCCTAGTACGGCACCAATCGGAACAGCCACGCCCGTAATCCTGAATTCAACGACTCTACCAGAAACCGGTCCATCAAGTTCTACGCCCAATGGTGGTTACGGTGAATTACCTTCCGAAACTCCCGATGCTCCGTTCTCACTCAATGCCGCGTCGACACTAGGTACTAGTCAACCTTCGATAACCCTTCCACCGGTCTCCGTAAACTCTAGCACCACTAGGCCTCCCCTGAACACCACCATTGGGACATACAACCCTGATGATGATGACCGAATTGGGCGACAGTCTCGGTCCCGGTCTTCGGGTTTAACTGGCTCAGTGCCCGTGCCTGTGCTCACAGCTAACAGCACTCTATCCGGCACTGCGCCGTCTCTAACTGCTGCCAGCGCTTTCCCAACGGAATCAGCCAACTCGAGCGCGCCGATCTCTTTGAGCACAAGTGTACCAACAATAGCAATCTCGACTGAACTTCTGGTCAGTACTGGATTAACTTCCGTTCCTACCCTTTCCTCCACCGCGACTGTTACATCAACGATTGTGTCTACTGTTTCAGCAAACTCGTCAGCCCCAGAATTAGGATCGAGTTCTCTGCCAATAACGTCCATTAACTCGACCGCGAGCGGGGGTACCGCCTCGGCGAACTTTGTGATTGCGACCGTGAATAGCATGTTAGGCACTGGGTCTGTAACTGCGCCGGTAACATCGCCCATTAGCACTAGCCCATCTTCTCTTCTGCAACCGTCATCGAATGGTTCCATCTCGGACATGCCCCGCTCGGGGTCGCGACCAGCGTCCTCGACTTTCCGCCCTACGGATTCTGTAGGCACAGTAAGCGCTCCATCGAGCACATCGAACTCCAGCTTGCCGATAGGAACAGCATCCAGCATCGTACCTTCATCTTCTGCAAACATAACGATTGCGCTCTCCATAGGCGTCGAGGCATCATCTAGCATCTCAGCAGTATCAGCCAATTCGAGTGCACCCATAGGCACAGCATTCAGTCCTATTCCAACGCCTCCACTCCTCACAGGAGTATCGGCATCAATTGGTATCTTGTCGGCAACAGTGAACTTCACCTCCGGTTTCGGCACAGGCATAAGTGCGGTTCCAACGCCTTCAGCTAATTTTACAGTTCCGCCTTTGACTAGTGAGACCGCGGCCGCGACCGCGACCGCTTCCGAAGGAGAGGAAGGTTTTGGAGGTTTCACCATTTTGCACGGGACCGAGCCTATTGTGCTTCCAACGGAGTCGGCCAATTCCACGGGCTTCCTCTTAACTGGTGTTCCTGCCCCGTCATCAAGTGTGCCATCACCATCGGCGAACGTTAGCCGGCCCGTCGGCACAGGATCGAGCGCTATTCTAACATCGTCGGTGAACTCTACGAGCGCTTTCCTGACAGGCGTCACGGCTTCATCCTTCGTCCCAGGGCCGTCCGCGAATGCTACCGCGTCAGTTGGTACAGGTTCGAGTGCAGTTGCTACGGCTTCGGCGAATTCTACGGCCTTCGCTTCGACAGGAGGCTCTATAGCATCAACAGTTATAGCTCTCTTATCCGAAAACACAACAAGCTTTCTCCCCACGGGAACAAGCGCAGCTAGCGGCAGATCTACAGGGTTCCCAACCCTCTCACTAAACGCTACGATTCCAGCATCGCTCCTCTCATCTGGCGCAACAGCCTGTCCCACAGAGGCTTCCTACTCGACTATTCTCCGCACAACGGTGATAACAGAAACCATCCCGGTTAGCCCTTCAACCTGCCTGTTCACCACCTCAACGGTCCTAACCGCCAACGGCACCCTGTCCGCTGTTACCGGCACCGGCGCGCCTGCCCTTCCTCCATCCGCCTACTCTAGTTCTACCTTTCACGCCAACGCGCCTACCCCCACTGCCCCGCCCTCACGCCGCCGCGCCGGTGAAATCGCCACACCGGAACAGATCGCCGCTGCCTGCGCCGACGACAGAAACCTAGTCTACAATCCCGACTTCGAGCTCGACGGGGGCAACACGGCTTTGAGCTGGACTATCGCCCCAGACGATGCCTTCATAACCTTCCGCACCGTCCCCTCCACAAACGCAAATAGCACTACAAACCACTCCGCGCGCGTCCTAGCCGCCGCCCCAGGCCGCTCCCTTACCGTTTCGCAACCCCTCACCCTGTGCCCCGGTAGAACGTACCGGCTTAGTAGCTTCAATCGTCAATCCAATCTGCTGAGCAAGTGCACGGCTGATTACCGGATTGGGAATAAGTCGGTTTACGTGTCCAGCCCGCAAGAAGCTTTCCTAAAACGGGCGGAGTTCTTTACTGCAGGGAGTAGTGCTGAGGATTGTAGTCAGGATCTGAATATTCGAACTAAGTGTGATGGGGAGGCGGGCGCGACGGCGGGCGCAGATGAGGAGGGGTTCATGATCATGGAGTTTGATGATGTTACTGTTATGCCAGTGATGGATGGATCGAGGAAGATGTGATTTGTCGTGTGAGAGGTTGGGAGCGAATGAAACGTCATCTGGTGGGTGGGTATGGAGTCAAGAGGAGAAATTTGGGGGTGGGGTAGACCCTGGTTGGACGCAAGAGATGAGTTGTGGAGATAAGAATGGGCGCATGGGGGTGGTTGTTCGTTGTGTGGGGGGCGCCGCTGGTGTAGCGGTGCAAGGCTGAGCACGCCATTTTCATACCATTACGCATTGTCAGCATATTTATGTAACGCATGTCCTTCCGTACGGGTAATAGAGTTATTCATTGATTATCGTGTTAGCGCGCTGTTGGCTTGTCGAGGTACCTGGGCGGCTTCATCCATTCGAGTTGCGGGCGTTCTGCCTTGCGATTGGCTAGCTTATTATATGGGGTAGCTAAAGTCTTACAATGTCCGAAACTCGCTCGTCGCATGCAATGTTATGGATTTGCATTTCGTTCCTATGATTGCCGCTTGACTAATTGCCGAGAATAGTGCGTCATGATATGGTGAGCGATGGGATTGGTTGTTGTTAAGCCCTCGTAAGGTTTGACGAGCGCGAAGTTGTGGGCACGTGTGCTTAGTTTGGCGCTGCTATAGCGCTAAGGCACGTCAATGTCCCCGTCGCAGCAAAGTGTGGAAATGCACGAATATTGACAACGGAAATGAGGAGTCGACTCGCAGTCATGATTCTGGATGATGGATGCCCCTTAGTGGGAAAGTGTGCCGAATGATCCCATGTTCCCTTCACGTTTGTGGTGGGACTGGGCGGATTATGCTGGCAAAGACGCCCGACTGTTAGCAACGTACGACTATTGCTGAACGCATCAAGCGGCCTCGGATGTGTCTCGTCCGTTCCAATTACGCACATAACGCGCGGGAGCGGCTAGATGCAAGGCGGACCGAGGGGAAGCGGAGCGTGCCTGAGATCGGTGTAGACAAGCGACAACATCATTGGGCAATGATAGCCTTACCCACCGCCCCAAGACGCAGGTTAATGGGTTGTCGCCGGCCCTGAGGCAGGAAAAGATGAATTGGGTAATGGGCAAAATGCGTGCTGAAGCTGAGAGTGCCGTTTAGCGATCTGATTGGTCCAAAGGGCGCCCTACATCTGTCCCAGATATGCACACAAATACTGTCTGCTGCCCAATACATCCTCCACCAACATTCGACCGGGTGCATTCCACTACTCCGTGTTCTGGCAATGTCCAAATACCCCGCCGAGAACACGTTGTGTCGTTTCATTGGGCGCGCAGTTGTTAAGTGGGCTTGTATGTCCCCTGTCGGCGTCGTCCAAACCAGAATCGAACGTCGTACAAGAGCGTTAAGCTTGCTATGAGCATTAGCGCCTGACCTGCTCGCCGTGAGGTCGACTGCCCGAACGTGTTCATAAGCTGAGTGTCGCTCGCACCCGCTTCCGACCTCTCCCCCGGACCAGAGCACTGACATGCCGGCAGTAGTTGGCAGCGCAGGTTGGCGAACGAAGTCGAAATAAAGCACGCAACGGTAGGGGCGAGAATCCTTTCGGCGTGCGGCCCGCGAATGACTGCGGCATCGCTGGCAGACAGGCGATCGTCTGCGAGGGCAGGCCACTCAGCGACCGCCACGTGGGATGGAGCATTCGACACTTGCTTCGCTCGCTGAGGGTTGATATGTGCGTATTCCCGTCTGATAGAGGCCCTCCGGGGGGCCCACGACTTCTTCTGACTTTGACAAGACTCGCAAGAAGGGGAGAGTGCTACTAGCACGAAAAGAGGATGCAACACAAGCGACACGACGGTTCTACAACGAAAACGCGCTCCAGGCTTCGATGACAACGACAGAAAGGAAATAGAACGATACCCACCGGCCGAGTCTCGACGCAATGCACCGACACCTCGCCTTCGCTCGCACCCTCCAACATCGTCGCTCGACACCAACACACCTCTGGCCGAAGGCGCGCTGGCATACTGGGGAGCGGTCACCGGTTCAGGCGGGCAGTCGCAGGCAGGTAGACAGGCAGGCAGACGGTCGCCGACAAGAGGGTTCGCTGCGCGGGCGGCCCACAGGATACTGTGTGCATTACCGATCCAAGGAGAGGTGCAGGTGTGTATGCACATGTGGTGTTGAGGCGAGGGCATGGAAGCCGGTAAGGAGCGGTCCGGTGGATTTTCGGCCTATCCTGTCAGCCATCCTAGAAGGGTGTTAGCACCGTCACGTGCCCTCAAGCGAACCCCACCTCACACGACGCTCCCTCACAACAACACTCCAACACTCACCTTTCACCTTCTCGCATCACGGTGCTGCTGCCCTCGAGGCTGTCCTCATATGTTGTCGCCCGACCTCCCTCTTGCCCCATCGCCGGGCTTCAGCGCTGCGGACGAGGCGCCGTGCTGCCGTTGACGGGGCCGTGCGCCATCACCTCCACTTCTATTTGCGGCTACGCGACCGTCATGGATTGGACAGCCTCAGCCCCCATCCCACAGCGCAGCGGCTACATCACCACCAGCAAAAACACGGCCAATCATAGCGGATGCGAAACGTCGTTACATCATTAAACCAACAGCTAACGTAAATGAAAAACAAGCGACTGTATGAGGTAACGCCCGGCCCTCTCCCTTCCCGTCTCCCCTTCTCAATATCAGTCTTTTCCGTATCATCCCGTCCCCAAACTCCAAAAACGAGTGGGTTCTACCCAGTTCAGACCCCAAAGCGTTGTACATGAAACCGGCTCCCAGACGCCTGCGCAATGGCCTCAAGCCCGAGAACTCAAGCGTGAGCGCTCTGATAGCCAATGCCCTGCAGCCTGCGGTTACGCTCGCAACTCAACTCATAGATCTCGCCATCCAAGCTCCGGATCGCGTCCATTGACTTGTCAATGGACGCCCGGAACTTGTTTCCCTCGCGCTGCCACCGGTTGATCCGGTCCACCTCGGCGGCCCGACGCCGCTGCTTGGTGTCGATCTTCTCGCAGAGCTTGCACTTGGTACCCGTCTGCAATGTCTGCATGATGAGTTTCATGCCGCATGTTTCGCCAATTCGGTACTCCTTGGCACAGTGCTGGCGGAAGTGACCCCACTTCCAATCGCCACACGCAAATCGGTGTTGATCGAAGAAGCACATGTTTCAAGGGCTCAAGAGCAGGAAAGTCTGGTGTTGGGTGCCATGTTAGCACCATAGGTCAATTGTTTGGACCAAGAGCTTTGGCAACATACCTTGTGATGGGTGTGGTTCGAGCACTAGTCTGCTTGGTTGGACGAGGGTTGATGCGACTGGGATCAATTAACCTTGGGGGTCAATCCAATATCGAAACACTCAACCCGACATACAATGGTTGGATGAGAGTCAACAGTCAATGGTTGTTGACGTCGATGGAAGGTGGGAAGAGAAGGCACAAATAAGTGGTATGTGTGAAGAGATGGACAGTGCTCAGGAGATGTTGGCTTTGACTGGAGCGTGTGGTCAAGATGAGCTTGATGGTGGGAATCTACACGACGACCGGCCGCTATTTATGCTTCAGACGAAGGTATCCTCGACAACATCCTCGCCCGTGTTTAGCATCCGGCCCCGTCTCGTCGTCAGACCCTAGATCGATGCCATAGCCTACCATCAGTCGATGTGGTGGTACCCCACCCGGGCTTAGCCAACGATATCGCTACGATCAACGGCATCCTCTCATCCTGACGCTAGAGAAGCGCGAAGACCGGCTGCAATGATACCCTAGGCCGTGCCAGCTGCACAGAGATATCACACCAGCTAGGGGATCAACGCCTTCGTGGCTTCCTTGACCGCGTAATCTCTGCCGTCTGGTGGAAAATCGCTCACAGTCTTGCCGTCGTGTTTCAGCCAGAGCTGTAAACGGGTTCCGGGTGATTTCTTTTCGAGCATTTCGGACCTTTCGTCTGTGTTGAGGTTGAGCATTTGTGAAGCGAGATGCGGTCACGTGCTGCGTACCCTACGCCGAAGTGCAGTCTGCTCCAAACATCGGTTGCCACCGAAGAATCGATTGGCCAATTGCGATTGTGTCTCTTCCATAGTCATCAACTCGGAACAGAGGAAGCTTACGGAGCGGTCTTCGCCGCCAACCCTTTTCACGCCAACCCTGGTGGCTTGGTTCGAGTGTGTGCTTTGCATCGGCCACCGTTCACGGACACGCTTGACAAGCATTATGGTTGGGCGATTCTCTTTGTTCTCGTCTTTCAAAGCGCTCTGTGTCCTTGGGCTCTCGGACAAATCCCGGCGTGCAATGTTCCATGAGTCGTCTCCAGTTTTCCTCTTTGAGCGCAGCTAATCAACGTGTGTAGCCCCAAGCACGCCCATCGATGCCGGCTCGATCGGCTCTTGTCTCTCCAGGACAGGCATGCCGCTACTCTTGGCTGACACGAAGCTTGCCAACCCCTCCTGTACGTGTTCGAGGCATTGTCGGCCAGTCACCTTATCTGCTCATGCTGCAACCTCTGCTCTGGGACATCACTTCCGTCCCCACCCAACCGCCACCCTGTGTCGTCCTTGAGCTACCACCTCATGCAGGTTACATGCCATGGTTGGCCCCATTTTCACTCAGCTGATCAACTTCCCGCTCGACGGCTCGCTTTTCCCGCATCCGGCCTATTGTTGAACTGCTAGACCATGCACATCGACAGGGTGTATCTCTTAGATAACAGGATGGCGTGAAGTTTATGCCGCACCTAGGCCGCCATTGCATATCGAAGCAATCATCTGGCTTTTGGGACGACGCTAGAACGCATACCCCATCGGAGATCCTCTGACGTGGCGGTCACCGTTTGGTTGATCCATGAGGAGAGCATTCATCCGGGCATCCGTCTCGCAATCAATAATGGCCTTGACAAAACCCTCGCACCGTCTCGCCTCCCTGCTGCTGCGGTTCGAGCTAGGAATGCCTGCCCATGACTGCAGAAGGTGTGTCACAAGATGGCAAGAACAGGCTTTGGTCAGAGCACCCTCACCGGTCGGCCCGCCACGGACAGGTTCGGGCATTGCACAACATGGTTGGGGCTTCAAATTTCAGTCAATGCGGTGGCGGGATTCTGCACAATGCTTCCGTCAGTTGCCCGCTCCCAGTCTGCCTCGTGCTCCAAGAAGGCGAGAACGCCTTTGCCGAACCAATACCCCATCTTCGATAGATTGTGTCTCACCACTCAATGTACTCTGTCTGACACCAGGCTTTGACTATGGTGGATTGGGGTTGTCGGTGTGGAAGTCGCAGCCGTGTGCTGCATGAGGTAAGGCAGTGTTGATGTCTCTCAGCCCCAGCCAGAAGGACCTGGCGTCGAGCACACAGCTGTCATGCCAGGCATCGATAGGGTAAACAATCAAAAATTTGACCGATTCTGCGACCGCCCCAAAACAACGCTCGCACCTTGCACATAAAGACTTGACCAATATGAGCCATTCCGTCTCACTCCCCGTGGCACCACTCTTTCCCTCTCAAATCCGCCCCAAGGACTGCAATTGTGCACTGGGCGCTTCGGCACCATGTAAACATCAACAAAGGCGGCAAAAGCGGTCGCTGGGTCGTTTTCTAGCGGCCCACAGCGTCATACCAAGTTTTGTTGACATGGCAGGACGTTGATTTTTACTACTCTGTGTAGCTGCAATGACCGCGCGAGAATCAGATCATGTGAGAACAAAGCGATGCTGGGTAAGGCGGCAGCGAAGCACATGTGTGGAGTGCAAGCAGTGGAGGGGTGCGAGGGTCGCACGCAATTTTGATCCCGAGACGAGAGGGCAATGTGCGTTTGTGGGCCTGATTTGCGGTCGGGCTGGGCTAGGCTTGGTTGGAACTGGGAGGCATGGCGATTCGGCTGGGGTGGAAGTGGTTGGGGAGACGGGGGATGGTGGTTTGTACTCGAGCCGGATTGGTGGGCAGGGTTTAGTGAGTTGGCTTGGATGCATGGTGCTGGGAACTTGGGAGGTGGTTGGCTGATGGAGAGGGATGTATGTGTGCCGAGGGAGGGGAGAGTGAGCTCGACCGACTACCCGTCCGACCGCCTCTAATCTCAGCTCGATCAACGAGGCTGAAATATCAGGAGCGTCTTCGCAGATGGCCAACGCTCCCATTCCGGCGACCCGCACCTCCCATGTTCAATGACTGAGTGGCGGGAAAGGCTGAGAAATTTGCTTGTGCAAGGCAATGAGCAAATGCGCGTACCGGTAGCTGTTGGACAGATGATGTGGTTAGACTGTGCGTGGCCTTGGCTTGCTCCCTAGGCCTTCCTTGATGCATCCATCCCTAGCCGCATATGCATGGGGAGGGATCAGAGAATTCGGCTCTTTGGGCATTTATGCGAGACTTGTACACTCAGCTCGGAGTATTACTGATCGTTCTCCACCCAAAGCTTCAAAGCTCGACGCTGGTTGACGTCTGGATATAGAAACCGATTTGAGCTTTGAGCGATGAGTGGGGAGATGGAGGGGTTGTTACATGGTAAGGGCGTGGGCAGCATGCATACTGGTAGTACAGATTCTGTACGGCTGGACCATTCCATTAATATTGAGACGAGCAACTCCGAGACAGACAGGATTGTAACTGCACGTGGTGCTATAAAAGGCGGTCATTATTCCGCCCTATGACAGCACAGAACAGAATGGAGGCTGAGACCAGTGACGCGGAGGGAGTGGCGAAAGTATGACATGGCCCGAGTCTTTGATGCCATGCTGATGAAGCTTTCCACATGAGGTATGAAGGGTCGCTTCTAAGGGTCTAGATCGCTTTCCATTTCCCATGGTAGCCGTTGCTGGCCGAAGATAAACGTATGATGTGCATAGTGGACGTGCTATTACTATAGGTAAGGAGACCTCGTCTCGATGTGCGATGAGGTGGAGAAGGATATCCGTGGCGAGTCATACCTTTGAACCGTAACATGGGGCATTATATTGGTTGGATGCTGTTCTTTTGTGAAATCGGGCTGCGATCGATGCTTGACCAGAGTATCCTTGCGATGCTTCCAAGCGCCGCAATTTCGCCGCCCGCCGATGCCATTGAGAGTCTCCGGAGCTTGCGAGTCACAAGATCTAACGAGGAGACGAAATCGCCTCCGCTATCGCCCAGCGGCAGAGGAGCGGTGACGATGCTGACAATGGAGCGTACGAGAGACGGACCGATATGGCAAGCGCGCCTTGAGGACTGGCATTAGTGCGGATGCCATGCATTCACCGCGGGATTGAATCAGAGCATGTGAGGCACTAGGTGATGATCACAAATCCGTTCGACCTCCGATCCGGCACGTTCATAGACATAAGGATATTCAGAGAAGCATCGCATTGCCAACTAGCAGAGTGTATATTAGTTCGGCCTCAAAAGAGAAACAGGGTACAGACATCAGACGTTGTCACCTTGGTAAAATTGCATGACTTCAGCCATATGCAATCGAGCCCCTAGCGTGACTAGATCCGTTACAAATCGCCTTTGTTGGAGCGTAACTGGCGTTTGACGTCGGACTTTTGTGGCGCTTGCATTAGCCTGGTATCAAGCGAGCACGGAATATGTCTGATTGTGGAAGTAGTTGAGGGTGCTCTAGGCAATGTGCAATGCTCAACGAGGTGGCGATAGTGAATAGTATTGCCGGGAGAGAAGCCGACTGATGGAAATTGACAGGAAATTGAGGGGTCCGTGACAGCTGGTTGATAGTCCTGCCTCCCACTGGACCGTCATGACGAGGGTCCAACAGACGATGAGGATGGCTGTCGAATAATATGGTACAAGATTGCAATGTATACTCAGGTCAGTATTCTGGGACATGAATCGGAAAACAGACCAGGTATCCGTCTTCGCCTGCGTCTACCACAAGTAGCTAACGGGGAGCATAACTATAAGCATGCTATTGCGTGACCTTAGCTGTGCAGAGTATACTCACAGCATCCGTGATAGGGCAGAATCGGTGCTATCTTCCGTTTAGAAATGCCACGAATAGAAGCTCTTTGTGGTGCCGCTCTTCACGCAAGTATATCACGAACGGAGGAAGCAGCAATATAGTACATCCCGGCCTCAGCTGTCCGATCAAGATGCATAGATATATCGACGAGGACCCCATCACCAATATAGAAGAGAAGTGACGGGAACCTATGATAGAAGAGCGGTGAGTACGCCGCTCTGGTGCATATGCGAGGATCTTTTCATGTCGTCGGACCTTGAATCGAGTTAGTCCGTCCGCATCGGCTAGTGGCCAGACACAAAATCCAACACGACCTTATGCACTAGACTGACCATACATGCAAAAGCCTTCGCGTGGCCTTTGACTCGTATGCCGAGCAGCTCTGTCTTGATTCAGGTGTGCAAAGCGCGTTATAGAGTCTGTGTGTGCGTGGAAGCCACGCATTGCGCTACGCGACCAATGCGCGTGTGGAGAAATTTCTACCCTCCAATTCTCCTTGCTCGCCTATAATATATGCCAATCGTATGAACTGAGTCGAATGGGCCGTTGTAGCGTATGCCGTCGGAAGGTTCGCAATAAGCGTGCGTTCGATATCGGCGTACGTATATGGGGGGAGATAAGAAGCCTATCGCGGAGTGAGTCTCAGTCGTGGCAGCGCATCATTCTACTTGGGAGGTCGTGATTGGATTCGCGCAATCGAACTTCAACGAAGCCCGTTGCAACGACTGTTGAAGTTCGGCATGGGATGATAGTGTCTTGGCATTTCACGCACCTTTTAACAGAGATTACTCATACTTTCGGCGCCCCGCTTAAAAGCGGGTCTGGCGGGGTAAGTCTCACGACGAACTCTCACGAAAAGTCGCAAGATTAGCAAACTAATTATTTGTGTATATCTATTATGAAATTACCTCATCTTTCATCAAAGACATATATGGTCGGTTAGCTCAGTTGGTTAGAGCGTGGTGCTAATAACGCCAAGGTCGGGGGTTCGACCCCCCCACTGACCAAATTTTTTTTGGCATCTTATTTCGGGGTCTTATTTTAACATATATTATAGATAAGCCCTGTGAGGCTCGATCGGATCTAACGTATTGCAGTATTAGAGAAGCCAATTATTAACCTCGACCATTCCTTCGACAAATTTGTTGCGGATGAAGCTGAAGCGTGGATAGCAGCTGGACATTTAAGTGCCCCACCCCCCGAGTATTTAGTAAAGGTTTCTGGGACATTTCACTCCCCAATTAGTCACCGTCTCAATCAGCCGTCATTTACTTGTAGTGTCCCTGAGAATGGCGAGACAGCAGACCCAAGTAACGGCTGTATTCAGATGGTTATGGGTACTGCCTATAACAAGACGACTCTCCTATATGATCAGGTTCATCGCCGAGACACGACGAGTGAGGGATATGAGAACTACCCAGAAGTAGTTCGAATAGCTCATGCAAAGTGGACTCAACGAATATGGGAGTCTTCAGAAGCCAAAGTTGAGGTTGTATATGGAGAAAAGTGTTTCAAAACTCTCATATCAAAAGTTGAGTTTACACCATTGCCTCTTTGGGGTGAATATTCCGGAGTTATCCTCCACCTCATACATGAAGAAAACTTTCGGAATGCTCAAGAAGGATTCAAATACCGAAAAGTTGTTATGTTCGCTCATTATCCCCAGCACTTGTTTTACGCTTCCGCAGGACATCCAAGACTCATTCACCAGGAGAAGATTCTTGCAGTAGTTGCAGCTATCGCTGGCGTTCAACACCACTCGAACTATTACGCAAATCGGATGTTTCTGAGAAAGTGGCCTGAATTTCACCAGCGGCATTTCGACACAATCGCCGCTAAATATAAAGCAAGAGGCATTGATTTCTACCTGACCAACCTGTACCGAGACGATGCTCCCGGAGCGCTAGCCAGCGACGCCGAGGGAATGCAATCTATTTGGGAACAAGCATTTGAGGAGAAAGCACACAGCATCAAGAAACTTTTTGAGCTTCTACCAGCTGCGATTGACGCCACAAGGTTGGACGGGGACTGGGCTAGTCCAGAATCATTTCCGATGCCAGTTTTGGACTGGTGGAGAGGCCAAAAGCAGATTCTGTTTTTCAGGACTACCGTCAATAATGTCGAAGATATTCTCTCTGTCCTTCGCGAATGTGGGGTGAAAACGCCATCTGGAAGTCAAATAGCATCCCAAACGTCGGCTGATAACGTTCCATTATTGCGGCCCGCCCTACGGCAAATCATGGAGATTCAACACAGGTTTCTTAGCGGATATAGTGCACGTGAGAGAAAAGAAGCCCCGTGGTGTTATTCCAAATTTGGTGGCAATCTTGTTAACCTTAAATGCAAACAATGTCACAAAGAAGGAAAGCCAGAGCAAACCCCGCTTTACGCCGTGAACAGGCCAGGACATTTCGTTGCCCTTAAGAAACAGACCTGCAAGGATTGCAATGCCAGATGCCTCTTCATACCGATCGATGGTCTTTGGACGTATGGGACTCCTCATTCGTTGCGGAGCACGGCTCCGCTGAACCACCGGTGGGAAGCGCTCCGGCTGGTGCTAGCACCCGCGACAAAGTTGACACCTTTACAGCAGCGTCCTATGGAAACGATCTGCTTACGCTGCCAAGACGATAGTGACGCTGAGATATTTATTGATGAAGAACCTGTGTGGACTTTGGGTTGTGAGCGTCCATTATACGTTGGACATCGTAGAAATTGCGGAAATTGCTCAAAACTTGGGAGACCGCCAGGGAGATGGATACCGAAAGATTCAAGTATCCCAACAATCAGCCCCTATACATTGGGGAAACTTGCCGATTATTACGGATATTACGCCCCCTTTATTATCGCATCGTTGTTGGATCATTGGCCGCCGTCGACGCGCGAATATAGAAGGGGTAAGGATGAATAGATATATCAGTCTTCTTGTGAGTACTGCGATTCGCTGGCGATGACTTAAATGAAGATGCTATCGAAGCAAAGTACTAAGCATAGCGGCTGGGACGAGCGCACGACAGGCAAAAAGACAAGAGGAAACGGCCTGGTCTTCGGAATGAATAACGAACCCCCATTGGGATAGCGACATAGGTCATTTGCACACCACTCCGGGTCCGTGGATAGACGCCCTGAGCGACGAAGGGCAAATCAATATCCAATGAGTAGCAGCCATCGCGTCGTCAAACTCGTGGAATAACCCATAAAGGTGACACAGAAAGGTATTTCATCCCGAATACCTTGAAACGCAAGAAGGTTGTTGGTTGCAGTCGTTGCCGAGGCCTGAGGCCTGAGGCCTCACGTCACGGCACGACTGCGAGGGCAACGGCCCGAGCCTCATGAAAGAGGGCGTGGCGCGTGCCGTGGCGCAACGTTTCGAGCCTCATGGAGAGGGTGTGGCGCAGGGCAAATCAATATAATTAGGAAATAAACATAAAATTGTACTCTATAGGATTCTGATAGATAAAAAAGTCTTTATACTAGCGGCCTATATCTGTTACAAAACTACAGCCTCGGAAGAACGGAGAATCCCGGTCCGCCAGAGTGTCTTTGCAACAGCTGTTACCAGTGCACGAATTCTTTTAGATTATCAATTCCTAGAGCATTCCCCGGATTATTGACCCAAGTTGTAAAGATAGGGGATGAAGTTCACAAAGTTTACTATTTTGGTACTAGTTGTGGCGGTGCGATGAGTAATCTTTCCATCAGCCACTGGTGCGTCTGTGCGTTTCGATTCCGGCACATCCGTCGTTCTTCCTCCGCCACAACAGCTAGTCAGCACTATTCAAGCTCTGACGGCCTTGCTCATACATCAGGCTCATTTCTCAATCGCGTCTAGTTCCTAAGCTTCTACCAATTTTGTGCTAGTACCCGCCACACAAAGCTGATATTTTCTTTGTCTGCAGCTCGCTAGTTCGACGAGGATACCAATCTCCCGCGGACGGATTATTGATATTGCTTCTTTTTGGCAATCAAACTGGCTTTGATTCCGCATCACCAAAGATGTTGCAAACTCAGCAGACATGATGCACAAATTTCCGTCGAAAGGCAAGTCTATAATTGTACAAAAGAATGCTATCAAAAGCATGATCGGAGATCTGAGATACCCTAAAAATTATCATTAAACAGTATAGCCCCATCTTCCATCCACCTTAGGCATCAGGTATCTCCAGCTTGCCGTCCGTCCATTCACCACCTAAAATCGGCCGCGAGAACGCCGTAATATCATCACCCTCCGTTTGATAGAAGACGTACAAACTATCCCAGAGCGATCCCACCGCTGTTCCGTTTTCGTCCTTGACTGTCTCGTTGTACGCTGTAAGCGTCAAATGTGTACCGCCAAGCCCCTTCACAGGAGCTCCCAAATCTCGGATCGTAATCGGATCGCCCTTTGCGGTGGTATTTTCGGCCGCCCATTCGATGTCATAAGCGTTGACAGACCTGTCAGCCATTTGCATATACAGGTATGTCGTATAACCGAACGATGTTGTGGGGTAGACGCCAGTGATGCCACCCTTTGTAGAATTAGTCCAGGAGTTGATGGGATGTTCCTTTGTGGATTGAGTGGTTGAGTTTGTATCGATCCACCAGATCTCTGTATTGTTCTGGTCGTTCACCATGATGGTGTAGGAAAAGGATCCAGTGCCCCAGGAGTAACACCCCACACCGGCGTGGCCGTTCTTGCCTTTCCAGGGATTTTCTCGTGTCCACTCGTCCTTGCCGTTATTCCAGGAATACTGCTCGAAAGTTGTTGGGTCACTTGCAAACCAGATGTTGATGCCGCGGACGTCTTCTTCACGGAGACTGTCAGAAGTTGGGTCGTCACCGCCATAGTAATCACCCTTCCAGCAGGCTTGCAGACCGACGGTGGGGGAGTCCATAACGGAAAGGTTGAGATCGCTCAGCTTACCCGGCTCGTAGAAGCCGCTGCTATCAGTGCTGTTTGACTGTGTCATTTGTTTGATGGTGTTGTTCTTGGAGATATAGAAGACATGGAACTGCATATAGTGGGGGGTACGTCAGCTTCAATCGGTAGTGATACGCTAAGAGCAGTAGTGTTACTTACGTATTGTGTACCGTTCAGAGCATAAGCTACGGCTGAGATGGCAGTCCCGTTCTTCGCATCTGTCGCAACTGTTTGAGCCTTGTCGCCTCCGTCCCAATGCCTCTCGGTTCCGTATTGCATGTACCGGATGTCACCTGTATGATGCTGGAAATACAGGGTAAAGAGGCGGCGTTGGCCCGAGTTCCACGATTCGCCAGCCAAGGCAATACCTGATCCGTTGAAGGCGCCTTTCTGAGAGTAGAACTTGGAGTCGAGAGCACCACCGACACAAAGCTCCGGGTTGTCCTTGCAGAGTGGGTCTACTATCGGGGCTTCGCTTTCATCACTACTACTACTACAAGACAGTCAGCAATGGTGCAATGCTGGCTTCGAGGACAACGCACGATGAATCGTTATTCTTCTTCTTCAACCCGGCGCCCAATCCCGCACCGAGAGCAACAGCGAGGACGATGATAGCAATGACGCCTACAGCGATGAAGAAGCGACGCTTCTTCATACCCATAATCTTCGGCTCCTTGACAGTGTGCTGAGCCTCCTCGCCATGGGCTATTGGTTCTCCCTTGTCATTAAATGTTGCATGTGCGACCTGTGGTGGTGATCCAGGCGGGGGACCGCCGTAGTGGCCGTACTGTGGTGGGCTTTGCTCGACTACCTCTGGAGCAGAGTAGTATGTTGGGCCGCCAGGATGATGCTTCTTCTCGTTCGGTGGCCTGCGAAACAGTCAGTCACAATCCCCTTTGGTGTTCAATCGGCATGCATATCATCTGCATGAGCAATAGGAAGAAGGGTGTTTACGGATAGCTGCTATTATTATCGGTTTCCACCGGAATTGGAGATGAGCTCCCCATAATCTCTGTCAATGCAGATGAGTACCTCTGAGGAGGACTCGTTGGCGGGCTGATAGCCTCTGCATACTGGCCTGATCCATCGACTACGGGAGAAGCCATCGTGACTTGAAGTGTAAGACTTGGAGAAGCACCTCCAGGGTCGACGGAGAAGAAGCGGACAGAGGCTGGGCAGTGAGCCCGGCAGGTGTTTAAAGGATAGGTAGCGCTGGATACTGCTGACGAGAAACGGGTAGCAAACATTTGATGGCCCCTAGGCTGACAACACCCCAGCTCAAGCTCCCAGGCTACGGCGGTTTTACCCCTTTCAGTCGAGCTGAATTTCTCATGCCCGCATATCACGAAGATGGCATTAACCGTTTCGAGGACTGGTGGGGATTGAAGGAAGAAGCAATTCGCTGTCTGTCGGCAGGCGTACCATCAACTGCGTTAGACTCTGACCTATCGCCGTTGACCGAAGGACGCAAACGGCGCCATGTAAACTTTGCGCTACGAGTGGAGGGATGCCCATGATTCATTTTGGGAAACTATTTGGGGGCCTGAATGCAAAACACGACAAGGATCCGTGCCACGTCCTGGATTGCCTCCTTTGGGCTAGTGACAATCAGCCTTCAGATTCCATGGGACTAGCATTGTGGCATTGTAAGCGAGCATCCCGAAATCAAGAGGAAGGGCACGAAGCACAGAATATTGATCGATGCTAGGAATAAGGCCATGGAACTGGTATTCACATCAATGGTAGTTGTGCATACCAAATGCTTGTCGGCCCCCACCTACTAACTAGGCAATATACGGGATGCGCTACAGTGAGGGGGCGGAAAGCCAGCCGCAGCCTGAGGCGGGAGCCGAGTTCCAACATCTGCCCTAGACCAGAAGACCATCGCCAACTGCGCTGTACAGCGCCTCATTACTGCAACGTAGAAGACGGCGGCGTAATATTCGATCCGCCAGCAACCAATGAGCACGTGCTATAGTACACAACAATAGGTGGGCTGGCACAGGTTAGACGGTTTCAACTGCCTTTTGATTGGATCATAACATGCGACGACGTCCCGTCAGTGGGGTCCAAACCTTTCACATATAATTAAATAATACCCTTTGTACTTAATTAGCTGCGGATTGATTCTTTGGCAGGTTGCAAAGAATTGTCCAACACTACACGTTCAGCCATAGGTGTGTGCATGAAGCTGAGGTCAGTTGCAGGAGCAAAGAGGAAGGTCGGTTGGAATTGTAAACCGGGGAATTGAGTGCGGCTCGCTTGCAGCACATGGGACGCCTTGTCGGATTAGTCCAGATCCGGAATTACAGAAGCACCTGTCTCAGTGCTTGCCCTTTCAATTTAAAAGATATCTTAGGAAGCTTGGGGTAGTGTTCACCCCCGCTTATTGATGCTCTGCTGCAACAAAGTCTGCAGTTCGAAAACCCAGGTACGAAAACCTAAAGCGTCAACGCACGAATGTTCATCTTCGGTGGACCTTCAAGTGCTCACCCTCTACTTTTATGGTGCGACGCGCTTTTCGCACGACGACATGTAAAAGACAAACAGCCACACGGTCCCTCATCCGTCCTCACATCTTATTGCAAACGATCATGCGTAGGAACTCCATTGGGACCTTTCACTTCAAGAAATCTCCACTATGGAGTTGAACGTCAACGAACGGAGCCATGCTCTTCCAAAATGCCAGCGGGGATCTTTACTGTCCCCAGGCTCTGTAACTTTGGCGGGCTTGTGTTAGATTGAGATAGGGAATGCATTCGAGAGACGATGTACAATCCCCAAAGACGAGCCACAATAAATAGAACCCCAAAACATGGTGCCGATTGCAGACTTCCACTTAGAATATCTGTTCACAAACATTTACGACCCCGCCATCTTTCATGAAGTGTAAGAATATACGGAGTTTCGTTGATTGCGCGATGAGGATCGTATGGTGCCCACATTCAGGCACACTATTGATACCCACATGTCATTGTTCACGAACAACATCACCAAATCTCGCCAAGACAAGAAACCACTTCACCTTGACGCTACTAGTTGCTCCGGGCACAAATGCCTATTCAAAAATCCAGGCTGTAATGCCTGAATAGAAATTCCACAATGCTTCACCAAATCCTTCAACCCGGACTACTTCCGCGGCTCACCGCTATGTTCAACACATAACCACAACCCGCAGATTTACTACGTACACGGCGCACAATAAGATTGCCTCCTATTGTGCGAATCAAGCAAACCAAGCGCGTTCATAGCCGCCGCAATGTCTATCAACACAAACTCCACTACCGCCCTCGAAATCCACACCAGTATCGTGCACAACACCACAACGCCTGACCCTCAACAAGTTTCAACGTCCACTATGACATCCTCAGCTACGGTGCCTCAAGTTTCTAAGCCGTCCACACCCGCGACAGCATCCCCGCCCCGCGGCGATGGCATTAATACAAAGTTCAAAGATGCAAGCACATCGCCTCCTACAAGCACGATAAACTCCTCTAGATCATCCGAGACAGATGCAACCGGGCAGCTCATGATGACGCAGCCAAAGCCGTACCGTTCGCCGCGAGACCCAGCGTATGAATTTGGAAAAATAGAGACGGGGCATGTAGTAAACACAAAGCTTCAGACGGTAGAGCAAAAGCTGGAGGAAGCGAAACGGATGCTAGCCAATCGCGAATCAGCTATTAAAGACTCGAAAAAGTACAAGAACCTACCACGCGTCATACACGCGAAGAACGCGACGGATCCTAATGTATGCACGCCTCTGTCCCAAACGCCTACCACCACTACCACACCCAACGCACCGAAGCCCCGCACTGCCATATATCAATCTACCGGCATCCAGACTCTCCCCGTTGGGAACAATGCCACCTTCCTTAAATGCTACGGTCGCGACCAGAGGCTAGGTGAAAGCGGTGCTGCTGGTCGAGGTCGCTACACTTCCGTGGATGACGACCCGTATGAACTTCGCTATGGTGACGCATTTGTTGCCATGATTTCCGATGCCGCGACAAACTCCAGAGATAGCGGATTCCAAATCATGGACTACACTTTCCGGGAGGTCTTTCTACGAAACGCGAAGATGAAGGCGGCATTAAATGCAGCGAAGATCAAGGATTTAGCTGAAGATCAGGGATATCGTATCTTCGCCGAGACCGAAGACAAGATGATCGTTCACTCCCAGCAAATACCGCCTGTCATCGGTATCAAGATGAAAGATGACGGTACGGTGGACGAAGATGCCCTAACGGCGCCAGTTGCGCCCAATCTGCTTTACGAAGATCTCCACCCAGCTGCATTGAGTCATTCATCTCCTTCTGCGCCTCCAGTCTCAGATCTTAAGGAGCATCTGCACCCGATTCCTGTATTCTGTCCATTGTACGAGTCCGAGTCCGAGTCCGAGATTGATCACTTCAACGAGGCTAGCAGAGCAAAAGTCATCGACGATGACGACAGAGATAAGGAATCGTATGCGAGGGGGGCAGAGGAATTCGCAGTCAAGTCCACGTTCGACGAGTCTTCCGAGTCCAACTCATCCCAGGCAAAGAATTTGCCAGGATGGCAAACAAAGAAAGCTGGGGTCTTGAGCACTGTCATCACACTGCGTGCTACCGAAACCACACCTGCAGCTGCTACGCCGGGCTCGAAGAAACGGAAAGCCGTCGATGAGCCGTCGGAGCCATCAACGAAAAACCCTGAATCGATTGAGAGCACCAGCTCGAAGCGTGCTCGACTTGTAGAACAGACCCCGACTCGCGACAAGAAAGCACAGCGTCAACCGATGCCTGTCAAGAAAACCATACAGAAAAGGGACCTCTCTCGACCCGGGCCAAACGTGACGCCACAGCCTAAAGCTACACCTCTCTCTCACCCACCAGCTGAATCTACACTGATCGTGAAGCCTCCCAAAGGTGGTCCGACATACACGAAAGACAATCCTCGCTTCGGCCCAGCGAAAAAGGTGACCAACGAGGCGACACCAAAGCTTGCCGAAGCTGCGAAGCCCGCCGCCAAAGTATCGGTAGCCGTACCCAAAGAGACCTTTTCTAAGGCCCGCGCCTCAAAAATACCAACTGGAATAAAAGGACGGCAGCCCCCCGTCCCTAGACGCACTGCTCCTGCACCCATTCCCTCCTTACCCGCTCCTACCCCCGCTGTCGCAGCCAAGGTCATCACCACTACAACCCCACCCCTGCGCAAACGCGCCAGTAAAGACTCATCCGTCATTTCCAAGGACACCGAGATCAGTATTCTCGGCCAAGCAAAGCGCGCCAAACCTCAATCACCGCAAGAAGGCGAACTGCACATCCGCGGAGTAGCAAGCGCTCAAGCACCACGCATTGAGCGGAAGAAATTGCCGCCACGTCATGGCACTGGTGCGTATGTTCCACCTCATCTACGGGAAGGCGTGCAGCGCAAAGATGCGGGACACTTTGACTCTCGTGCGGAGGGAGAGAGCAGGGATGACGGAGAGGACTACAGGAGGAAGAAGCGCAAGTCGTAAGTGTGCATGGCTGGGGTTTCTTGATGTAAACGTCTCGAGGAGACGGGGAGTGCACGTTAGTTTGGGAGTCAGGATCGTGTTGCGACCACCGGATCAGCGAAAGCAATGCATGAAGATTAGACAATCTAGGGGAAAAAACTAAAAAAAAAATAAAAAATTCAAAGAAATCAAACCTGAAACTATGCGAGAGCCCATGTTCAAAGCTTGTAGATTCCTAGTGTTGGCAGAAAATGATAGCTTGTTCAAAATCTACATGCGGTGAATTCAATCATCTTGACGGTTGAACTACTAATGCGAGGACCGACACATCGGCAATACTCGAGAGTCTCAACATGTACATCTCCATAGTTCCAAGGATACTCATCTATACATAGTTTAGATATAAATTAGATCCGCAGTACTTGCAGCATACGTGACATTCGCAATCTCACTAACAGTGGCACAAGAGTGGAAAGCTTGAGGAGCCAGATTTCACAACTTGTTGAACGAGGACACAAGATAAAAAAGCAAATACTATCACATTACTAACTGGACGAGGACGTCTACCCCCAAAAGCGAAAACTAGCAAGTAAAGTAAATCAAACTCCCCTTCTCTTATACTCGAACAAAAAGAAGATCCTCAGTCAATCCACCATATTGAACCCGAAGAAGGAAAAGAAAGAAAGAAAAAATTCACATGTGCCGCGGCATCGTCGTCCTGGAAACATTCGAAATGCACACCCCGTTCCCAAACGTAGTCTGCTGCGAATACACATGTCCTCGTCCAGTACGGCGCCTCTTCGACTCAGATGCCCTCGTCCAACCACCCGGATGTCCCTGTGTAACGACTACCTCAGTGCGACCCAACCTAGCGTCTGCATCAGGGCTCGGAAGCCGCACCCACGGCGGGCGCTCGCTGGCAAACCCTGGATCGTCTTCCGGAGCCGGCATAGCCTGGACGACGTGAACGGACCTACTGCGTCGCGTTCTGCTATTACTATTCTTCTTCTGCTGCTGCGACTTGCGTCTCAAGGCGTCACAGCGTTCTTGCCAGCTGCGCATTTTGGAGCGTAAGCGGGGACTGGGTTCTATGCAGTCGCTTGCGTTGTCTTGCACGTCGCTGATGGGGGGGATGGCGAAGGGAAAGGCGAGTTCTTCTCTGTCGACGGGCGTCTTGCGCTTTACGCTTGTTCCAATGTCGGCTAGCCACTGGGTGATGCGGTCCGGGTCCACGGATGCAATGTGCTCTTCACGAACGCTCTCTGTGAAACCTTCGCCGGCGACGGAAGCAAAATCTGACGTCTGGTCATCGGAATTGGGTGCACCGGCCTGTTTGGCAGCTTGGTGCGCTGCCTCGAGGGCGGCTTCGGCTTCAGCGACTGCTCGAGTTGCATCGGTTGTGCGCTGGAAGTATATCGGTCCGAACTCTGTTTGAACGTCTTCTTCTCCGTTGTGCATGTGCCTGGCGTATTGATGGAGCTGCTCGTGGTAGGTGTGGCGGTGCTTCTCGAGTGCATTGTGCGCCTTGTTGACGCGCTTCTTCTGCTCCTGCTTATGGTGGATTGCTTCGAGCATCTCGTCGAGTCCGTTGGAAGAAGGCGTATTGCGGCAAGCTTGATGGTCTTCGACATGCTGCCCATGCTCCGAGCCTTCTGTGTACGAGCTAGTTGAGGTTGATGTCGAGCTGGCTGAGTCTGATATCGTGGACGCCTCATGTATTGGCTCATCCTGCTCTTGCACTAGCCCCACTGGCTCAAGACCTGCTAGTAACATATCCTGAATACGTTTAAGCAATGCATAGTGTCGATGCTCAGCCTCTCGCACAGCTCCTTCAAATCGATCTTTCTTCTGCTGCACCTTCTCGAAGGCAGCAACAGCTTCTCTGCACTTCCGAGCAAGATTTATAATCTTCCTCTTAGACTCCGCATTCGGGCCGCCCGGTTGCCTGTAGCTTTCTATCCTGGCGTGGTCGCGATGCGCGTTCGCACGGTCGAGGCGGACTTTTGCCAATCGCAATTCGCTCTCGATATGCTCTTCCTTCTGGTGGAGCTTCGCTTTGGCGGTCTCGCAGTCTCGAATCAATGCTTTCGTATCTTGCACTTGAGAGAGGAAGCTGGTGTTGAGTACGATGGCTGGTTGTACCTCGTTGCCGACGAACACTGAGAAGACCTCCAAGTTGTCATCGCCGGACCTGTCTGTTGCTCTCCCACTGGATGACGTCGAAGGCTGGTCTTGAGGGTCGGAAGCCGAAGTCATTTCAGGAGCCATAATCGGCATCTTTTCGGAAGAGGCTACGTCCTTCTGCGAAGACAGAGCGGCCTCCACTTCAGGAGACAGGCTGAGCGTTTGCGACCTGGGTGAAGACGCAGCCAATGTCGCCTGAGACTGCAGATCATCTACTCTTGAGCAACCAACTGATGGCGCAGGGGAAGCAGTAGGGGTAGCTGTGACAGAGGCATTTAGCGCGCCCGAATACTTGCGGGTAGTACGAATTTGACCAGGAGCCAACAGGTGGGAATTGGACACCCTAACCGTACTGGAGGTCCTAACCGTACTAGAGCTCTCAGCGCGCATCACCCGCTTTTCCGCACGCCGGTCGCGACGAGTTGACTTGGCAGGTGCCATTGCGTCCGCTCTGCTGAACTTTGGCGGAGTGGATGTAAATGAGGAGCTGAGATTGGAAGTAGATGGTGAGGTGGTGCACTCAAATACGTAGCTGATACTTTGCACGAGAGCGGGAAGAAGTGCTGGAGGGCTGTACCGTAGGCGGGGTGCTGCAGCCAGATCCGTAGTTGAGACTTTACGCAAGAGCGGGCGAAGGTTATACTGATAATCGAAATGGCCTTTATTGACTCGAAGTACCGAAACTAAGGCCAATATTTATAGTCTGTACCACCTTTTCGACTGCTTGGTTGCCCCAGTACGAGACGTATTTTGAAGTGAAAGGCCATAAAAACCAGAAGTTCCTCCGACTTTCTGCTGCCTAGGTTGCCCCGATAGCGTAAATACAAACCACCAGTTCCCCAAACCGCCACAAGTGCTCACGGCAACGCGAAAGTGTCACTCCCCTCCCCTCCCCCTCCACGCTTAAAACTCAAACCTATAAAACATGATTCTGCTGCTCTCAACCGCACTTGCGAACTCGAGGTCGGAGAAAATATGTCTAGTCCTGGTGTGTCGCCGTCCACTGATGAGCCAAAGGCCATTACTACGTCAACGTCCAATGTCTTCTCTACACCAGCGCCCAAATCCGACACCAAAATCTTCTCCAAACCAAACACCAAGCCCACCCCAGCATCCGAGCTCTTAGCAAACAACACACTCGACCAAAAGCGCGGCAACAAATCCGACGCAGCTGACCTCGCAAAACGGTTCCTCGACCTACCAGGCCTAACCATGAAAGAAAAAGTGGGTACGCTTCTCGACGACTTGCATGGCGACATGGAGACGCATCGAGACAAGGCTAGAGAAATCATGCTCAAAGTCGTGACGTCGTTCGTGTCGCCGCAGCTCTTGATAAATGAAATCTCCAGTGCCATCGCTAGGATCCCAATTGAGGAATTTGCAATGGAATCGCGAATGTAAGTCGAAGACCATGGGGATATTTGACAACGATTGTATAAGAGGCTGATATGTGGCGTAGGGATATCCTCCGCGCGCAACCTATGATGCGACGCGAGGCAGCGAACAAACCGCAATACCAGCGCGTCGACAGAAGGAGGTTTGAGTCCGGCATGATCGGAATGATGCCGCTCTCCCAACTAATGCAAGATCCGCAAAACACACAGGTGCTGCGAACCGCCATAGCCGATTTCTGCGTAAAAGAGTACCCGATCGTAATCAAAGAGGTACACGAGAACGTCGCCAAGGGGCTTCTCCTCACGAGCTCCGACTCAAATGGTCTCAAATACAAAGACGACGTGTACAGATCGCGAAGCGTGTCGGTCATCCCGAAAGACGGCGAGCCGGGACGATTGTACAATAGTTTTGACCCGTTGGAGGTCGCTGAGGGCGGTGAGTTCGTTCCCCGAGAGGGTTGTCATATTGACCTTTTTCATGAGATTGATGTTCCCCTGACCCGAGCTTTCCGGCCGGTCGGTTGCCTTGATCCGAGGAGCGAAGGGCAGATGTGTGAGTATAGTACGCTTGTTATGTTGAGAGAGAATATGAGGGCGAATCCGTATTACGCGGGGATCCTCCAGAGGGTGTTTCCTCGTGCTGTAGCAGATGCCGGGGAAGATAATCAAGTACGTACTGACATGAATAGAGCCTCTTCGATGCCAAACTGACTAGATACAGCTTGCGACTCGGCCGTCTCCCAAACTCAAGAGTGAGCGCGGTGTTTCGTTGATGTCTCGTGTGACTGGCGGTCTTATGAGCGGCATTGAGGTCTATAACCAGAGCATTAATAATTACGGCGGCTACTCTGTGGCGAACTCGGGAAGCGGGAAGCGTAGCCGTGGCAGGCGAGGCCCGAGCGGCCGCACGGTGAAGCGAAGTCGGCAAGATTGAGTATGCCGAAGTTCCTCGACTACTCGAGGTAAGCAAGGCCTGTGTGCAATCGCATGCAAGTACTAAAAGCGCAACATTTTCGCCTCTTCCGGGGAAACCAAAGTCGTTTACCCTCTCGCGATTGATCCCTTTCCGGCCTTCTTTCCGCATAGTCTCTAATCATCATCGCTCCTTCCTCAACGATAGCGTTCGGCGTTTCTTCCTGGCGCGACTGGTCGATGGAACCAGTCACCATCTCCTGATGGGTTCGGAGCTGAAGACTTGCAGATAATCCTCAGTAGTTCGCATTCATTAGCTACCGCTTGTCCAATGCAATCAGTCCACATTGACATCGTCCGTGTTGAAGTCCGCGTGACTATGATGATGCTAAACATTGGTTAAAGGATTGAGATTTCCCTAGTTCATGCAAACTGTGACGATGAGAGAAAGCTAAAGAGGGTGTTGAGGATGAGATGGGTTGAAACCCTAGAACTGTATTCGAGCTCTGAATAACCTACAAGTACTATACATTCGGTCTATCGTGCCAATGGCGGAATATTATACAACAAGAGAGTATGCATGTGTTATGCAATGTATTTACACTTTCTTCCGTTCTGCCGGTGTAGCCTCAAGCCGTGAGCGTAGAGGTGGCGTCGTTGTGCTCCGTGGTGCGTGCGGCTTCATTACCTGGCGCAGGATGGCTCGGCGAGGCATCGATATCCTGCTATAGAGGATGACGGCACCGGTGAGAAGAGCAAGAGCGCCGGCTTGATGCGCAGCAGCGAGCCAGGTAGGCACCATGTAGATGAGCGTGCTGATGCCCAGCGTCGCCTGTAGGGAGACCAGATGGACGAGGCCGAGCACACCCTTGCGTGCATCTTTGGGAATCTTGCTGCGGACTGCGCCAGAGAAGCGGGTGTAGGCGAAGAAGGCCAGAACGGCACTGAATGTGGTTGTGGCAAGGATGCGGTGGTCGAGCTGAACTAAGGAAGGGTTCTCGAGCATGTTCCGCCACCACAGATCGGACTGGTCCGGCACGTGGCTGTAGAAGGGGTCGAACAGCTCCTTTTTGGGTGGGGTGAGGCCGAGGCCCATGTAGGGAAATTCATTGTAGATGAGCCCGGCATCCAGACCGGCGACCAAGGCACCTGACAGGGCGGTGGTGAAGACAAGCAGGGCAATGCCGACGACGGAGCCGCGGAAGAGGCGCAGGGCGGGGTGCTTGAGGGCATTGATCTTCTCGGCGGCTTTGGCGGGGTCAGCGAGCATGCGATGCTCCTTCAAGATGCCGAGACCCGTCAGGAGCATCGAGCAGTAGACGGCGAAGGCAGCCCCGAGATGGGCAGTCAGGCGGTACTGGCTGACGCGGGGATGGCTGCCGGGAGCGAAGAGGTCGTCCTTCAGGCCGCTCTTGACCATCCACCATCCGATGAAGCCCTGGAAGCCAATCATGCCGCATATGCCGACGAGCTTCAATGCCACCGAGGGTGTCACTCTCCGGCGCGCAACGAAGTAGACGGTCGGGAGGAGGAAGGTGACGCCGATGACCCTGCCCCAGAGGCGGTGTGCCCATTCCATGAAGTAGATCTGCTTGAACTCGGAGAGGGTCATGCTGCTGTTGAGCAGGGCGAATTCGGGCGAGGAGCGGTACTTGGTGAACTCGCTTTCCCAGGCGGCCTCGCTGCCAGGCCAGAGGGAGCCGGTGACGGGGCGCCATTCGGTGATGCTCAGGCTGCGTGTGTTAGCCATCGGTCACGACGCGGGTGCGTATGGTATACCCACCCAGACTCGGTGAGTCGTGTCAAGCCGCCGAAGATGACGATGCCGAACACGCTCGCTGCGCTGCCGAGGAGCCAGTAGGCCACGCTCTTGGAGCTCGTCTTGGGCCAGCCGCCGGAATTGGGCTTGGTCTTGGTCCCCCTTGCGCCTGCCGTGTGAACCAGCATTGACGCTTCCGCATCGGCGGGCGAGGCAGTCGCGCTACTCCGCAGAGGCAGTGTCGACCTGCATCGCACAGACTGCAGGAGCGTGGGCTGGCGGGCGGCGGTGCGGGCGGGGAGTCCGGCGCGGACGGGCGAATTGGTGCAGGCTCGACTCGCGAAGAGCCTCCGAGTGAGTCGGGGGGCAGCCGTCCGCAGCTGCGGGAACGCCTGGAAGACGGAGGCCATGGCGGCGATGGGTGGGGAAGAACTTAAGAAGATGGGAAGATTGGAAGAGCTCGCGGCGTCTGCTGGGTCCGAGGCGCGGCTGCTGGCGGCTCGGCAACGTCGCGCCAGGCCCCAGACGGCAGGTTGGGGCGCGCGCCGACTGCACACCAGCAACACGGCCATCACACGCCGTCACCGGTCGAAGATCAGCTCCTCCAAAACGCCGCCATGACGCCCGGCCACCCGCACGCCGCTCCTCCGCCTCCCCCTGCCCTCCTCTGGCCTTGACATTCTCCCCTCCCTGTCCTCCCCGTCTCATACCCTCCCGCGTGCTGCCCTCGTCGACCTTCCCGCTGGCACCCCGCCGCTAGCCTGCGCCAACGGTCATCACGCAGACAACTCACAACCCCCCATGCCACGCCGGCTGCGTCCCCGATAATGAGCTCGCCGCACCAGGCCGACGACGACGACCACGAGGAGCTCCATCGCCATCATGCGCCGCCCCGCCAGACGAGCGTGCCCGGTCACGCTCCTGCGTGGACCCTGAGCGCCGACGCAGACTCTCCCTCTGGCCCTAGCCGCATCTCCAGCCCTCCCCACGTCAGTCTCTTTTCCCCCCAGATGCTGCCCGAGAGCCCCGTCGAGCGCGCCCCGGATGCCTCCCCAGTCCATGTGGGCAGCCCGTCTTCGTCCAACTCCTCACGCCCGCTGGCCACACTCGCGAGCGTCGCCAGCATGAAGCGGAATGCCCGCCTCAAGGTCTTGGACGCGCAACCACCGCCCATTGTGCAGTTCAGTTCTCAGATCCCAAGTGCACAGAAGGACACAGACGACCCCACAACTCTGCCCGACAGCAACAACAGTAGAGAGAATACCCGCGGCCGCGAATACACGACCTTGACCACCCTCAGTCGACTATTTGCGGGTGATTCCACCATGCCCAACTCACGCACTCCCTCCTACAACCAAGCCAGCGGGCCGTTATACATGCGAGGTAAGCGGGCACATGCCTAGGCTCGCGGGTAGTGGGTAGCTACTGACAGGGCAGCGTCCAACGAAGCGATACCCCTCCCGACCCACCTCTACACCCGCGGCCTGCTCGAAGGGCGCCATTCCGACATCGCCGTCATCGCGTTCGGCCAGCGATACAACCTGCATCGTCTAATCCTCGACCGCGCCCCGTTCTTCACCACCGCTCTGTCAGAACCTTGGATCGAGAGCCAGGCCAAGGAAGTACCACTGTACCCAGAAGACATTGACAGCAACATCACACAGGCCGCGTTCGAATTGGCAATCAAGAAGCTGTATGGCGTCGACATATCCAAAGAGTGTGACGCGGAAGCCATTGGCCTGTTTGCGACGGGCTGCTGGCTGGAGATGCAGGACCTGATCGATTCCTCCATCGAAGCCATCCTCCGCCAGATGACCCCCGACTTCCTCGCCCCTCTGATCCGACTCGTAACTTCGAACTACTACGGCCGTTCGGGAGACCGCATACTCGAGTCGGCAAAGGCAATGCTGAGTCGCAATGGGTGGGAAATGCCGTTGAAGTACTGGGATGGCATGCCCGGCGACGTGATCCGAGAGTTGGTTGCCTCGGACGGCTTCTACGTGGATAGCGAGTGGGATCGCTGGGTGCTCTCCAAACGTATCCTCGATCGCCGGCTTCGACAAGCTGCCGTAGAGGCTGGCCTGATGAAGCGCGGACAGAAGCCCATACCGAAAGCACCCGGTTCATCCTCGTTAATGGCGGTCCGGTTCAATGGAGTATATCGCCAAAACACCATGACCATGCAGCAGCCGGCATCCGATGCACAAAGCGAGTGGCTTGCCCTGTACACCAATCCCGACATTGAGCGGATCCTGGTACTGCTGGATGAAGGCATCCACTACATCCACATGGACTACGAGCAGCTTGAGTTCATTAGAAATGCGCGCGATGTGTTTGGTTTGCCTGTCATGCCCGAAAAGGTCGTTTCAAATGCCCTCTGGCAGCAGTTGGCCCTTCGCCAGAAGGTGCTGCATGCCGATGACTCTGCACAAGAAATCGGGCTGTGCAAGCAGCCACCAGAGCCCGTCACTACCAATGCCGGTACCAAGACGGAAGGATTCCCATCAGCAAAAGGCAAGCAAAAAGCCGTGGTCCAGCCACATGATGAGGACGACCTCGCCCCGGCCTCCGAAAGCTGGGATGGTAATGGCAAGCCTCGCAAATTTTGGATCCCCAGCTCCGATTGCAACATAGTACTCGGCAATGGATCGGACCCAGTGATCACTACCTCCAGCTCGTTTCAACGCCATGCAACACGCCTATCCGCGACGATACAACCTGAAGATGCTCAGTGGGCCACTGACTTTGCCTCATCTCCGGGCACCATGGCCAATCCGAACACTCGGGTAGACCCAGGCAGGCCTGTTTCTGCAGGTGGGAGCAATGCAGGACAGCCCAGGTCCATCGCCTACACCGAGTTTCCTCCTTTCCGCTTCTCCGCCGAATTCCCGAACCCGCGCTTTTTGAAAGAGAAGAAGAGGGTTTACTCACGGACAGTATCTTATGCCGGCTCTCTTTGGAATATTTACATCCAAAAGGTGCGGTCCGCTAAGAACGTGCAACTGGGAGTCTACCTTCATCGTGCCAAGGAGCGAGACGCGGAAGAGGCGATGCACGGCCACGGCAACGGTCTCAGCCAGCAGAACACGGGGTCGGTCGACGAACGCATTGGGCAGCTTGAACGGGAAATGCTACTCCGTAGTGAACGCCGGGAACGTCGGCGTAGTGGGCGCGCTCCTCCGCCAGACCAGGCTAATGAAGAAGATACGAGTGGCAGCGGAGGTGATCCAGACGGCACTCTCGTCTCGGCCAACTCGCGTAATGCTCGCTTCGCGATCAGCTCGCTGGCGAGTCCCAGAAATCGCACACTCTCTCGACTGCCCTCGATTCGGGGCGACACCCCCTTCCAGTTCCCGGCTCTCTCGGCAACACCACCAGAGGGCGAGGGTTCTGTGGAATCGCCATTTTTCCCTTTGACCATTGACGCTGCCTCGGATAACGACTTTGATGAGTCCGATGACGATGACGAGCCTCCAGCGGCGTATCCGAATCCAGTGCTTTCTGGGAAACGACGGTCGCGAGCCTCGATAGCTACGCTTCCTCCATATGTCGATGCTCGCCCTACCATTAAAACATACTTCAAGATCTACAGCCCGTCGAAAGGCGGTCGCATGCTGAGCATCTACGAGAGCGCACCGGATCGATTCAACTTCAGTCAGAGTTGGGGATGGAAGAGCAGCACGCTGATGCTGGACGAGGTCGCTCTCACGGGTGGGCCTGACGAGCCTGCAGCGCCTGTAGACGGCCTGCCGAGCAAGAAAGGAGATGGAAAGCTGCGGTTCATGGTGGTCATTGGCAATCTGTAAATGCATGTGAGTCGGTGCCGTGAGCACAATGTTTATGCGTTTGTTTTGTTGCGTCTTAGTAGACTGCATCGGCTGGCTGTTCTATACCTGTTTGGCGTTTCGGGGGGCAGGGTGCTCCGACGCGCTATTCCACGATCTTATGATGCCACGGCCTCTTGCAGAGTCCAGCTTCACGTTAGGTGTCATACTGTGCTCCTAGATTAAATTGATGCCGTAAGTTGATGGGCATCAATTACGAAAAGCGAAGATGCACCTTGTGATACTCTGCTATATCTGCATCCCAACTTTCCAGCTAAGAGATGGACAACCCCCGAATCCATCTTTTGGCGTGCTGCGAAAGGAAAGTAGCAATCGGGTCGGCACACCGCCTCTCCAAACCCGCAATACATGTCTACAACTAGTGCTCACATATCCGTCCACATGATGCAGAATTTCTCCCCATCACCCCCACAATCACCCCCCGAAGCAAGGCACAGTTAGCGAATAACCCCAGCCCCCCAGTTTCAACACCTCAACGTCCATAGCCGAAAACCCCACCGGCTTACCCGATCCGGTATCGCGCAGGTGTAGGAAGCGATTAGTTCGCCAATCATGCAACGACGTCATCCGAATGGATTTGTGGGAGATGCATCACGCTATTCCCCACACTCTTGTATTTCCGGCTGGCAGGGGGATAATTGGATGGGGACTAGGTGTGAGATTAGACGCGAGGTAAGTGGGCTTGGATGACGCGACGCTCGCGGGGTTTTGTGCCGAGGGGAGGCAGGGGCGTTTTTTGGCGGTGTTTTAAGGAAGGGGGATTGGGAGCTATATAGATGGAATTTCCGTTTTCTGTCTCCATTATATGCACTTTGTGTGATATTGGAGGTTGTGGTTTTTGCGAAAAGCAACTATTTGAAGGCGAAGCTTGGAAAAGAGAGAGAGAGAGAAGGTGTGCAACGATGTTTAAGACGCCCAAGTTCAACTGGTATGGCCGCGGCTTTAAACTGCGTGTTGCTATTACGGTTGCGTGCCAGATGGCTTTTGTGCTCTTTGGTTACGACCAAGGCGTATTCGGAGGTACATATCTCATCTTTTAGCAAAGCCCCCCCTGCGAAACGAAACTAACCCTCCACAGGCATCGTCGGCAACGCAGATTTCCTCGACACCTTTGGCCACCCCTCGCCCGCCCTCGAGGGCATAATCGTCTCCATCTACAACCTGGGCTGCTTCACCGGCTGCATTCTGAGCTTCATTTTCTGCGAAAAGACCGGGCGTCGCCTCGCCATGTGGATCGCCATGCTCTGGATCATTGTCGGTGCGGTGCTGCAGACAACGGCGTATTCGGTGCCGCATATGATGGTTGCACGGTTTGTTACGGGCATTGGGACGGGCATTGAAACGAGTACCGTGCCGATGTATCAGTCGGAGCTTTGTGAGGCGGAGAAGAGAGGGAGACTTGTGTCCTCAGAGCCGCTTTTTGTGGGCGTGGGCATTGAGATCGCGTACTGGTTTGACTACGGGATGAGTTTTGTGCCGGGGTCCGTTGCGTGGAGACTGCCAATCGCTGTTCAAATGGTTTTTGCTGTTGTAAGCCTCCCCCTCCCCCTTCGTACACCTTTTCCCCTCTCGCCTGTGGAGAGAGAGGGTGTTTCTGACTGGCAGCGGTGGTAGGCTGTCATTGTGCTTGTTTTCGGCCTGCCCGAGTCGCCGCGCTATCTCTATAAGCATGGCCGTAGTGAGGAGGCGCTGGCTATTCTTTGCGATGTGTACGATGGTACGCCGGATGATCCGAAGATTGCGAAAGAGAATCGTGAGATTTTAGAGGCGTTGAAGGTTGAGCAGGAGCATGGGGAGTATCGGTGGAGTCAGTTGCTTAAGAAGGATAAGGTGCAGACGGGTCGACGTGTGTTGCTGGCCTATGGCATGCAATTCATGAGTACGTACTCCAGCGTTGATTGGGTTTGGAGTCTGCTAACTGAGACTTCGTGTACAGACCAGATGGGCGGTATTAATCTTGTCGTGTACTACATTACTTCTGTTCTCACGCTGAATGTCGGTCTGACGCGCAATTTGTCCCTCCTTCTTGGTGGCGTTATCAACCTCATGTGAGTAAAGCTCTGTTGCGCAATGTGGCGAGACGACTCGAATCAGCAATCCAGTGTGAGCATGTGGTCACATCGGAAGACCTAGTGCACTTCAACCTCCGGGAGTTTGCGTTTCAATAGAACTCTAACTAATTAACGCTAGGTTCTTCATCGGATCGCTCTACCCAACCTTCTTCCTCGACCGGATCGGAAGGCGTAAGCCCATGATGTGGGGTTCCTTCGGCCTCGGTATCTCTATGATGCTCATCTCCATCCTCTTATCATTCCAAGACCGCGGAGGTAGCGTGGCGAAAGCAACGGCATCTGCGAGCGTGGTAAGTCCAACCAGCCACCAGTTCTCATCAGCCGGTGCTAACTTTGCCTCTAGACGTTCTTTTTCACAGTGAGCCATCGCCCCGACATACTAATCCTCTAATGTGTAGTCATGACGTGGGTGGCTAACGGTGCGAACCAGTACATGCTTATTTTCGGTGCGACGGCGAACTGTATTCCTTGGGTCTATGTCCCGGAGATCTTGCCTCTCCATGTGCGCGCCAAAGGAACGGCCGTCGGTATATCCGCGAACTGGATCTGGAACTTCTTCGTCGTCATGATCACTCCTACGCTTTTGAACAACTTGAAGTGGAAAGGTTACCTCATCTTCATGTGCCTAAACTTGTCGTTCGTCCCGTTGGTGGTAAGCGCTGATCTCCATATAGCCGGTGGCTATCAAGTGTGCATCGGTACGTGAAGAACGCTAATGGCTTGTTAGTACTTTTGCTATCCTGAGACGACTAACCTCACGCTTGAGGGGATTGACTGGTTGTTTTACGAAGGCGACGTTGTGAAGCGGAGCAAGAGGGTGGCCAAGGACGGTTGGGGAACCGCGGAAGGACACGGCGCCCAGGACTTGACGCCAGCTATGATAGAAAACGGCAGCTTTTCGAGCGAGAAGAGGGAGGGTGTTGTCAAGAGAACTGAGCGTGCACCTTGAGGGGTGGAAGGATTCGTGGAAGGAAGACGAGGCGCGTGTGGAGTCCCTAAGGAGGGTGATCGCGTGTTCGCCAGAAGACTCGCTCGTACCACATCACGCGAGCCTCTCACCTTGAAAGGAGAGGAAACTTTGTCGTGTTTGGGCGACCGCTAGAGTTGTTCTATGAAGCCGTAGGGGAACGTCGTGGGTAGGGCTGTACGAAAATAGCGCTTTAAAGTCTACGATCACGCTCAAACCTAACTGCGATGCCGGTCTACAGGGCCGACACTTCGCGCCCGGACAAAAGGTGTTGGGAAACCTCGTGAAAAAACATCGCAACGATAGAGGCGATTATATTGTTGGGGAGCGTCTCCCGGGTCTTCGATATTGCCCAGCAATCCCAAAACTCGTTTGGACACCCGTAGACCTGGGACCACGGCCATGGCGGCTAAGCGTGACATTTTTGCTAGCAGAAGCCCCTGAATATGGAATCACCGATTTCTCACGACGCCCTCTGAGATGTAGTTGGTCACGTGTGTTCGTCGCCGCGGGACGCTGCTCTAGATCTCCGGCTTAGCGAGCGTTGAACGCCATGGCCCCCGTGTTTTCTCCAGCCGTTTTGCCGATGGCGCGAACCAGCCGCACCGGGAAGACACCGAATTGAGGGATGTTTGCCTCTGATATGGGTACGACGCCTCGCCACGATATCGCATACTCTCGAACGGTCTGCGTAACTGTCGATAGCTCTCGGGTCAGGCAGTGCCGCGCCTACGACCCGTCATCGAGTCAGGCCTTGCTGTCGTCGGAGACGGGGTATCGTCCCGCCTTTCCTCTCACAACGCTGGGGCCACATTCACAAGGCTGGCGTTTGACTATGGTCGGGCGCATCATGGCGCGACTCAGACACATGTTTGTGCATTCGGCCAGAACCGAATCAAAATACAACACCCAAAATTGCGCTCTTTAGCTGTTCATCTACATCGTTTCCCAAAATCCACGGTGCTGGATATGCGATATCTGGGATCGATGTTTCCCGATACACACCCATGCGGACTCGAAATCGAGTTCCCTTGATCCGGAGGCGCTATCAGCACGATCTCGTTCGCCTTGAACGAGGCTGTATCAAACGCCATTCGCAAGCTCTGTGCAGCACGCCCTCACGCCTCCAATGCTTGGTCCCGCACATGTCCTTGGGGCGATCGTGGCCAAGTTGAGGCAATCGAACCACTAAGCCGAGGGGCTAGCGCCCGAATCAATTTATCCGTCTTTAGCCATTCATCCTGCCGCACGGAGAGCGAGCCATTGGACCGCTACCCCAGTACATTCCACGATGAAGCTTTGACGTTTCCTGGAGATGCGTGACGCGCCGGGGTTGTCAGAGCTTCCAGAATGAATCTCTGCATCTTCGTGGCGGACTAGACGGTCCCGGATAAACTCCCACACGAGCTAGGCCTGGTGCATGTCCCTCTAGGTACCGCGGCCATTCCTATATGAGGCTTCACATCGCTCTCTTTTTTGCTCTCTAGCTTCGTTCAAACCTTCGTTTGCGTCGACTGCCCCGAGGTCGACCTAAAGGAACCCATCCAGAGTCAATTGAAGGATCAACCGCTGTCATGGATACATCTGCAACGCCCGGCTATTTTAGGGTCGCCGGCAAACAGTTCCCTAACATCACTTGGTACAAGAATAAGAACCTGAGGAGCGCCTACTTCCTTCTCTTTTTCGTCATCTTGACCTCTGCCACCAATGGCTACGATGGATCTATGGTCAACGGTCTTCTTTCTCTCGACCAGTTCACTACTTGTAAGCCCGCCTGTACGGTAGAATAGTTCGAACTATCGACTGACTGATTGATAGACATGAAAAACCCCTCTGGTTCTATCAAGGGTCTGTTCTCCGGTATCATGTTCCTCGGTTCGCTCCTTGCCCTGCCGGTCACTCCCTATATTGCCGATGGTATGGGTCGCCGATGGGGCATATGCATTGGTTCGCTCATCATGATCTTCGCCGTTGTGCTCCAGAGCGCGTCGGTCAACTTCCAGATGTTTGTTGCGGCTCGTTTCTTCCTTGGATTCGGTGTTGCCATTGCTCACGGATCGGCCCCGCTGTTGATAACTGAGCTTTGCCATCCCCAGCATCGTGCTATTTTCACCACCATCGTAAGTTTGTGGATTCGCCAGTGCTCGAGTGAACAAATAACTAATGACTACAGTACAACACCACCTGGTACCTTGGTTCCATCGTTGCCGCGTGGCTCACCTACGGCACCAACCGCATCGACAGCCAGTGGTCGTGGCGTATCCCCTCCATCATCCAAGCTCTGCCTTCCATTCTCCAGATCACCTGCGTATGGTTCGTTCCCGAATCACCTCGTTGGTATGTATCCAAGGGCCGACCTGAGCGGGCCCTTGCTGTCCTTGCCAAGGTTCACGCCGAAGGCAACGCCGAAGACGAGCTCGTCATGCTTGAATATGAGGAGATCAAGGAGACCATTGCTATTGAGAAGGAAGCTGAGCAGACCGGCTGGCTCGAACTTTTCAAGACCAAGGGCAACCGCCACAGGCTTCTTATTCTCATTTCTGCTGGTCTGTTCTCCCAGTGGTCTGGTAACGGTCTTGTCTCGTACTACATCTCCGGTGTGCTTGACACTATCGGTATCACCGACCCCGACATGCAGCTCAAGATCAACGGTGTTTTGAACATCTGGAACTGTGTCGTTGCCACCACCATGTGTAAGTCCTAAGCATTCCTGGGCGAGTTCGAGCCAGTGTTCTAACTTGTATTAGGCTTCTTCGTCGACAAGTTCGGACGTCGCCCTCTCTTCCTCGTTTCTACTGCTGGAATGTGCATGTCCTTCGTCATCTGGACTATTCTTTCCGAGCGCTTCGAAGCCACCAAGGTCAAGGCCAACGGAAGCGCCGTCGTCTTCATGATCTTCCTCTACTACACTTTCTACAACCTTGCCTGGTCGGGTCTCCTCGTCGGCTACACCGTCGAGATTCTGCCCTACTCCCTCCGTGCCAAGGGCATGTGCTACATGTTCGCCATGGTTGACGTTGCGCTCTTCTTCAACACCTACATTAACCCTATTGCTCTTGACCACATTGCATGGAAGTACTACATTGTCTACGTAAGTCACTCAAACCATATCCACCTCGATCGAAACCTTCTAACATGGTATTCAGTGCGCCTGGCTCGCAGCCGAACTCGCCTTCGTCTTCATCTTCTATATCGAGACCAAGAACACTCCTCTCGAGGAAATTGCCAAGCACTTCGACGGCGACGCTGCTCTGGTTGGTGGTGGTGCCGCCACCGAGAAGGGCCGCATCATCGAAACGGAGATCCACGAGAAGGAGCACAGTCACGTTACTGAGGAGAACGTTGAAAGCACTAGGATCTAGGTGCTATCAACCCTCTCTAAAGAGTAGTCAGATGGGATGGTGTGGTGTTGTGAGAAGTATATTGAGACGCATATATAAATTTAATGTCGCCTTCTGTGATCCCCGGTTTCATTGTGATGGACAATGTTGTGCGACCATTCGAGTATGGTCGGTGGGTGCGCGGTGCCTGTGCACTCAATATATTTGATCCATACATCTGTTACCCAATCAGCCATCACTCTGGGACTTACGCGTCCGCCTCGTTCTGGAAAAACGTCAAGCGTTCAATTCCCAACTCTCGCATATTCGGCACCATTTTTCCGAGACTAAGACGTCCTTATCTACTTGATGCGGTTTTTCCATCAGGGATGTAAGCACTGCGTGTTCACTTACCCATGCAGTCCGCGACCCGGGAAAGAAGCACACCCCCCTCGCTAGCAACAATCAGTATCCGCTTTAATGCAACGAATCCATGTCCATAGCCCCAACATTATCAATTTCCCCTCTGCGCAAAGTGAACCGACCTCAGATGTCGGGCCATCCACACCACACATGCCCACACCAAGCTCACGCCATCCACCCCAAAACACTCAAAGATCAACACACAATGCGTCCTAAACATCCACCTTCGAACGGGCCGAAGGGAAACGCAATGCTGCGCCGTGCCGCAAAACCCACCGACCGCAGGGGGGTACGCGGGCCGAAGACGCCGCCATCCCCCACCGTTTACGCCAACGTTCTAGAAAACGCGAACTCCTCCTTCCAAAGACAAGCTCAAGCGGTGCTTCCCGCACCGTGCATGCCAATATTACCATTCAATGGACCGGGAAAAGAGATTCGAGGGCGGTGATAGGACGGGTTCTAATGCGGCGTCGACGCTTTCACCTAAAAGCACGCTGGCGTGCTTTATCTGAGATGCTGACGTGCTTGTTTCCACGTGCAGCTGTAGGGTGTTGAGGGTGTGCTGGCAATATATGCGCGCGCGGGGGAGATTGTGGCGGGGTGTGGTTGGTTGCGGGTGAGAGGGGAGAGAGAGGATGGGCTGGGCTGGGCTGGGCTGGGCTGGCATGTAGATGGCGTCAGCAGAATGCGTTTTTATCGTGTGCCGTTTCCCATGTGCGGCGGTGGTTTTCTTTATGCTGTATGTAGGTTTGGATTGTTGGGGGGCTCGTGTTCGCTGTGAGCGGTTGCGGATATACAGATCAAGAGTGGAGATAAAGATGCAACGGATCTGTTACCATATGTTTTCAAGGTACCAAATACATTGACATGTTGAATGCTAAGACCAAAAAAGAGCGAATTGAGCCGGTAGAAGCTACCCGGCAAGCAGCCAACTTCCCATCATTGTGATAATTATGGAATTGCAATAACCCATGCTCCGGAGTCCATCCGAAAGCTAATACATCCAAGAAAAGCAAGCCAAGCAGAAATATAGCTCAGAATCGCACCCAACATCCAAACTTCCAAACTATTGGAGAATATATATATATAGCTTTGGCTCATCGTCTCACGTTCTACACTTCCGATTCTCCTTCGGCTTCCTCGTCTGATTGACCGGTATCTGGCATAGCATTCGATACTGCTGAGACGGTTGCCATTGGCGGCGGGTGCGCAAGCAGTGCTGCCCAGTGGTTCCCAGTCAAAGTCAAGGACGGTGGCGGTGGCGGTCCTATGAAGAAGGGAGGAGGAGGGGGAGGAGGAGCGGGCGACGGCGGGTATATTGTAACACCCTCGGATTTCTGCAGGCATGAGTACGAAACCGCTGCAAAAGGATTGATACGTACCAGCCGCGCCCTGTGCTCTTCGCACACATCACTCCATTCCTCTCTCGGCATATCGTAAAGCGTCATCAAGTTGTCGGGATACCGATTCGATACGTGGGTGTACACCCCGTGTTGAACGGTGATTTCCATGCCTTCTTCTCTTAGCAGCACGAGGATCGGCTTCATAACGTCCAAGGCCTCTAGTAAACGAGGCTCAACGTGGTATCCGAAAAGTCTGATATCTAGCTTGAAGCCTTGCTTGCACTCAATCTTGTTAAGCGGATCCATGCTTTCCTTGAGCTCAGCTAGCGGGTACGTACAAGGCACCGAGAATGATGGATATGCTCGCCGTTTTATGGCCGGAAAACAACAATCCTGCCTGCATTCCCTGTAACTGATATTGATATGGAGAACTAGCGCGCGCATATGCGCGACGGGAAGGACGCCGTTGTCTTCGGGAAGGAGGAGTTGGGAGAGGTTGAAGCTGCCGCAGAGCTGGAGGTTGTCGGTGCTGTATGCCATTTCGCAGATCTCAACGGTGAATTGACGACCGACCCAGGATTCAGAGAACCATATCTCGCGTCGCCGTTGTTTGATGAGTGCGTTTCTTGCCATCGGTTTTTCACTTACGGGTCCGAGTAGATAGCCGTATATGCGGTCCCTCAGTTCCCGTGGTAGCACTTTGTGGATTCTTTCGCAGAGTGGTCGGCAGATGAGTTGAGTGTAGGTGGTTAACGAATTCTGCATATCCCTTTTAGGTGATTGTAAGCTGAGTTCCACGGTGCAAAGAAATTTCTGCAACGTACTTCAGTATGTAGCCAGACCGAATCAGCATTTCTCTGTGTTCTCCTTCAAGCCGTGCGACCTCCGTCCGATTGTCCTTCATTCTTCGATCTAGTAAGCTTCTAACCTCCAAAATCATATGATCTTATACTCACTGCTTTATAGCAAAGTCCCGTCTTGCAAGTACACTTCGTGAACATGCGTTAGTAGGGAAACTCCCTAGTCTCTTTGAAGCGGGGAAGACACTACCTTACAACACGATCGTGCCATGCTGATGTGAGGTCTGGGGGCACCTCCTTGTTCGTCTGGCCACTTTCTGGCTCCGTCATAATGATTTCGAGGCGGTTTGCACTATGGTATTTCCTGCTAGAGTTGGTGAAGCAGCGTAGTGAGCCGATGCCGGGTGAAGTGGGGGATCGATGCGTTGTAGCCTGGGTGCGACCACGCCTTACTTGGATGGGTTTAGCTGCAGCCTCATATTGGTCGTGTTCATGATTGGTTACTACGATGGTGTCTGCGGACGCGGCATGTTGTGTGACTATGCAAGTGAACTATATATAAATACCGTGATCGTATGAATTAGGCCCTTGACGGATACCGACAGGTTAATTCTTGGATAGAAATACCGCAGTGATCGCGTCTGCTTTTGCGGTGAGAGTTGCGTCAAGAGCGTCATGAACAAAATACCACAATGAGGCAAAATAAAAGTGAACGGGTAGCAATGAATAAAATGGAATTTCAGAGTCTCAGCTTTTGCATGGAGTGTATCTCTAGCCAATGAGACGGAGTAAGGTGCAATGATATCAATAAGATACTCGCTGCTCTAGATCATCAGTCACAGTTGCGCCACTAAGTCGAACTGGGAAACCGCTGCCAACTACTCACGCCTTCCCACTGCTGCCACAAATATCCATCCACCTCTCCGTTTCCTTCTGTAATATGTCCATTCCCTCATCAATCAGTTTCACCAACGGCGTAGTTGCAGCATACTTTCTCAGATACTCATTCCACACCTCTAGCAACAGCTTGTTGACATTTAGCTTGATAGCACCCTTCTCGACGCACTTCCTCATCAACTCAGGTGAGAAATCGTTCGTGCCATGAAGAGCAATCAGAACGCGGTTGTTGATTTGCTGATTAATGGCGGTTAAGCGGTCGAAATCTAGTTGCCCTGGTTTGGGGCCCGCGGGTCCGTAGTCGCCGTGGATGTTACCTATTGAAGGAGCTAGGATGTCGATTTTGGCGGAGATGAAATTTTCGACATCTTGCGGTGATGTGAAGAGTGCTGCGCTTCATCAGCAACTTCGGAGCTTTCCAAAGGTAATTTGAGGTTGACACGTACCTTCTAGATCTCCTGTATCCGCAATGCCATCTTCGCCGCCTTCTATCCTACCACTCTCCGCCTCTACTGCAATACCCTTCTCATGGCACTCTTCAGTAAGAATCTTCGTCGTCTCTAGATTCTCCTTCTCATCGTAGTGTGACATATCTACCATCAGCGAATCGACGGGCAATGTTGCAATGATTTCGCGGATATGTTCAACATTCTGTGCATGATCGATGTGTAAGCTCAGCGGTACTGAAGACGTCTTCACCACAGCAGCGGCGGCATGTGCAAGGGTTGGAAGCTGCTTGAGTGTAGAGGGAAAGAGTTGGATAATCAACGGCGAACGTTTAGCTTCTGCGGCGCGTACGAGTGCTGTCAGTTGCTCAATGTTGTAGCTGGGAATTGTTAGAAGCTGTATTTTGTGAAGTATGGCTTGCGTACGCGATGGCTGCTAGAACCCCGTATTTTGCTGCCGCCGCGGCGTTCAGTATCTGTAGTGTACGATTCTCTGTTTCTGGCGCCATTGATGAGTATAGGTAAACTGAAAATGAAGTTCCGGCTACAAGATTGAAGATCGGAAAAGTTTGGCAACCGAATCACAGTGGACGAGCAGGAGCACGCGTGATATCCTCTCGAAAATTTTAGTGGGACGGCCGCACGTGGACGCCAACGCGATCGGGGTGCGCACTTCTTCGCGGGGCGCTGAAAGAAGTCCGACGACTACAAGAACATGCGTTCGCTGCTCGTTTCGAGGCCTGTTTATCTGGCCACCTTCGGCTGAGCTTGGCTTGAAGGGTAGATGTGCCTCGAGACGAGACAGCAGCACTGAGCGTGGTGGTAGAGGCATCGGACCGAGCCCCGTGTGCCCCCGCATCCCCACCCCCGCATTCACCTAAACTGACTCAAGGATTCCACCGGTGTGAACCTGATTGGGTTGGCTATCGAGTCATGTGTACGAACGGATTCGACGTTGCATATGCCTACAGGTGTTTGCGGCTCGCAACGCGACTTTCTCCTCGTACCGCGGAGGCCGAGCTTCGCGTCTCCACTTGCGAAAGGGACCAATAGCTGGAATATTGTGCTAGCGACAGGGTAAGCTATCACTAGAGCCGGCTAGAGACAGATCCACGGAGTAGGGACTCGGTAACAAGATGCAAGCTCGAACTTCCACATACCGAGTCAAATCGCACAGACTAGTTGGTATTTCATGATTCGGCTCGCCAATAGCTCACTAGATCGTCAAGGAGTGTTTTTGGAGGAAACTTGGTCACGTCCAGGGTCTTCTCAAGAAGATGCAGTATAACACCTTGCTTGACAGTTGTTTGTACACAAAGGCCAGCTACACACAAGATCAGGAACCGTGCGAACCAAAATTGTTTTAACTAGCGAAGAAAGACGAGCGCGTTAGAGAAAGACTGACCTGCATATAAAGCTTGGTAGTTGACAAAGGCACTGGGCAAGTCCCTTGGTGCATAATTGCAATGCCGCAGATAGTTTCAACACTCTCGTCCAACAATCGCTGTCGATAACGGAAGGCGTGCACACCTCCCACCGACGGTTGATTGATTAGCACGACGATTCGTGCAAAATGGAACATCTGAATGGCGGTGGTATACGAAGGTGGATGAATCTATATGGGTACGAGCAATCCTGATTCAGGCATTGATAACGTGTAGATAGGTCGAAAAGAGGACGGCAGTACCCGGTACCAGTCATTGAGGGCTTGGAGCAGCTTGTTACCCTGGTCAATCCGGATAGACATGTTGTAGTGCTTTTCATTCGCTGCAAAGTCCACGCATCTGGCGCAAATATACACGACGCGCGTAGCTAGTTCGTCAAGTGTAAGGTCTATTAGTCTCTTGGTAGGTCTCCAAATGGTCAGTGTACGCCTTCTCTCACGAAAGGCGACCTAAATGTCCTGTCGGAGCCACGTCCACCAGGCTCCTCTCCGCAGTCCATCTTTTGATTCACCATTGCTGTCTTGAGATCTTTGGATCCAAAAGATACTGCGTAAGTGTCTCTCCCAGCCACCGTCGCTGTATCTGCCAGATGCGTCGAACATCTCGTAGGTGCCGATCAGTATGGCAGTAGAGATTATTTCGCTGGATTTCGTATATGAGGGATACAAGAGGTTCTGAGAAAGGTAGTGGAGAGTTTCGTAGTAGTACTGTGTTGTCAATTCGAGAAAAGGATTGTTCAGTCCACTTTCTGATATTGGATCCCGGCGTCTGGACGTTCATACTGCTCTGTTGAGACGGAGCATCCGAATGAAGAGCCATGTGTCGAGCTGCAACAGCCAATAAAGATCCCAGCAGCCCAACATTATGTATAGCAAGCCTTGGAACGACGATCGAGAAATGCTTCAATGGATCGAACAGATCCAAAATTAGACTGACGGCACTAACAAATTACTGAAAAAGGCTCACTTGGTCATTGCTCAGGGGAATGGGCTCTGTTGATCTCCATGGCTCTTGGAACAAAGCGTCGCGATCGGGTGATCGGAGTTCAGAGTCAACGATCTGTTCTTTTGCGACAGCGCTCTGCCTCCTAGATAGACAAGCTTGGTCGAAGCCTAGGTTGTGCCTTTCGATATTTTTGATAGCATCCTCAGCTAATAAATCATACCACTCGAATGGCGCTGAATTGGGAGACAGCAAGGATGTGGTTAGCGTCAATGGCGATAGATCGAAACGCAGCTCTGGGGAGTCCGCGAACAACTGAGGGTCAATGTCCCCTGCAATTGACTTTCGCGTGGTGGGTGATTCGGCAATGACTGGAGCTGTAGCTTGCACTGGTGAAGTCGACTGCTCAGGTGCGTCTGGCCCGCTCGTTGCGGGTGCATCCGTTGCATCTGTCGCATCCGTAGACTGCGCGTAGAGACACTGTCTCTCAGACTTAGTGCATTGCCTGCAACGCGGCTTTGTCTCATTGCATTTGACTCGTCTCTTGTGGCATGTGAAGCTGCATCACACTAGCGTTACGCATTCTTAATCTCGTGCATAACGCTGGCGAGACAGCGAAACGACAAGTAAACAACCTGAAGCGAGCCGTTACTCCACAGTGGCGTGGCATACGTGCATGAAGAGGCTAAATATTAAGCTTATCAGCCGGTAGTTGTCCGAAGCCCACGTGCTCGGGAAGGTCGAGGCTTTCGAGGTTTGTGTATGCCTGTTGGTGGAGGCATGGCGATTCATATGGTATAGTGGCTTCGCGTCGAGAAAGCAGGGTAGGACGTGTTCGCTTTGAGGAGGATGAAAGACAACATGGGGCATGCAATGTGCTACCATATGCGACTCAGTTTGCGGGTTTGAAGTTCTCCGGCTTTTAGCTCGGCACATGCGCATGCGGGGGCGGAGGAGACTTGGTATCGCGCGCGTTGCGGGAATTGACTCGACATGTTCCTACTCCAAGACGAAGACGTCATTTGAGGATAGTAGAAGCTTACACGGCCAACATGAGTCGGAAAGCGACTGCAAATTAATCGACTGCCATGGGTCATATTTGATGACGGTCTACGTAGTAGGTCATCTGGGTCTGGCAAAGCCGGGCGATATCGAGTTGACGCGAATGCCGTGCTTTGCCCATTCCATCGCAAGCGTGTGTGCTATGTTCCTCACGGCACCCTTGGTGCCACCGTACGGTGCAGAAGGTGCTGCCCGGTTTGGCCTATACGAGGTCATAGCCGCGGTGAAAACAATGGAGCCCTTGATGCCGAGTTCGATGAACTTCTTTGCAGCGGCGGTCGCGCAGAAGTAGGCGCCGAAAACATTGAGGTTGAAAAGCTGCTCGAGCTGGGGACGGTCGAAGTTTAGTGTTGGCTGGTGCTTCGTCATCCCGGCGTTGGCGATCATACCGTCGATGCGGCCCGATCGCTCAACGATTTGGTGGACGGTTTTAATTACGCTCTCTTCCAAGGGGACATCGCAGTTGAGGTACTTCAGTCGTTTGGGGTTGGTCTTCTGGAGGGCCAAGAACTCGTCGCCGGGTTCGAAAAGGTCCGGTGAGTACAATTCGGTGGCATCATTTGCTAGACAGACTGTCGCAAGCCCTAGGCCGATGCCACGATTTTCGCCCGTAATAGCGATGACTTTGTTGCGGAGAGTAATCTTCCAGTCATGGTCGGGGCCCGGTTCGGTCGAAAGATACACTGGGTTTGGAACTGACTGTTCGACTTGCGTGTTATTGTCATTCACAGCGCTAATTTGAGGGGTGGCGGTCTCTAGTAGAGTGATAACAGCAGGAGAAATTGTGGTAGGACGTGTTAAGGGGTTGCAAAGTGTGTGGTAGGTGGGTAGTGTAGAACGTTGGAGATGTACAACTCAAGCACTGGGGGCGCGGACCTCCATATTAAGACCAACTGCTCCAGAACATGCAGTGGAAAGAAGACCTTTTCGGGAAGAAGTGTATTCGTTTTAACCCAGTTGCGGACCCGAAGAGCGATACTCAGTACAACGCTGGTGAGGGCTCGTGGCGGGGAACTTTGCGAACATCGTCGTAAGCAAGGCCAAACTACGCTCGAAGCGACTATGTTCCACGAGACGGCAGATTACAACACCGTTGCGAGGTTGTTTGAGAGGTTCGCTGACTGGTACGCCCTCGGTCAACCTACGGTTGGTGCCTCAGCCGACTCCAGGTTCCAGATGACAAAAGCCGCCTCTCAGCTCGAAACCAATCAACATGTCGTACTGAAGCCGCTAAACCACAGACCTCGAATTCTGAGCGTAAAACTGGCTAACACAACGCTCGGCTATGTCCCGGACATAATGAGGGGACAAATCAAAGTACGGCCGATCGAATCTGGGACACCTAACCTTTTGAACCGTTATCATTAAAACCTGAAAAACTACACTTCATCGTGTATAAAGCTTGAGCAACGTCCCGTCGTTCTAGTTCCAACCCAGTAGCCTGGACCCGACAAATCCTTCTCCTTGTCATATCCTAGATTCCTGATTGACCCCGGTCGTCGCAGTATCGCGGAAACAATGTCGGTCACGTCACAGTCATTGGAGGTTATGGATATCGATACCAAGGACATTGATGACGCAAAGCATTTCGAGGTCACGTCGCAAGGGATTACATGGATGCGTGAAGAAGAGAAGGCACTGGTGAAGAAGATTGACACGTACATGCTGCCAACGATATGGCTCATGTACCTCCTTTCTTACATGGACTGGACCAAGTAAGCTTTTACCAGCATCACGCACTAAAAAAACCAACTGACACTGATTTGATTGACTTCACGGCTAAACCACATAGTGACATATGTCTTTTTTCGAGGCGCCCTCGAACATGTTCATCGCTCGCATCAGGCCTTCTTTCTACTTACTCGGCATCATGAGTGTCTGGGGCGCGTTGACCTGCGTTATGGCGGCCATCCACGACTTCAAACATCTCGTAGTTCTGCGCATATTTGTTGGCGTCTTTGAGGCTGGTTGGTGTCTTTGAGGCTGGTTGGTGTCTTTGAGGCTGGTTGGTGTCTTTGAGGCTGGTTTCGCCCCCGGCATTCTTCTTCTGCTTTCTTCATGGTACAAGCGTGAGGAGCAATCGAAGCGTTTTGCCGTTTACATCTCCGCGGCAATCTTGTCGGTGCGTTTGGTGGTCTCCTCGCCGGTGCCATTACTGGTGGACTGGAGGGTGCTCATGGTATCCGTGGTTGGCGATGGCCATTAATTGTTGAAGGTGTGGCTACGATAGGTTGGGCGTTAATCGCGAGCTTCCTCCTCTTCAATTTCCCTTCTAACACGAAGAGACTCACCGACCGCGAGCGAGCTATTGCGATTGCAAGACTACAAGAAGGTGGTGTTGCCACGCGCGCTGAAGGTGATGCGAGAGTGGGCAAAGAGAAGGCTTTCATGCTTGCTCTTAAAGACCGGAGGACTATCGGCTTCATCCTCGGTTATATGGCATGCGCGATCTCTACATCTACACTACAGTTACAATGCCAATACAACCAAAGATCATCGTCGGCTCTTCTACCCTTTCATACTTCTACCCCACACTTGTCAATGGCCTCGGCTACACCTCCACCGTCGAAGCCCAATACATGACCGTCCCCATCTACGCCGTCGCCTTCGTCTGCACCGTGATCACGGGCTACTTCGCCGACCGCGTCCCGCAACATCGCAGTATCATTATCTCCTGCTGGCTGGCCTTCTCACTCGTCACTTCCATCCTCGTGTGCACCATCTACAACTTCACTGCCCGCTATGTCCTCCTCGTCCTCATGGCCGCTGGCCTTTGGGCTTCCAACGCCATCTCTCTTTCTTTTGCGGGTGCTACGTTCGGCTCCATGGACCCTGATGTTAGGGGTATCGCCTTGGCGCTTGTCAACGCCATAGGCAACCTTGTGCAGATTTACGGAGCGTACCTATTCCCAGCCGATGATAAGCCGCAGTACCTCCTTGGTTTTAGAGTCATTTCGGGAATGCTGGGATTTGGGGTTGTTGTTTATACTGTTATGCATGTTCTCACTAGGAGGAAAGAAGGCCTTGGGTGGATGTAAAGATTTGTCATAACACTCACGTGGGCGTTACGAGAGTTGTGATGCATTATTAGAAGCTTCTTCGTATATATTAAACGGTGGCTGACTCATACATTCCATGCTCAACCAAGCTATGTCGCAAAGTGATGAGAAAACTTGACGGAACATTAGTGTGAGTGGGACGCATCTTCGTCACCGCGTGCTAGTATAAAACCACAATGAAGCATCGCACGTGAATTCGACACTTAGGCTTTGTACCATGCTTTTCTCGGCTTTAAAATACCTTATTCTGCCGCTTAACCTTTGGCACTAGGAAATAATTCTCCGAAACACATATAACCTTCCATGAGAGTAGAGACATGGTTACCCCACGAAATGGAGTCTTCGCCCGTAAGCATTATCCAAGCTACTGGTCAGAAATAGGCGACAAACTAAGCATTCAGATTAAGACGAAGAAAGAGCGTATTGGTGAAGGAACCGTGCCATATGGTGCCTGCAAGTTACATGGCCAACGCTTCTCCGTCTATTTGTGCTAATTCCGGTGTAGTTTGGCTAACAAGGCGGTGCCTCGCAGCAGCAACAGCAACGCATGCCTTCGCAAATCCAAGGAGTGGGTACGCGACACATGCAGTGGAATCAGCGCCGAAATCAGCAATCCCCACAGAGCTCGATGCATAGTGCTAGAGAATCGGGTCGTCACAGTGCGGCTTCGAGCTTACATTCTCCTCATCCAAACCAGCATGCCCGTACCCCTTCCCTGCGCTCCAATCTCTCCCGCTCACGCTCTCACTCCCGTGTCCCAAATTTCGCAAGCGTAGGTTCACCCTCTCGAACAAAAGTCCCTTGTATACAGGTAGTAGGGCGAAGACTCGATATTGATGAGCTTAGGGCGCATATGGAACATGGAGGGGAGACGAGGAGGGGGGAACATGTTAGGGAGTTTGAAGGTAGAAAGGAGCATCCCAGGAGCATTAGGAGCGGTGGAGGCGGTAGGAATGTGACTGGCGATGGAACGCCTAGTGATAGGACTATTGATGATGGGAATAGGGGAGGGGCGCCGCGGGAGGAGGGGCGGACGGAGTGGGAGGAGGCTGTTTCGAGGAGGATAGATGGGTGAATGGCGGGGGTCAATTTAAAACGTGAGATGAGTTTCCAGTGATCTTGATGAGGAAAGAGTATATGATCACTGTATTTTTTTGATGATTGAAAATACCATATAGAAAGTAACAGCCTGCAGGCATAACCCCCTAGATGCTGTTCAATTTCTCAGCACCTTTCATATTCAGATGTGGCGGGCAGTACATACTAAGTTTCAATCAACAAGAGCTCGATTTCAATTAGATATCCTCACACCTTGCGTCTCTCAGCTCTAAATCTAGATGCGTGGCTCAATGCGTCCCGTCGTCGGTAGGTCGGCATCTTAGAGTGCATTCGTAAATGTCATATTGAGCAAGCACAATTTCTCTCTCAGGGATATTCACAACGATTGAGATGCGGCTACCTATAGAAGGCCTTATGTACACTTTCAGCTCTTATATTCAGTGCTCACCGGCGGCACGTTCATTTTACAGCGCACCAATAGTCACTAGGATAACGTATTTTGAAGATTTTTTTTTTGTTTTTGGCTTATGAAAGTAGCTAGTGACCTCTTCGACGAATAACGGCCATACCGTTTCTCCTCTTGGTCAAACAAGTAAATCGCTTCGCAACCCCCAAGTAAACTCCCCGAAATACCGTGGCCAACCACACATTGGACACCACCATCGACAATCTCATCATGATTAACCCGGATATGGCCTCTCGTTAGAGAGACCTCCCGCCCCGGCTGCCGTCCACGACGGTTTAGCTGGGAGCTTTGAGTCAGGTTATCTGTTGATGTGATGTAGATGGCGGTGAAGTGGGTTGCGGTCAACCATACCAGAGTTCCTGCTGCCAACTCCGTCTCAGAGCGACGTGCAGCGAGAACTAGTAATCGCGACAAAGAAACAAAAATCAGACGCAAGCAACTACAAAAGAAATAAAAAATCAGACGCAAGCAACTACAAAAGAAACAAAAAATCAGACGCAAGCAAATACAAAAGAAATAAAAAGCAAAACGCAAGCAAATACAAAAGAAAAGTTGCTGAGAGGTCGGAAGAGTGTGCCGGAAGTCGAAAACCAAGGAAGCAGCGAGGACCGTTACCCTGTTGCGAGCAATCAACCTTGCTGAGGTTGCTTGCTAGCGTCGGGGAGCACTGGCGCATTCTGAGCCTGCGTGGGTACGGGACTCTTGTTGTGCTGTTGGACACGAGGCGGAGTAAACTGCGGCGGAAAGAACTGCTGTGGCGGCTGCTGCTGCTGTGGCTTCATATACTGAGGCTGAGCAGCTTGATTCTGGTTCGGAGCCCGCAGCTGAGCAGTCAGAGCCTGATACTGCATGTTTAACGTTTTGAAACCAGTACCGAGAGCATCACCAAGCGCCTTTTGATCTCGTGTGACTTGCTGAGTGAACAGCTTCAAGTACTGATCCATCGGTTCTCCGTTCGTTTTCAAGTTCTGCACGCTGCGGCTGTAGGCTGAGCTGCTGTCAACAGCAGGCGGATTGTACGATGCGAAGATGGCTTTGAAGGTTGCATCGCGTTCCTCGATTTGGGACTTGAGAGCATTGAGGTGTCCGCTGGTCTCTGAGAGTTGTGTCTGGAGAGTAGCTATTGTCTGGGTGGTATCCGCCACCTTCTCTTGTCCGCTGGGCTCCGCACGCTGCTCCTCGATGACAGCCACTCGCTTGGCCAACTCCTCGATCGCTTGATCACCACCTCGTCGGTTATTTTTAGGGCGATGGTTCTCGACGGCAGTCACTCGCTTGGTCAGCTCCTCGATCACCTTGTCTTTCGCTCGGCAGACGTCTTTCATAGTTTCGATGGTCAGAGTAGCCCCGTCGAGTCGTTGGGTAAGCTCAGCGGCGCGTTTCTTCGACTCCGCTTCCATAGAGCTGCGAAGCTTTTGGGCAGAGTATTCGTTCTTGTCCATTTGCTCTTTAATGCTGGCCATCTGTTGGTTGAGCATGCGGAATTGTTGCTTGACGATGTCGGGAACACGCTCTGTGGGGTTCGTCTTGATGGCCTCAGTGGCACGTTCGACGGCATCAACGCGCGTCATGAGACCGATGTGCGCAGCCTTGAGATCGATGTGTGCATTTGTAGAATCATCGATCCACTTCCCACTGACTTCCTGGAAGGAATTCAAGCACGTGTGCAAGTCATCGATTTGTTCCGTACTATCGGCCGCATGCTCCGTCGATACTTTCCTGACGGTGTCTATTTGAACTTGCTGAGAAAGGTTGTCGGCTTCGACGTCATCCATCCGTTTGGTGATGCCCGAGATCTGTTCGCGAAGACTGGTAACTGCCCTTGCGTGCTGGTCGGCGTCCGGCTGATATCTGCCTTCAAGCTGGTGAATGTGCGCAAGCAGAGTTCTCCAAATGTATATGAACATGAAGAGTTGGAGCACAACAGATACTGTCATGCATGCAAAGGGCAACAGCGTAGGCGGAGCATCGGCAGGGGCGGTGGAATCCGACGTGGTGTTAGGTGGGAGAGCGGAAAGAGGGTCGAAGGCAGTCTGGAAGACGTTTGCAGATGACTCGGAGTCCGCATAAGTCGGCTGCGGCGACGCATTCAGGGTGATCGTGACGGTCGGAGCGGGCTGCGTAATAGTCGGTCTGATGACTTTCAAGGGGTAGTCCCCCGGACCATCGCGATAACACAGAGTATCGTCGCGCTCCTCAGCGTAGAAGCCCATGGGAATAGGTGTGGGGCGGAGGTCTAGGCGGTTGGTGAGGGTGTCGCATTCTTTGGGCCGGAGAGGGTCGTTGATGGAGGTTTGAGCGCAAACACGGGGGAGGTCAAGGTCAGCGCGGGTAGGCGCGTGCGTGGTTAGGTAGTGTCCGACTCCTACAAGAGCGAGGCCACCGGCGGCTATTCCAAGGTAGTTCCAGTTGAAGTCATCGAACGCCAAGTCCCAGTTGCGGTCGTTGAGCGCCATGGCGAACGGCCTCGGTACCTGCAGGAGGTTGTAGTAGTATGAGTTGATGTGAAGATGTCGCTTGGGGTTGGGCTGCAAGTTGAGGTCGGGTGTGCGATGAGGAGAAAGAAGAAAAACAGGAAGCGCTGCTGCAGAAGGTTTATATGCAAGTGACCACGGTGAATGTGAATCGCAGTCTAGGTCAGTGCGCGTACAATGGGCTTGGCAAGAACCACGGTGAAAGGTGAACAAGAGCTTGTGGTCTGCGAAGACTATTGTTGGGTGAAGCCAGTGGAGCAATGCTGGGAAATCGGTGAAGAGACCGTGCATAGAGGGACCCCTAGGTCATAGGCTGAGACCTCTAAATGGTTATCATCATACTATTATTTTCAGTTTTACCAGAACGGAGAGGGTCGTCCAAGCCATTGTGTATCCGTACAATGTGGAGTGAAATTAAGACCGTCCGACAGCTCCACATCCTCACTCGACAAGAAGCGAATAGCTGGTTGAAGGTTTTCTGGCTCAACAATTCACGGTAGTTTTCGTCAAAATGTGTTCTGCTGCTATATAGTGCGTCATCTCGGCCTCAGCAAGCGAGTTGATCCAGCATTGCAGACTGGGATGTGTCGCGATTGTTTGAGACGTTTCTATTGACGTGCGGTAAGGGGTCCAATTATAATCAGACCGGATTTTTCAACGTTCACGATCTAGAAATGCGCGATGATACGGCCGCTCGTCTGACATTGTGTACTCCCTTGGGCTTTGCTAAACTCTTGCAAGCCGGATATGGCGAGTACCATCAACCTTAATCGATTTGATTATGAAAATAGGCGCATGGTCGGAATTTCTTCCTCTTTCCCAATTTAGCGACCATGTATCTCAATCAGGGCGTTGATACTTGCGTATCGTCCATACTCGTAAGAGAACCGCCTTCGTAGGTGTGTGGTAGGTTGACAGTCGTGATCGATCTGTACATAATCTATGTGGTGTCTCTGAATACCCTTTGCTCGGTCTGATTTGTTCGGTCTCAGGGAATAACTCATATCCAGTGGCTAAATACGCCTAGGTAAACAACATGTTGGTCTGCTTCTTATGGTTGGTATGTTGCTTAGGCAGCTTCGCGCACGGGCCAGCATTGAAGCCTGACCCTAACCGTAACCCTGACCCTAACCGTAACCCTGACCCTAACCGTAACCCTAACCGTACGTATTACACCTGTCCAGCGTCCCCAGCGCCCGCTATGGCGAAAAGAAAGCGTGATGAACCCTCCATTCCCTCCTCTGCTTCCCCCGAATCCTCAACGGACCGCGCCTTAAAACGCCGAAGAAAGCTCTGCGCGCAACGCATCACCGCCGCCCAAAAGTCCCTCCTCACCGCACTCCGCCTAGCCGCGGGCTTCGAGCGCCAAAAGTTCTCACGCCGAAAGAAGACATCTCAGCAGAAGAATGACACAAAAGACTTGGCCCGTTTAGATGCCGAGTATGCAAAGCTGAAGACATTGGATTTGAACAAGCTTGCGGAGCAACACTTGAGAAAGGTAATTGGAAAGGTAAAGAGCCTGAGGGAGAGTGATGCGCTACCGGAGAATACAAAGGCTATTGAGAAAGGAGAACAGGATCCGGCATTGCTGAATGTGCAGGCAAGGTTATACAAGGTGGATGCGGTGAGGAAGGTGGTGGATGAGGCTATTGACGATTTGAAGGGGATCGTCGGAGGCGCGGGAACATGGAAAGAGGGTCCAAATGATACAATGAGTAAGAATAAGAAGGCGAAGCGGGAGGATGAAGTGGTGGAGGATCTCAGCGACGAGGGCAGCGAGCCATTTGCCGCTTTTGATGCGCGCATTGCTGCGCCCTCTTCTGGTGATGACGAAAGCGGAGACTCGCTCTCGGATGGACTACGCCCACCAAGTGTGGAAGGTAGTAACAGCGAGCGCGACTACGATCTAGGCGAAGAATCCGATTCGGAGAGCGAAGAGGCTCTTGCGCCGCCATTTTCGAAATGGAGCAGCGCGAAAGAGGGAGACTTTGATGGGGAGTCAAGATCCGACTCCGATGAAGCGTCAATACCCATGCCAAAAGCGAGACGCAAAGTAGCAGCACAAGAGCGAACATCCACGTCAACGTTCATTCCCCATCTTAGCCACGCCGCCTACTACTCAGGCACCGATTCCGAAGCCTCAGATTTAGACGCAGACCTCGCCCCCCGCAAGAATCGGCGGGGTCAGCGAGCACGGCAGAAGATATGGGAACAAAAGTACGGCGAGAAGGCACAGCACGTGCGGAAGCAGGAGCGAAACAAGGGCTGGGATGTGAAAAGAGGTGCTGTGGGTGACAGGAGAGGAGGGCGAGGGGACAAAGGAGCGCCGAGAGGCAGAGGGCCTGAGAGAACTGGCGAGAATGCTATGCCGCTGGGGCCGAAGAAGACGAAGAGGGATGATACCGGGCCGTTGCATCCAAGTTGGTTGGCTGCGAAGGCGGCAAAGGAGAAGAAGATGGATGCGAAGCCGCAGGGCAAGAAGGTGGTCTTCGATTGATTATTCTGTCGACCGGGACAAGTGTATAGCTTATTATACCCCGTCGGACCTACTTTCGAGACTCTTTGGCGTTCATACATGTCCCGAGCGGCGACCTAAATATTCGATACATATCGTATAAGAGCACCTTTGGACCATCGATAGTACGTTGCCGTGTTGAACCAAAAGCCAAGGTACGCAGTCGGCAAAGCTGATGTTGAAGAATGCCAATACCTATTGTTTTAGAGCAGAGGCGCCGCCGCTATCTGGCGATTGCAACGCGGCTTCTATCACCGGGTCAGATTATGCATTGCGCGGTTGCGGGATGGCGTCATCAATGGCCCTCATATATGTCTTGCTCTTCACCGAGACCTACAGCTCACGTGTATATACTGACATGGCCATGCCGAAACTCTAGGGCCCAAGAAGCCGTCTAAAGCGCTCAGCATCTCATCTCCAGAGACCGGGTACGCGTTCAGTGCCTGACAGAAGGAAACGCATAGCACACGTGGAAATCTGATTGGCCACATGTTTATCTCGTCTAGGAAGATCGCCGACTCGAATAGGAAAGTGAGATGGGCTGACGGTCTTGCCAAGACTATTAGTACCTGCCATTCCGGAGGAGCCTGCCACCCACAGTGGCGGAATAGCATAAACGAGCCTCCAGCCGCATACATAAGCTCAGCCGTCATCCTCCATGCCTCTTCACTTGAGAACGTGAAGGCTGCAGATTCGACAAGATGAAGGTTCCGACTATCGCTAGCGCGTTCCTTTTCGCGCTTACTACATCGGCGCTGAAGGAGGACTATCTTTACAGCCGGAGGTTGGCGAAGCGTGGAATTGATTCTCAAGGCCACTACAACATATGTAGGTTTCCGAGCTCTCTGATATGATATTTCTTCTAACAAATTTAGCTTTCTTCCACGTGAACGATGTACACGCGCATTTGGACGAATACAGCAGCTCAGGAACCGACTGCACAAGGCCTGAGCGTGGCTGTTTCGGAGGTTATGCGAGAATCAAACACACTATCGACACGGAACGTCCAAAGTACAACGACAGTTTGTGGTTAAATGTGGGTGATGAGTTCCAAGGCACGCTCTTCTACACCTACTACGGCGGCGAGAAGATTGCCGAGACGCTCAACCAACTCGGCTTTGATGCCATGACGCTTGGAAATCACGAGTTCGATGGAGGCGATGAGAAGCTGGGAGATTTCCTTCTGAACTTGACCAACATTCCCATCGTGTCTGCGAACATCAAGTCAACGAACGCGAAATTGAACAAGACGATCAAGCCTTACCACATCTTCCCGGACAAGGGCCTTGCACTCATTGGTGTCACGACCGAAGACACACCCGGTATTTCCAAGCCGGGCAACGGCACCACGTTCTCGAATGCTGTAGAGGCGGTGCAGAACGCTATTGACGAGATCAAATCGAAGACCAACATCACTAGGATTGCCGCCATCACGCACATTGGATACGATAGGGACCAGGAGCTCGCTGCAGCTACCACAGGTCTGCACCTGATCATGGGCGGCCACAGCCACACGCCACTCGGAAATATGTCAAACGCAGAAGGCGAATACCCCACGATTGTCAAGAACAAGGACGGCGACGAAGTTTTCATCGTGACTGCCTACCGATGGGGCGAATACGTTGGCTACATTGACGTGACCTACGACTGTGACGGCAAGATCCTCGCTTATCATGGTGCACCGATCCACATGACCAATACTACCAAACAAGATGAGGGCCTACAAGCGCAGATTGACGCATGGCGCGTGCCTTTCGCAGAGTTTGCCGGCGAAGTGCTCGGCGTTAGTAACGTTGAGCTCGACCAGACCACCTGTCAGCAGCAGGAATGCCTCCTCGGCGATTATATGGCCGACGCTATGTACGAGTATCGCAAGGCTGTTTCACCTGATGTTTCTTTCGCTCTTATTAACGCGGGCGGCATCCGTGCGACCATCGACGCAGGCGACATCACCCGCGGAGAAGTGCTTACCGCGTTTCCTTTCGGCAACTCCGTCGTCGAACTCAAGCTTACAGGCGCTGACCTCTGGGACGTGCTCGAGGGCATCGTCTCCAAAGTCAACGTCAAGAACGGAAAGGAGGTCACGTCATTCTTCCAGATCAGCAAGGGCATCAAGGTCCAGTACAATCCCGACAACTCAAGCGGCAGTAGGCTCGTCGCCGTTGAAATCGGTGATGCGCCACTAGACACCGCGAAGGAGTACGCTTTCGTTACACTTGACTTCTTGGCTGGAGGTGGAGACAACATTTTCACCGCTACGACCAATTTTGTCACTCTTGACACGCAGGACGAAGTGTTGGTGCAGTATATCAAGGCGACTACTCCGGTAGATGTAGCACTTGACGGCCGTATTGAAGCAGTCAATGGATCGGCGTAGGGAGGTTTCGTGGTTTCGTCGACCGGAAAAAATGGATGTACAGCGACGATTGAACAATATAAGAAATTTTGGCTTATATTTGCTGTGGAGGTGAGCATTAATGTGCCAGCCACCGCCGTTAGATATATGTATAACGATAAATGTAATGTACCAAAAACATCAACAACATGAAGCTTCAAGACATGTTCTACGTCACTTCTGATCCTTGACTACGGCCCGAGATAAGTGCTGACTGTAAAATTCATATCGTCCACAGGTCGGAGTACGATGTTGGGAAATCGGATCTAAAGGGGTGTCACTGTGCCTATTATCTCATAGGCGCCGCTATTTTGTGATTGCGACATATTTCGTAACCCCCAAGCTACGCGTGACGATATGCTGCCTGTTTTTTTATCGACACGACTTAGACTCTTTCACACCGTCAAGATAGATAGGCCTGCTTCTCCGGCCTTAACGACCATCTGCTCAATCCACAGAAGCTCGGGCACGCATGTTTGATTTTTTCGACCGCTAAACCTTCTACGTATATATCCGACTTGTTGTTTATGCCTCATGCGAATATCGAGGCACTGTCCGTGGTTGGACGTATACCCGATCTTATGGGCTCAATCGGAATTGGCCTTCGAGAGCACGGCAGTATAGCTCCCGTCTTTACTGCACGGAGAGGCCGGCTGAATAATCAAGACTTATTGATCGAGTGTCTCGACATTGTGCACCAGCAATTGTTTGAAAGATTGTTGCATTGTGAGAGTTTCACCGCGAACGTGACTTGCTCACCACCAGGCAACCACTGACGCGCCATTGTCATTACTACAATAGAACTTTGCTCCGTAGTGTCACCATCACCGCGTATAACCTTCACCCAGGTCACCCAGACGCGCCTTGCCAAGCATTTGTATGAACCCTCCAAGACAAAATCAACCATTTATAACTTGCCTGAAGAGCATCCCAGTACACACCACCCACTCTCTTTACTTCTTCAAATTCTCTGCCAAATCAACCACTCACTTCCAAAGCGGAAAGCAATGGGTTTCCAAGACCTGCTCGCCAATGGCCTACGTACCATCGCATCATGGATTGCAACAACCCCTGGCCCAATCATGGAAGTACGCGTGAATGAGAAGCGGGGTAGAGAGCTCGACGAGGATGAGGAGAGCGATCGAGAGGCGGTTCGTGTTCGCGTAGACGAGCAAGGTACCGCGTCACCCGTACGGCGCGAGTCTGAAGTATGTTCATTGCTAGATTGCTAAGCTCGGTACTGACGGATATTACTGCAGCCTCGCCTAGTTGTCACACCTCCATCGCTGTCGCCGTCGCCACCGACTGGAATGATTAAGAAGAAGCTGGTTCCGAAATCCCGTTTACCTGTGTCTGCTGAGTCTGCACACGATAGCAAGGTGAAGCCTACGGATATGGAGATTGACAACGTCGCTACGGCTGCACCCGTGCATGGGCATGCTGTGAAGCACATGAAGAAGCTTCGTGTTCGCGAACGCCGCCCCGATACCGACGAAGATAATACGACGACCTCATCTGTATCAGAATTCATCGAAGCCCAAGACCTCGCTCCCTACATCTATCCCGGCACAGACGTCCTAATCTCCCGTGTCCCAAAGAAGACGTTTTTTCCGACACTCAAGGCGTCGCGGGAGGTTGTTGAACGACGTAGACGTTTTGCTGCCAAGGCGAAGCAGCGGCTTTTTGCGAATGAGAAGCGCCATGTTGTAGCTCCTGATCATTCGGGCCGCTCTCAGAAGTCTGTTGAAGCTATATCTTCTGGTATCACAGTCGATACTCCATCCAGCCCTCCCGAGTCCGCCACCGCTGCCCAAATCGGGCGGGATGGGCCTCAGCCTAAAGTTACGCCATCTCTGCCTATAGATCTCACAGCTACGAAAGTGACCGCACCCCCCGAACGTAACACGAGCGACTCAGCTGTCGCTGACACGGAGAAATTCACCGCCGCGATGACGACCATGGCAAAGACTTTCGCTACTTCGAACAAGGAGACGATTGCCGCAACCATCAAAACCATGAGCGAAACCGTCGCCGCGTCTAAAGAGCAGACGCATGCCATGATCACCGAAATGAAACGTTCCACAGATTCCCAGATCGCGGCGTTGACCGAGAAGATCGCATCTGCGTCCACAGCCCTTGCACCGGCACCAAATACAACCGATGCCGAGATAAAGAAGGTGGTTTACGGGATCTTGGACGAGCTAAAGCCAGCATTCGCGCAGTTCTTGCAAGCGGCTCAGGTCAGCGCCAACCCACCGAACCACCAGACATCTACGACCAGTCAACAGTTCCTTCCGCAGCCTCTCTCAAAGGAAGAGATGGAGTATATGATCAAAATATATAACGCAAACAAGCAGCAGAGCGGCGAGCTTGTCGCGTTACAGGTGCTCCACCAGGATCTCATCAGCTTGGGGGATAGGGGCTACGATGTGGTCAGTCTGCTGTCTGCCGTCTCTGTACATCTGCTTCACGCTCAGAACCAACCACCACTCCAGATCCAGGAGCAGGGTCAGGTGCAGAAAGTGGTAGAGGTTATGGATGAGAGCGGGACAATGACTCCTCAACGGATGAAGCTGCTTGAGCGAACTGCGCAACTCAAGCGGGATCAAGAGATGAAGGAGATGCAGAGGCGACTTGATGCAGAGCAGCAAGAACAGATGGCTCAGCAACAAGCTCAGCAACAAGAAAAGATGGCTCAGCAGCAAGCTCAGCAGCAAGCTGAACAACAAGCTCAGCAGGCTCAGATGCAGGCCCAAGAGCAAGCTTGGCAACAAGTCCAGCAGCAAGAAAAGATGGCTCAGCAGCAAGCTCAGCAGCAAGCTGAACAAGAAGCTCAGCAAGCTCAGATGCAGGTCCAAGAGCAAGCTTGGCAACAAGTCCAGCAGCAAATCCAGCAACAAAACTCCTTCCAAAACTCCTATTCTGCACCAGCCGCCGCCGCCAATCCGTTTTCACGCCCTCTCAACGCTGCGACGATTCAGCCTACGGTGGACACAATCTTGACGGCGCCATCTCTGCGTACACAACCAAATACCGGCTTCGCAGTTCTAGAGGGTTCTGGAATTGGAGTGGATCGCTTCGAAGCTTCGAACGATCCTGCTATTGCCACTAGTGGTCCTGTGCCTCGACGAGATCCCCGGTTTAACGTGCCGTGCAAGTTCGCGAAGAGACCTGGAGGCTGTAAGAAGCGCGATAGCTGCCCCTACCTTCACCCGAATATCGAGAACGATGTGGAAAATATGAGCATGGACGCCTCGCCAGTCAACATGCAGGAAACCACCGGTGGAGGCTCTGGCGCCGTTTCGCCTATCAGACACCGCCTTTCGACCGAATTGCGCATCGCAATGGACGAGCAGCCCGACCCTGACCTACCCGTGGCCACACCAGCTGGCCTCATCTACTACCTGGCATACATGAGCAGTCTGCTCCAAGGATTGCTTAAAAGTCGCCCGAGTGAGGTTGACGAAGAGAATATCTGCAAAGAACTTGTTTGTCGAGTAGATATCCTTTTGCAGGCTATTCAGGCCTCAACTCTCGAGACCGTCACCATGTCTGGCATAACAGCCAACATGTTCAAAGAGATGGAGAATGATCTACACGCTTGGGATAAATCGCTTAGTCGTGGGCTCGGTTGGAAGCTACCGCAAAACGTCCTTGAGTTTAAGAAGGCGCTGCAGAAGCTCGGTAGAGCGATCAATTCGAAGCTCAATCCTCATCAGCCTGGTCCATTGAATGGCCCACGTAATCAGAACCGGGGCCAGCCCTCCAATTCGAGCCCAGTTACTACGGTGCCCACATCACGGTCCTCCTCTGTAAGGCAGCAGAATGAGCAGCAGGCGCGGGGCGGACGTCAACGCGGTCGCGGCCGCAACCACTCAGACGCAGCATCAGTCTCCAGTGGCGGTCGAACCAGATTTTTAGTGTCTAAACCGCTCACCCCGCCCAACAAGTTCCGTAGCGGAACCATACGTGAGCTTGAGGCCGCTTTGCATCGCAACAACAACCTCAATGTCCGTCCAGCGATCACCCCTCGCTTCGCCAACGGTGGCATTAGCCTCGATAATGGCGGCGGTAGCAGCAACACCAACAACAACAACCGTAACCACGACCGCCGCCAGAACAATCGCAACGGCCAAAACCAGCAACAGCCGATCGCCTATCCGGTAAATCCTTACCTCCGGGTTCGTTACTAAACCCATTTTGTCGTTTAGCTTACTTGATCACAGGAGGACACTGAAATGGAAGTGGTCCCAGCTTCTTCTGGTATCTCGGAACAGGTACTGGAGTGGGCCAAGGGGAAGACTTGGCTTCCGGGAGAGTTGGAGGAGGTGGATGAGATGCTTTGAGCGTCATTTGCTTTTATCATGCGTTTTGATTCCTTTCGATGCGTTGCTTTTTATCTGCTTTGAAAGGGAGGAGGACATGGAATTATATGCACCAAAGGATGGTTTAATGGTGCGGGATGATGGGAGGGGATACTGAGAGGTGTTGGGTTGAAGCATGGCATTTGTGGAGACTCGAGCTGCGTGCTATTGCGTCACGAAAATCGTGAACATGGAACGAGACTTTGCAAAGAGCATGGAAACTCCAGATGTGCGATACACATGCCTCAGAGTAGTCTAAACTCACCTCAATAAATATTTACAACATCACTGCTTCTCCTTCTTTTCCCTCCACCCGTGAAAAACTTGGAATCCTATCTCATTTTTACAATGGGTCTTTTGCTCCCAAAGGCTCGCGATATCGGTACTACATTTTCCATCGCTCTCATAAAGCCGAGAACTCTTACTTCGTCTTGATTCGTCTTGATATTTGACTTCGAGCTCGGCACGAGGAGAATTGCCGTTTCTCAGCATGGCTTAACTGTGGCTTTGAACCTTCCGGTAAGTTCGACAACGACGGGCTTTCACCCAATGATGGGCGCACTAGCACAGCTTTATAAGTACGCGATTTCGGGAGAGAAAACTGGATGGGAAAGAAAGAGACGTTACTGGGAATGAAACGTGCTTCTTATGGTCTACCAATGTCGTCGGTGAGATCTAGTGAAACGGGTCTATGTGGACGTTGAGGCACCGCGTGGATACTACAATTCTTGCTAGGTAAAATGTCGTGGACTCACAATGTTACCTTGTACGCTCTTTTTCTCGAAAACAATCTGCGATTCTTACATAAAATTGGAGTCGCTGATACTCATGCTGACGAAAGTGCGTCTGCAGTTCAGCAACGGTTGCGGCAGGTCATGTCCTGAGGTAAATGTGAACGAGCGTCCAGCATTGGCGAGTACTGATATCAATGAAGGGGAGTAGTGTTGCGGGAAAGATTTACATAACTGTCTACCTCAGGTCTAGTAACCTTGTAGCTTTCCGTTCGTGCTAACCATAACGGATGAACACAAGGTCGGACACGGGAACTGGAGGCATCACAAAGCTTCATGCATCGCCAAAGCCTCACCAAAATCATAAACTTATTCTGTACATCAATGCATCAATGCACCAAAGCCTGCATGTACCCATGGCTCTCAACGGCAAATACGTACCCAACCCCTCGGTCGACCGGCACTCAACCGGTGCTGAGTGTCGGGCTGCACACCTTTACATCCGGCATCTGCGCGCTTAAATGCCGAGGTGTCTGAGATCTGCGGTTCGGTTACCGAGGTGATGGCTGCATAATATACAGAATTGCGGGGCAAGACCAACATCATGCAGTCGATGCGCACACGTGGGTCTGCGATAGATTGAGTTGTAAGCACGGCTCGAGGGCACGAATCTTACTTTGATTGTTCCATGGGTGGGAAATAGCGCAGTTGAGTAATGCGATGACAATGAAGATGGCGATGGTTGTGAGTCATTGCAAAGTGGAGGCAGGATGAGATGAATGGTTTGGAAATGGTATTGATATTGCCAGTTTAGTGGTGCTCATGGCCATCGATTATAATCGTGAAACGCATCATGGAACCGATCTCGCGTTCTCGCCGCACTGATGTGCGTCGTCACGCCTTCAGGCTTGTAACTCGTTCGCCATTCGTCCAGCTCCGTGTGGATCTGCTTCTCCACCTTCAGCGTCGCCTCCTCAGCGAAAGACCTGTCTTCGAATAAGAACGCTAATTCTTCCAGCGTTCTACCGTACGTTTCAGGGAACATAAAGTACTGTTCTGTGGTTAGCTACAATGATATATACCTGGAGTATGACTCACAATGAAGATAATCTCGAACGCGAGCCAGCAACAATAAGTGACCAGCCACCTCCAATTGACACTCTCGAGGCCGATCGGATTAACAAAAGTCGTGAAGAAGCCAGCTCCGCGACCGAAGAATTGAAAGATCGTAATGCCTTTCGCACGTTGGGCGAAGGGGAAAAGTTCGACAAGGAAAGCTGCAACTATGTCAACACTTCGACTTCTAGCCTCTTCCAATGAACTTACTGTAAGTGAGCGCATTGTATCCGATGTTGTAACATGGACTGTATGCAAAGATAAAGAAAATCGTAATCTTGGCCGCAATAGCACTTCGATGCTCCAAAAACTGCTGCATCGAAACCGTCCACCCGACATAACAACACAACAGCGACGTTGCGCACGTCAGATACATTTTCCTTCTTGGGAACCTTCTCACCAAGAACGAGATCAGCACCGCGTTCACCAGATTCCAGCTGTTCAAGCCAACATTCAATTTGCCTTTGAAGTGCGGATCCGTGTAACCAATGAGTTTGAGTAGGTCGTTGAGATAATAGGAGATGAGCGTATTGCCTGACCATTGGGTGAACAGGCCGAGGAAGCTGCCAACCAGTACGCGCTTGCGCATACCAGCTGTTGAAAGCATCTCAAGCCATGAGCGTTGGCTGTGCAGGAGTTCAATGCGAATAGTATTTTCTATTTGGGCCATTTCGGCGCGGATGAATTCGGAACGGGAATGGCCTTCAGCGTGGTAGTGGACGAGGATGCGGTAAGCTTCTTCTCGCCTATCCTTGGAGATAAGGAAGCGAGGAGATTCGGGAATGAAACTGTATCCCGTCAGCACTAGCGTATAAAAATCTGTAGCTGACCTTACAAGATGAAGCATATTTGAAGCATTGAAGGACCCGCTTGTAACAATGAGGGTATCCGCCAAGACCAATCACTATTCATCGCCTGTGTGCCAAAGGATATCCCAGCTGCTACCAGCGCACCGACAAACCACAGCGCGTTGAATAGGGAGGTCATAACAGGTCGTTCTTTGGGATACGCGAGTTCGCCCATAAGTGAGGAGCCGGCAATGATGCAGAATGGGATGCCGAAACCGAGGATAAATCTTGCCACAACATACATGGACGCTTCAAAGTGTTAGCGAATTTTCCGATGGTGAAGGAGAGATCATATACCGTTGATGGAGAACGCCTGAATCAACGCTCCAAGGACCATGAGCCAGCTCCCTAAGAAGATTGCCCACCGCCTCCCGAACGTATCGTTCAGCCACGGTACGAAAGGCAGCGCGCATATCGCACCGAGATTGTACGCTGCCGAAATAATTCCGAGTAGTGCTCCAGCGGGGCTGTTAAAGTCTGTTATGGATCAGCAAACATTGGATGTTATTCCCAATCATTCAATACTTACATGCCTGCCACGCCGGCGAAATTTGCACTGTGTTGATCATCTGCGAGTCGAACCCAGAGGTCATTTCGATCCCAATACATGTTGGCAACAGCAGCAGGTACAAAACTCTGAGATTCCTCTTCCGATACCACGCGACTTTGTCTTGCTCAACGATGCGCGTCAGCACCGGATCGGCTAGTCGAGCTTTGGCCGCATTGCCGATAGGCGCCATTATCGCTCGCTGTCTTCAGTAGGGATCGTAGTTGTTATCGATATCGTGTGCAGTGTCGCAGAAGGCCATCCGCGCCCGTCAACAGAAGTCCGGGGCAGGGGATCAATCGAAGCATGCAAAACATGCACGCACGCGGGCGGGGCTCGCCTTCTAATAAACTCGCCAGCATCTCCGCAAAACTGGGGGCTAGCCCGGTCAATCAATTGCGAGCCGGACACGCCCAGGCATTCAACCCGCCCATTCGGACGTCTTTGGATCTGCGCCAGGTAAAAGAGGTCAGTGTGTCATGGTAACACTGACGCCTGCATGTCAGCTGAACCTGGCCCTAGGCACAATATCAGCGGACATGAATAGCGGCCAATGGCGTTGCTGTTCGCCACACGAACCGTATGCGGGTAAAAGTGGTCGTCTACAAGCGCGTGATTTCGACGCTGTGGAGCATTGAAATGACGCAGCAAGACGGGAGACTTCTTCTCCTCGTCTCAAACAGTCTGTTATTTCCGTAGACGCTAATTCGAGAATTATGGTATTAGTGTCGAAGGAGCAAATACCAAGACGGTACTACGGATGCGGAAACCGACACACGAATAGGCGGGCCTACCTCAACGTAAGCATTTGATCCTACCGGCCAAGCATATACCAAGGATATATATAATTTGGAGACACTATACCTTTTATGTGCATCATCCGGGCCGCTGGGGTCGCGTGCGCGGAGACCGCTGCAGATACGGATTGCTTAGCGAACCGGATAAACTGAGCATCGAAGGAGCGAAGGAAGGCTAGCGTCTGAAAGAGCGAACCAAAAACTCCATCCTTAGTCTTCCCCGCATTGTTAGAAGTGGAGCACGATCAATGCTTGGGTACAAAAGCGACTACGCCTATTTCCCGGACCGCTCTCTGAGGTGTGGCGAGATATGCTGAAGTGCAGCCTGCTGCATGCTTACCGGTTCGCTGACGGACGCCTTGGATTGGGCTGAGACCTGGCGAATCGAAGGATCCACAGTCTCCCACCTGCGAGCCGTGCCGTCTTACAAGACAGACTCTCAGAATCTGTAGGTCCAGTGTAGGAGTCGTGCAAGAAGATTTCGCTTCGTCTGATTGATTTGATGGATGGAATGGGTGAGGTCGAATTGTGCGTCTCGTATGCAGCCTATGGCGCATTCAGGTTTGACAAATGTGCTCCGCGAATTGTAGACTCGACCCTCTAACCCAAGAAGTGCTGCATGCAAGAGTTTTAAGGTACGGTTGATTTGTAAAGTTCCAGTGCAAAAAGAACAAAATCGAAAAGAAAAAAAATAGTGGAAAGGAGAAGAATAGCAGGAAATGAAATTGTCTATATGCGTCTAGAATAGAAGGAAGAGAGAAGGCTTAATTAAAAGAATGCAACAAAGAAGTGTCAAGCATCTCAATAGCTACAAGTTCCTTACTTGCAGAGACCCCCCTTACAGCTTAGTGGCTGCTGACACGGAGACGTAGCGCTACAGTCCCAGCCCGAGCATCTGCACCCCGTTAGCACAAGTACACTCCGCATATCTCGAAACACTTACCCCCAGTCACACTGCGCAACCTGCGAAGGCTTGACCTCTGGCATCATCGTACCCGTAACCTGCGGCATCTTTGTCGTATTCGGATTTAGCGTTACCGGCTGCGTAGCGTTCGCGCTACCGCTGCCGCCTCTACAGGACCCATCATTGCCCGAAAGCAAGATGTCTTTTGTTTTCTGCAGCGTTGCGTCATCTGCCATGACGATGCGGAAGTCCGCCTCTTTATCGAACTCGAACCAACTCATGCTGACGTAGTTGGGATACTTGTTGTGGTCCTGTGAAACGAGCTGCTTCACCGTTCCTGCGCCCGTCTCTCCAATAGCAAAAGGCAGATCGTACGGCTTCGAAAATGCGTCGTAAAAGCTCCCATAAAGGCGTTAAAACAACGCATTTCCCGCCGTGCTATCGCCAGCCCTTGGGTAGCAGTCAATACCCACGATGTCGACGAACTCGGGACCGGGCCACCACGGTTCAAGATCTTTCATACTGCTCGCTTGGTTCGGACTCCAGAAGCACTTCACCATATCGTTGCCTTTGCAGTTCGCCTCGTAGATGATTTTCCACGCAGTTATGAAATCGGCCGAAGTGCCGTGGTACGTCCCATCCTGCACATACCAGTTCATCTCATGCGCGAACCTTAACCACACCTTCACTCCTTCGTCCGTAAATTGCTTCATCACGGCTGCGACCTGCTTCGCCACACCTGGCGTGATCTGATTGAAGTTGACAGAAGGCATTACTGACGCTACGAAGACTGCGCCAGAGGCGACAATGTCCTCTTTCCTAGCGAGGAGTTGCTCACCATCGAATGTGGAACCACGGATTTGAGCGTACCAGCCGTATGCGCCAGCTTTCGCGCCTAAGCGGGTGTTGATCTGCAACATGCTATAGAGCGGGGAGCTGGCATCGCCTTCGGAGGGGAGGAAGCCGATCGATAGACAGTTGGTAGACATGCCAGAGGCTGGTATGCCAAGATCTGAGGTAGCTAATAAGTTGTCAGTAGGGGCTTTCATAGTTAGGAACAGAGATTTACCTCGCTTTGCTATTGTGTTGGGAGTGGTGGGCGGGATGCTGATAGCGTTGCCGAGCGAAGCCGTCATTGCTGCAAGCGCAGCCGCATAGAAAATAGACTTCATTGTCAGAGTGAATGTAAAATGTGTTAATGGATGAGTAGAAGAAACCAATTGTGATGCTAATGCTTGGCGGGTGTCAGAAGGGATTGCGTACAGTTATATGCTTTGTACTAATTTTTGTCGCAGTTTAATCACGAAAAGGCGACCGCTTTGCTACCTCCGGTCTACCCTACGAAGCCCGCCGCGGGCCAGTCGCACAAACTTCAGCTATCTATCCTTTCGACTGGCGAAGGCGCAGATGGGGCCAAGACTCACGATGATCTCGCTCCTCTGCAATCACAGAGCGGAAGGCTGAAACATGGGGAGAAAACGTTGGTCCAGTAGGATCATCTAGATTGCGCCATAGCGATGTTTAGCGTCCATTTTTTGTGATGCTTGCATTAACTCAGCATTCGGACTTCACAAAAGTCCGCCGTGGAGGGACGATGCCATGTGATCGGGGGCGCTGTGCGTGGGGGGCCGGAAAACTACCTTACTTGGGACTAATGTTGCGAGAACATGCGAGGTGCAAGCAAGGACCAAACGTGGAAAATATGCGGCGGCCAGTAGGTTGAATTAAGCAAACTCCACACGAGACACCTCTATGCGAAAGCCGGCTTAATCTTCCCAGCGACCCTCTCTATAATCCTCTCAGGTAACAGATTCTCATACACATGCCCTACCCACTCACAGCATACCCTTCTTGTATACGCCGGATCAATGATTTCTTCAATCCCAAAGTGATTCGCCGTCCGCACAGGGTTCATCAGCCGCCTGTATTCGTCTTCCAACTCTTTGTACCTTTCTTTGCGCTTCTGTTCACCTTCGTTCTTTTCAATCTGTTTGAGTTCGAACGAGTGGCCGACTTCAATACCGCCTTCGAGCGGCAGTGAACCCCACATGCCGGACGGCCACGCAATACGCATGCGAGGGTCGCGACAGTCAAGCATAACGCCGCCTGCTACGCCATAGACGCGTCGGACTATGACGGAAAAGATTGGAATCGTAGTACTGTAGTAGGTTGTCGCAAGAGTAACGCCATGTCGCATTGTCGCAGTACGCTCAGCCACAGTACCAATCGCGTATCCAGGAATGTCCACGAACTGTACGAGTGGGATGTTAAAGACGTCCAGGAATTTGAGCATTCGAGTTATCTTTTGTGAACCGAGAGCGTCTAGAGCACCAGCGTTGACTTCGCAGTTCAACGATACGATGCCGACAGAGCGGCCATCAAGACGCCCGAGACCAACGATAGCGGTAGTGCCCCAGAGCGCACCGATTTCGAAAAACGTGCCCCGGTCTACGACTTCCGTGATTATTTTGCGGGGGTTGTACATTCTGTTTCTCGCACGTGGAATAATAGAGCGTAGAGAATCCGACACGCGATCTATGGGATCGTCGCACTCGATGGTGGAAGGTAGCTTGGTACCACAATCAGGAAGGTAGCTGAGAACAGTGCGCATCTGCTCGAAGCATCCTGCTTCATCTGGCGCCAGATTGTCGATAGTGCCATTCGTGCAATGCATTGCCGGACCTCCTAGATCAGTAAATGACAGCCCTTCTTCAAAAGTAGCGCTCTTGACGATATTGGGCCCGGCATTAAATAAGGAGCCGATATCAGCAGCCATGACCGAGAAGTGACATGCTACTACCCGTGCAGCCCCGAGACCGATGGCCGGACCTAATACAGCGCCGAGGTTGGGTATGCCCATGTTGAGCTGTTCAACGACTTGGGAGAATGACGGTAGTGGTGGGACATAGGAGAACCCAGTTGCGCGGATAGTAGTTACCGAGCCTCCGCCTGATGATCCATCGACGAGCTTGATGATCGGTATCTTCAGTGCTATAGCAAGCTTCTCCATGTATATCTGCGATATCGTTAGTATTATATCCCTGATTGTGTTGCCAACATACTGTTTTATCTATCAATGCGCCATCAGCATGCCCCGCCCTTATCGAAAAATCATCTGCTGTAAACACGATTTTTCTCCCTCTCAACCTCCCAAACCCTTGTACATTGTTGCTCGGCACAAACTCTAGCGGCTCCTCCTTCAACCCGTTCAACTGCTTCCACTTGACCGTTCCGCTCACACTCCCAATTTCCTGGAAACTTCCCGGGTCAAGCAGCTGTTCCACTCTTTCCCGCACCCATAGTTTGCCCGCTTGCTTCTGCCGCACGTATCCTCTGTTGTTCGGATCGGGCGTTGCTGCGATCTTGCGGAGTGTCGCAATTTGGCCGAGAACGTCGGAGTAGTCGGCGGGAAGTTCAGACTCAGAGTTGGAGCCACTCCTTCGTCTGCGCTTCTTCGGTGCGTTGGGCGCGACGTGGTTCGAGACTTGGACAAGGCGGTCCTTTGCGGTTTCCGATAACGTATGCACGTCCTTCGAAGGAGCAGAGGCGTGGTCGTCGGCCGCCATGCGTTAAACTGGGTTGGAAACCACGGGAAGAGAAACGAGGCTCCTTGCATGGAGCATACTGAAGCGGCTCACATGTTGATCCACGCACGCGTCGATCGGATGAGTTATAGTAGAGAGTCCCGGGGAAGTTGGGGTGAGCCGAGGCATTTTGAGCTCTCCCCGCCACCAAACCCCTTTCGTCCTGCAGCAAAAAGTAACTTCTACTATCTCATAGAACACCACTTTACAGGCTCAATTGATACTCGATATGGTATAAGAAGTCGTCCAGAACTTGACCCAGCTATTGATTTAGCACTTTTTCAAACCCTACCTTGCAACCGCGAGTCATTTAAACGAGCCGTCCAGCCCAAAACCCATGTTTCCAATCCGGAGCCCATATTATTGAGGATTGGAAATAAGCACGATGCTGCGATCACCGCAGAGGCCGATTGAATGTCTGCTCGTCGCTAACAGGTTCTTATTCCTCCCTTCACCATTTTATCCATGATTAACATTGAATGCAGAGGCGAAATAGCTACCCGTATAATTTCTTCAGCCCGCGAGCTCGACATAAAAACATACGCCATATATGTCTCGGGCGACTCATCCCATGCCTTAAAAGCGTCTCATGCTATCGAGCTGCCTTCCGCAGCTACTTTCATGAGCATTGATGCACTTGTCAATCTTGTGAAAAAGCACGAAGTTGATGCAGTGCATCCGGGCTACGGCTTTTTGTCCGAGTCTGACGTGTTTGCAAAAAGGATGTGGGAAGAGGCTGGCGCGATTGTGGTTGGACCAGGATGGGGCATTTTGGCGAACACGGGGAACAAGTTGAAGGCAAGACAACTAGCAGAGATTTGTGAGTATACAACCATAAGATCCAAACTCGACCACGCCGTTGACAATTTCACCAAGGCAATGTGCCCATATCCCCTGCCCTCCAAACACCCACGAATGATCCCGAAGTCGTCCGTACTTTCGCCTCTACATTTGGCTTCCCTATCATGGTGAAGGCTGTTGATGGTGGCGGCGGCCGAGGCATTCGTCTCATCCGAAACGAAGAAGCTTTGGCATCAGCCGTTAAGCGTGCAGTAGAAGAAAGTCCATCGGGGCAGCTCTTCGCTGAGAGAGCCGCAGTCGATGGCTTTCGGCACGTCGAAGTGCAGATTGTTGGAGATGGGAAAGGGAACGTGACACACCTATGGGAACGGGAATGCAGTATTCAAAGACGGTATCAGAAGGTCGTAGAGATCGCGCCGAGCTTGGTTCCAGATAGGGAAGCAGTTGCGAAGATCATCGACGATGCGCTAAAGATGGCAAAACATGTAAGAAGGTGTCCTTTAGTTTCTGGCACATTCTCTAATTCCGGAATCCAGATACAATATTACTCTCTCGGCACCTTCGAATTCCTAATCAATCCCACTACGAAAGAATACTACTTTCTTGAAGTGAACCCACGTCTCCAAGTCGAGCATACTATAACCGAATCTATATCGATGACCGACGTTGTAAAAATGCAACTCCTTCTGGCCCAAGGGGCAACTCTTGATGACTGTGGGCTGCCGAAAACGTTTCGAGATCCGGTAAACCCACCTCCATCACACTCCATACAGCTCCGCATCACGGCCGAGAATGTGCAGAGCGATTGGTCACTTTCCATCGGAAAGATCAGTTCATTCCAATTTCCATCTGGCAATGGTATTCGCGTGGATACACACCTCGTAAACGGCCACAACCCAGTTGTATCTGCGGAATTCGACAGCCTTTTAGCGAAGGTCATCGTCACTGCATCTTCCTGGGCCGATGCCGTCACCAAAGCTCATAGAGCGCTCAACGATACGCAAATATCAGGCGTGACGACGAACCTTGACATCTTGCGCGGCATTATAGCACATCCGGATTTCTTGGGCGGAAAGTGCGAGACACAGTGGCTGGAAAATAAACAGGCGGAGCTGCTCGCATTGGGCCAAAAAACGTTTGCTTCACGTAATACTGCTTTCGAGGGAGACATGAATAGGTTATCCTTTACACCGGCACTCGCTGCAGCAAATACGTTACTCCGAAAAGGAGACGCGTGGTCCATCACTCTCGCCTCGCCAAACAACACCCGGGACAATACTGAACAACCGCCACCACCACATCACCTTGAACTAACCCGCATCCTTCGCAATGACTTTCCGAACTCTCTATCTGGCGATATACTGTTCACTACATCTTCAACATCCAATCATCGACAAAGCACACCTTACACAATCACACTAAGAAGCACATCTGCAACCGCCTCAGCAGCGACCTCGCATCATCGCCGCGCCAACCTTTCTGACTCTTCACACATCAGCGTCCCCTTCCCAGGAAAGTTAGTTGAAGTCCTCATTGACGTGGGAGACCTTGTTAAAGAAGGCGATGTGATATGTGTAGTACAGCAAATGAAGATGGAGCTCGAAGTGCGGAGTCCCAAGTCTGGTAGAGTAATCTGGGTCACTGAGGCGGATGACGGAGAAGATGTGGGCGAAGGAACGTTGGCCGCTATTGTGGAAAGTGAGAAGGGGGCTAGGCTTTGAATGTGTTGCCTATCGAGTCGCATCACCTTGTGCTCACGTCCCTGTGCCCTTTTTCTTTTTTGCCTTCTTCAACGGAAATAAGTCTCGTTTCGTTCTCGCAGTGAATCATGGTCCGAAAACGTAGTTAGGGATCCCTCTTGGCGCATTCCCCACAGTCCGGTCAGACGCTACCCAGTAGCAACAAGGGCTACTTCAAAGTCATCATTCATCCAAGCCGAATATCTCCAGATCCGCTCTCCCTCTTGGTGGTGGTTACTACAGTACAAATCACTTTTGAACAACATAATACTCGGGGGCTAAGTATTTATTATATCTAGATATTATTAACTAAGCCTTAGTAACTATAGTAAAACTTCTGATTCTACTATCTTTTATTCTAATATTTCTTCTACCGAATGAGTAGCAGCCATCGCGTCGTCAAACTCGCGGAATAACCCAAAAAGGTGACACGAAAAGGCATTTCCAAGATTAATATTTCTTCTATTCTACCTAGTAGATTATTAAAAATATTTATAGATATGCAGCGGGTTAGCCTTACTGCGCCGCCACTTTATATGCCGTGCAATCAGCCACACCCAGCCCCATCGCAAAAGTGGAGTTAGAACAGGTCACCTAATTATGGTACCACGGTGGGCTCGGGCTACTCTTGTGCTGTATGTCACGGAAACCTCCCGGATTCCGTGATGTTCACGTGATCACACATGGTCCTCGCGCCAGCGCACGAACCACCAGATTCAAATCTCTTGTTTCTCCTTACGCAAGGTCTTAAATATCACTTGATACTATACAAAACAGCCAATATAATTAATCATTTTTTTCGTACTCGAATCTCTCTCTACGCAGCTCTCGTGTCACTATTTCTCTCTCTCTGATGCGATTTTTCGGTATAGCTCAGCGCCACATCTTGCTGTATACTTGCTAGCACCGATAGCTAGGATTAATGTTTTCAACGGACCCGCAAATGCGTACAATATGCAATTTGCGTTCTTTCATATGCTATAAAAGAATATTATACCAGGAAACAATTCATATGCAGATCAAGTGATTAGGTTTTCTGCGCCGTCTTCTCGAGACAGTAGCTTCACCACAGCGCCGTACTCCTTCTCCGTTGCTTGCAACTGCTTAATCCCACTCACGACCCAGGATAGTGGCGTTCGACCGGAGTTATCCTTTGAGTTGACGTCAACCTTACTCGTCTCAAGCAGCAGCTTGACCACAGTTTCGAATCCCTTCTCTGCCGCCCAGGACAGTGGCGTCCGACCAGAGTTGTCCTTCGAGTCAACCTCAACCTTGCCTCTCTCAAGCAACAGCTTAATCATGACCTCGAAATGTATCCTATCCTGCTCTTGTCTAGCATCCTGCTCTTGTCTAGCCATTAGCAATCGCTTCTTATTTTGTTGTTCAAGGAGCATTAGTTGCATCTGGTAGTCTTGAAGGGCATAGTTTTCACGCATCTCTTTTGCCCATGATAGCGGGGTCCTACCAGAGTTATCCTTTGAGTCGATGTCAACTTTACCCGTCTCAAGCAGCAGCTTGACTATAGTTTCGGATCCCTTCTCTGCCGCCCAGGACAGCGGCGTCCGACCAGAGTTATCCTTCGAGTCGACCTCAACCTTGCCTGACTCAAGCAGTAGCTTGACTATGGTTTTGCGTCCCGCCATTCTAAACGGTGTCTTCTTCACCATCCACCCTAGTGGCGTCCGTCCGTTCCGATCCTTACAGTTAACGTCGACCTTGCCGGTCTCGAGCAGCAGCTTGACTACCGCCTCGTGCCCGTTCCGTACTGCCCACCATAGCGGCGTCCGTCCATCCTGATCCTTAGAGTTAACGTCGACGTTACCGGTCTCGAGCAGCAGCTCGACTACTGCCTCGTTCCCTTCTCGTGCTGCCCACCATAGCGGCGTCCGTCCATTCTGATCCTTGGAGTTAACGTCGACGTTGCCGGTCTCGAGCAGCAGCTTAACTACTGCCTCGCGCCCGTTCTGTGCTACCCACCATAGCGACGTCCATCCGTCCTGATCCTCATAGTTAACGTCGACGTTGCCGGTCTCGAGCAGCAGCTTGACTACCGTCTCGTGCCCGTTCTGTACTGCCCACCATAGCGGCGTCCGTCCATCCTGATCCTTGGAGTTAACGTCGACGTTGCCGGTCTCGAGTAGCAGCTTGACTACCGTCTCGTGCCCGTTCTGTGCTGCGCACCATAGCGGCGTCTCTTCGTTCACATCCTTAGAGTTAACATCAACCCTGCCGGTCTCGAGCAGTAGCTTAACTACCGTCTCGTACCCTTTCTGTGCTGCCCACCATAGCGGCGTCTCTCCGTTCACATCCTTAGAGTTAACATCAACCCTGCCGGTCTCGAGCAGGAGCTCGACTACTGCCTCGTGCCCGTTCTGTGCTGCCCACCATAGCGGCGTCCGTCCATTCTGATCCTTAGAGTTAACGTCGACGTTGCCGGTCTCGAGTAGCAGCTTGACTACCGCCTTGTGCCCGTTCTGTACTGCCCACCATAGCGGCGTCCGTCCATCCTGATCTTTGGAGTTAACGTCGACGTTGTCGGTCTCGAGCAACAGCTCGACTACTGCCTCGTGCCCTTCTCGTGCTGCCCACCATAGCGGCGTCCGTCCATTCTGATCCTTGGAGTCAACGTCGAACTTGCCGGTCTCGAGCAGCAGCTTGACTACCGCCTCGTTCCCTTCTCGTGCTGCGCACAATAGAAGCGTCTGTCCGTTCTGATCCTTACAGTTAACGTCGACGTTGCCGGTCTCGAGCAACAGCTTGACTACCGCCTCGTGTCCGTTCTGTACTGCCCACCTTAGCGGCGTCCGTCCATCCCGATCCTTGGAGTCAACGTCGACCTTGCCGGTCTCGAGCAGCAGCTCGACTACCGCCCCGTGCCCTTCTCGTGCTGCCCGACATAGCGGCGACCATCCGCATGCGTCTTTTATGTCAATTTCCACCGTACCTGCACCGAGCAGTCGCTTGACTACCGCATGTTTTCCAGTTTCCGCCGCCCACGAAAGTGGCGTCATTCCGTCCTCATCGCTCGAATTGAGATCATCCTCCTGTGTTTGCTGAAGCAATACCAGCGCTATATCTTGGCGATATTCTCTGATGGCAAGGAGTAGTGGTGTGTTTCCATCGGAGTCTTTCCTGCTAACATTTACATCGTTTTCCTGCAGGAACGTATCGAGAGCGCTTTTTGAGCCGAGTGCGGTCAGGACATGAAGCGTTGTCGTTCCAACGAACGGCCAACCTATGGGCGTGTGGACCCTATTTGGGTCAAAGACGGTCCACAAGTTTGCCATCTTCCCTAACGACTCAGACCACACATCCCACTGAAAGAGCATCAGTAGGTCAGGCTGCGGTATCCCTTGTTGTTCTACCTTCCGGACATGTTCGAACACAAACCGCGTTGCATATGGTACTAAGGGAAATCTTGCTGAGAGAGTACTACGAGGTAGCTGGATCGCTTCTAATACTTCCTTTAATGCCAAATATTTGAGACATGACCTTGATACCTCAAAGTGGCCAGCACCAACGCAGGATGGAGTGACGTTCCGCTGACGCTTGCCGGCCTTGAGAAATCCTGCTAGTAGATAGTCGGCAACTGATTGATGGATGAACTGTGCCTCCCGGTCCGGCTCCTCTCCGCCTGGCTCGTATCGTTCGTAGACATCACGGGTCTGAAACTCCACCAGGCCTCTTGATATGTGCAAGATATACCTTTCAAACTGAAACAAAGTCTCCGACCAATTTTCATGGCGCCGAACTTCGGAAATAGTCGTGACAATCATGTCCTTATCGGTAGCAAGAGCCTCTCGAAGCTCCTGCCTCGACAATGGTCGCTCGGCAAAAAGAACCCATTGAAAGAGCTTGACCATCTGGTCTTTCTCAGCTTCTGTGAATCCGCTTAGAATACTAGCGTATAGATTATCGAGCTCTTGTGGTATTGACGTAATCATTTCGTATAGCTTCTCTTCCCTTTTTCCGGTAGTATGTCCATAAATTACCAAAGGAGTGACTAGAACCACCCATTGAAATACTCCTTGAGCTCTTGACAAGATCGCTTCCCGGATTCGGCTGCGTTTTCCATTCTCTTTGATTTCTCTCATCAACCGTTTCCAGATCACTGATCGGATGTCCGCCATGTTTCGCTCCTCTACGGAAATTGTTGGGATGGTGTTAATACCGAGAATTGGGTAGTGTCTAGAAGAAATACAAATCTTTACTTGTGACTCTTTACTCTTAATATCTTCCATAAGGTCCTTAAAGTACGTTAGTAAGCTTCTAGCGGCTTTTTCCCCACACTCATCGAGTGCGTCAATAAAGATGGCAACAGGGTGATTCTTTGATCCCGTCGTTAGGACAACGGATAAAAAGTCTTGAAGTTCTTTGTCGATCCACTCCCATCTCTTGGCTGTATAGGCACCGAACCGTTCCTCCTGGTCTTCAAATATCCTAGTAAGCTGAGAGAGGTAGTTTGGAAAGTATTTGAGCATCGAGTTTAACAGTGCGCGGTATATACCTAATGGTGTCTTCTGTAGATCCGTTCCCTGGCCGTGGATAAAGAAGGATAGAACGAGCTTTCCAGGCTGTCTTCGACACATCTCTGTAACGGCGAATTTCATGAGTACGGACTTGCCGGCGCCAGGATTCCCCTTGATCCAGAAAAGTCCTCGAGACTTGTTCATCCAAGCTCGATACTCAGGGTCCTCGAGCAGCCATTGGCAAGTGTCCCTTGCGGTTTCAATGTGTTTGTATCTCTGCTCTTGTTCTGGAAACGAGAGGGATCGTAGACAATCTGTGCTAGGTTAGTGGCGTTTTTAGCGATTTCCTACAATCCTCATACCAATGTTCCGTTCTGAAAGTGGTGTTGACGCTGTGGGGTCGTTACATTCCTTGGCTGCGAGACCGTCAGTCATACACTATTAATTTCGTACCTAGGACGAAACATAGTTACATTGAGAGCGGGTCAACATGAGCCCGTGAGATTCCCGGATCATCTTCTCGACTACATCCCTCACCGTTTCGAAGTCTTCCTCCGTCGGCTTCCCGAACTTGTTCATGTTGAAGTGCGTCCGGTAGAGCGAGAACTTGCTCGTCCCGTGCGACAGATCGAGGCAGCCAGAGCTCTCGCTCACCACGAATCTCTGGCACAATAGTCAGCCTCAACAAGACGCAAAGCTATATCCAAACCTACTATCCGGTCCTGCTTCCCTACAATCTTCCCTACATTGCTTGACTGCAGCTCGTAGAAACATGCAACCTCGGCCTTGTTCGCCTGCCTCCGCATCCTGCAAAACTGGTCGACTACCTCCAGAAGAAACTCGTTCCCTGGCTCTAATATCTTTAGAACGTCTATCTGCACCTCGTCCTCGTGGTATTCCCGCCGCGCTGCCTCCAGCATTTCCATCTGGCTCATTCCTTCCGCCCCTCGAAACGGCGTCCCGAAGAACAACAACCCCGTTGTGGAATCGAAGATACCGGGCAATGCGTCATTGTCGTATCGAGCATCTAGGAGCGCCTAGGAAGCATTAGTTGTGGGCGTATGTAGGTGGGGCTCGCAGACCTTCAGCACGACTAGCCCACCAAAACAGTGCGCTATAAAGATCAATGGGCGAAATGGGTACTCCTAGCTGAATCAGCGACTATGCAACACCTCCTAGATAGGCTCAATACCTTTCGTTTCCGCACTAAAGCCAGGAGCAGCCGCTGGGCCACCGTTGACACATTCTGCCTCACCGCCCCTTCCCCAAACCACTGCGACCCGTATCCATATCGCATGACGCGTGCATTAGGCGCTGCCGCTGGTAGCATATCTTTCTCTTCGAGCCAGTTCACCCATTGCGGGTTCTCCGCCGTACCGATATTCTTGTACCAGGTATCGTCTGGATGCGCCCCGATGCCATGGATCGCAACGATGCTGGCATAACTTAGTATAGGTTCAGGCGATTAAGCGAAGCAGGAACGAACGCACTCGATGGCCTGGGCTGCTTCGGCCGGTGCCTCGCGGAGCACCTTGAGCCCGATATCGTCGTCTGTCACCGGCCGGACCTGGTTCCGCGTTAGTCTTGGCGCGCCTTCTTCATCCCCCACCACGTACCATTGCAGGATATCAACACCTAAGCAAGACGGTGGATCGCATCGAAAGGCTGGGAATGCTCTAATAGTGCGCAGAGTGACGATGCGAGAATATGGACAGCCAGGCTGAGAGAGTAGCACAGCCGACCTGCGCGCGGCGAGGCTGGCCCGGGGCGGAAAGGCTGCAGGAGCTCGCTGCGGTCTGAGGCAGCAAGGCGACTCCAAATCAAATCAGCTTGTTCGCGATCTGGATCCCGATGAAGCTGGAGTACCAACAGCCACGTTACCTGGCGTACCTTTGGTCATGCTCATGGACTCCGCTCTAGCAAGAGAGTTCCTTAGGAAGGAGCTCTGGTCGTCAGACCTAGAGTCAATAGCGCCGCGATTGTGGATCATGAGAACCTTATCTAGCAGCAACATAAACGCACTACATCGTCAACGGGTGAAGGGCCGCGAGATCATCGTCACCGAAGACCCTCGGCTGCATCTTATATGGATACACAACCGCATATTCATCAAGCCTCTTCCGCGATATCTTCTCTCGCCCGCATTTTGGGAGATGTACCTGAGCGAGAGTTCCGACCGCTTAGGCAATTATCGAAGCGATATCTACAAAGCTACGACAGGGTTCCTACGCACTTATAGATATCTAATCCAGCACGAGTCTGATTTCAATATTACGTAGCAGGACAGCCTTAGCCTTATTCTAAAGGATATTAATTAGGCGTCTTTCTGTCGATTCTCTACAGAACTCTACCATATTAAGGACTCAGACGTATCGGGAAGATATCACTACAGCGAACTAAGGCTCACACGACTTAACTTATATACCCCGCTACTCCTTCGCAAATTCCACTACGAACAGGTATATAGACAATATAAAGATTTTTTCGGCCGGCTCTATAGGCCTATCCTCTTCGTATTCGCCGTAGTTCTAGTATTTTAAAAGCTATATAAGTTAAACTAGCGGTCAAGTAGTTTATAGCCTCTTATTAGGTTTCGATTTATTCTATATACCGTTGGTTTAGTATCCTGACCTTAATGGGAGTAGTAGTTATTTTAGCTTAGTTTATCCTTCTTTGCTTGTGGATATATCTGAACGAATGGATATATACGGTACGATATAAAAGAAAGTAAGAACGGGAAAGTTGTGATAATTCAAGGTATTAATATAAAAATTATTCTATATAACCGAGGAATACCGTATAGAATTTTGCCTTGTATCTCTAGACGGTAGTAGTAGAATTGCTTGATCGTAGGCCTAACTCTTTCAACCGTCTAACAAACTGGTAAGCTGAATACCATCCGAAAATAGAGAAGACGTATAGATATAGAAGTTATTAATTTTAGCTTTAAGTACTTATAACTAAGTTCTAGTCTACTTCATAAGAAACTTGTCTTATTTCTGTATTCTTTAGATTTTTACTTAGACTTTTATTAACTTATTAAGAAGCGCTTTATGAAGATACTTAATCTCTTCTCTTTATTATTAAAGTTTCTCTTAAGAATAATTAATAGATTTCTTAGAAAGCCACCGTTGGCGCACATCTATCACTTGTTTAAGTGTTGAAGGTTTTCAGCTACGAAGGCAAGGCTTCAGCAGCGCTCACAGGCCCATCCGCGTGATAGAAAAATGCTCTCAAATTTCCGTCAAGAGATACTCGGAAGAAATCTAGTCCACGGCGTATTTTCATACACACCCTTCGGAACAGCCCTAAGGGAAGTAAACAAAAGAACGAGTATAATGAGACGGGAGGCAACATAAACAACACCAGTACTAATAACAAGAAATTGAGAAATCCAATTGCAAGCATCTTTCCACTTTTGTACCTGTTTCTCTTCTGTTTTGAATTGGTCCGCCACTTTCAGGAAGTGACGGATGCATTCCCTCCCAAGAAGAGGATCACTGGGCGGTAGGATAGTGTCTTTGAGATGGCTTTCAAAGTCATCCCAAAAAGCGAGCGACTCACTTGAAGAGAATCGTTCCATCCGGATCATATGATCTAGCAGTTTTTGGAGCAGGTAGGCGTCTCCGTCGCCCTTTTTCGCCTTTTTCCACCATTCGTAAAAGTGCTGTAGATTCTCGAAGAAATGCATGACTTCCCAACAGATAACGTCATAATGTGCCCATTTGCCATCCTTTTCAAGTTGCGAGCGTTTTTCTTTCGGATGCTTTTCATCGAAATTGCGTAGTCCGGTGGGGATCGAGATAAGGATAATGCGCTCTTCCTGATCCCAATGAGTAAAGGAAGGCTCGTTCAGTGCTTTCCAAAATTCTTCCGACATTGCGTCCAGGGGCTTCAGCTTCTCCAAAAGAGAAGATATGAGCTTGTTGTTGGTATAGGTGGTTGCAATGTAATTTAGGTAGAGGCTGAACGCGAGTGAAATAATGGGGAGGATCATGGAGGTGAGACTGCTGGCTCTCCACAACATGAGTTCCGCTCGCGATGGGAACTCAGAATTCCATGCGAGGCAGTGGAGGCCGCCGAAGACCAGGGAAGAGACCGCCATGATGCTGAAGATCACTGGTACACCCCCTTCCATCCAAACAACGTCGTTTGCAACAAAGTACTCTTGCGGAATGGCTTTGGCCCTCTCTGCCGCTTTAATGGGATTTCTTAGCCGCAGCGTGAAACCTTGGGTCGGGTTAGGCATGTTCTCGTGCACAAATTTCTCGCCGGGCCTCTGTAGCAGTGTTGGTCGCGAAATATCTTTTGGTTTCCACCAGTTAGCTGCGTATGTGGCGATTGCAGATACAGCGAATGCCAAGGTCGCAATCTCGAGCTGAGACACAGGAAGCCCATTTACATGTCTGAAAATGACCGTCAGGACAAGCCATGTGACTTGTATGACGGTAAGGAACTTGAGAAATCCATCTGCCTTGCTTTTGTCATCTATATCCTCTTTTGTAAGGACTAAACCTCGTAGCGGATGGCTGGAGCTGAGCCACGTGTAACGATGGCCGAGTTGGACACCTGTGAGGACGTAATATTCCGGCTCCTTATCGTTTGGGTTGAAGGAATATTCAGTATAGATTAAGCCACCCATATTCGCAAAGTACGCGTGTGTCAATGTCCAGTATTGAATTCGGGGGAGATACTCAACCACATTTCGGGGTTGGCGTGGGGTCGGAACACGGGATTCCGTTCGCCGTTTCCGCAAACTCGAGGGCCCGTCGCTATTATCTTCATCTGGCTTTTGGTTTTCTATGGTTATCTTTTCAATCGGCTTTTGTTGGCTGCCCTGGGGATTTTCTTTCTCAATGGCTGCACCATCATAAGACGAGCCACCTTTCTCAATGCCGGATATAATGTTTCCTTGTGCGGAGCTGTCACCCACAGCAACACTCGCATCCTGAGCGGTCTCTCGGGGCTCCCGAGTGCTACCAGTTTGAGGATAGTCAGATTTTGGTGGCTCTCTGGTTGCGAAAAGTGCGTCTTTACCATCTTCGACATCGAAAGAACTCCTTGCGATCGAAGTGTCACGCTTGTGACTCGCTGTCTTATTTGCATTCTTATTTTGTAGAGCTTTTGGTTGAGAAAGCCCTAGAATCCAATAGAGAAGACTCGCGCGCGGACCATATTGCACGACCCAGCTCCAGGTGAGTTTGATGTCCTCATTTTCAACACTCCACTTAAGATTGTCCTTGTATTTCTCTTTGAGCTCCTCATCAAACTCACGTAGATCGTTCAGAGCGAGCCGCAGATCGCAAATTGCTTTGGAGAAAACAAGTTCAGGCATTAGGATAGTTATGGCCATCCACTTCGCCTTTCTCAATTCTTTCATCCACGGTCCGTCGTAGGGTCCTGGTATGTTGAGATGCAATACTGTCCAAGTGCTGGTAAAGATGGTGAATAGGCAGCTGTAAACGAGAGTGAAGGTACCTCGCCCTGTTGGGCCGGCTTGCCATCCTACTCTCAAGTCTGACATATCGTGTATAGCCGCCGTGGCGTTCTGAGCATGGGCGGTGGGGCTAAGCGAAGTGGGAGTGATCTGAGGTTTAATCCGATTAAATTTTCGGTGTGTGAAGTGAATGATGCTCCGATCCACGAGAAACAGTCTAATCGTTTAATAGTTGCGGAACTCGATGAAGGGGTGCTTGGAAGCGCATGCGGCCGGGTGTAAGATTGCTGGAGAAATGATACGACTACTGCCAGGAAGCTGATTAAATTCCTCTAGAGCGAGAGCCCCCTCGCCATGCATGTCAGGTGTTTCACCCGTGTTAGAGAATGGGGCCAAGACAAGTAGCGGAATTCGCGAACTGGGATCCTTAATCTTAAAAAGTAAGATTCAGCTGCTTTCTTGTATATAATATAGTGGCCGGAATATAAAGTATATAATATTTTAAGTAATATAACAAATTCATACTACTTCTAAAGGCGCATCTGAATTTTTAAACACAGGTTAATAGAGCCCCTGTTATGATCCAGCCAAGCGGGGCGCGCCCGGCTTATGAAGGACGGACGGAACAATCAAGCACCGAACTCAGGCAGCCGCAATCACGTGACCGCTACGAACTGACCTCATGTGGGCGGTTGAGTGATAAAACACGTTAGGTCCGAATTATATTATAGACTAGCCTCGAAGTAGAACTATAATAAGTATTAATAATATTATTAATATCTATAAGAAGAAGAATAAGGGTTTTTACTTTATATTTTCTCTTATATAAGCGAGCCTCTTTTCTAAGTCTCCTCGTTATAAGATAGATATAGGCTAAGCCTAAGCTATAATATACCCTCTTCTTTACTCCGTATTATCTCTATATAGGTAGAGTACTAAAAACGTAGAAAGGTACGCGCCACACCCTCTCTAAGGCTCTGGCCGTTGCCCGCGGTATACAGCTCGCCCTCTTTCATAAGGCTCGGGCCGTTGCCCTCGCAGTCATACCGTGACGTGAGCCTCAGGTAATCACAGGTAATAACTGTAACCAATAATCTTCTTGCGTTTCAAGGTATTCGGGACGAAATACCTTTTTATGTCACCATTTTGGGTTATTCCGCGAGTTTGACGACGCGATGGCTGCTACTCATTCGATATTTTATGATATTTAAGCGACGTAGCGGCATTTTTTTTTAACAGGTTTGAATATAATGCTGGTGATAGGGTAACGTGTCAGTTAATAGGGGAATAAAATATTTAACGCGTGGCTGGTGGTCCGAACTGATAGTTAATTGCGCCAGAACGCCTTCGATACGCCTGCAACATGACTCAATAAAAATAAGCTCCTTGGAACTCGGGTGGGTTCACATGCCTATGAAGTACGTTGTCGTACGGTCCATCAACTAAAAAGGTGGGGACCTTTTTCGCTTCCATCACTCCGGTCTGCAAACTTGGTGGTGGCGTTCAGGTCACGGCACGTTCCGAAATAGCAATGTGCACCCGGTGGCTCGGTCTAGACTCCCTTCATCGGCCCCACCGATCTGTCGTTCGGGATCCGGTACCATGGTACATGCTTTCTTATGCAAGCCTTAAAGTCTGGGGGAGGCGGAATTCAACGCACGAGCGCAAAGCCCGCGCAATGCGAAGGCTCACCGATTCTCCTAGACCAAGCCACCGCGCAACAGCAGTCGATGCTCAGCGATTCTGACACGAGGACTACATCACTGACAGGTTAGGCTCGTATCGAGTATAATTATACTCTCGCTCACCCCGGGCTGGCAGAAGAGCCTTTTGCGCGGAAGGGCCAACAATGATAAGATGAAGCCAGATCGGAGGGAGAGACGGGTCGGAGCGAACACAAGATGCGAAAGGTTGCATTGTGATGCGAGAGGGGCTGAATTGCATGTGCTCCAATCCAATGGTGGGGCGTTTTTTTTCTGTGCATTCTTTTGACAGTGGACGCGGGTCGTAAGTTTGTTGGGCCGCTAGGCCGACGCCTCTTTTTGCATCTGATTACAGGACCACAGGCGTTAGGACCGCAGGCGCAAATGGCAGAGGGTAACAACATTTAGTAAAGGGTACAGTGAGGATGGAGAGCAAATCGTAGCGCGTCATCTCTTCCAACTTGTCCAAGATCAAACAGATGGACGGTTGCGAATCTTTCGAGCTTGTGGAGTGACCTGAAATATCCCGTCAGCATAAAGTTTCGCGCAGCCGGAATAGGGTGTCCACCCCGGCTTGGCGAACCATCACCAATGGTCCTCTGTACGCCACATTCGGTGGCTTTTCAAGGTCAGTTGTATGGGGTGATACCGCCCTGTAAAGTTTGCCCCTCACTCCACCCCCCTTTCCTGCTTGCTTGTGAATTCAACATTGATAATTGATAAAGGAAACGCGCCTATGGTAGCCGGTCATCCAGAATTCTTGTCCAGCCAGTTCCGGCCTTCGACGACTTACGAATCCCGACATTCCGTACCCTACGAACCTGGATAAAAGCCTTTGGAGCAGCTATGGTCGGTTCTATAACTAGCCCCAATAGTCCCAGTGGTGAAGCGACTCTTATCATAATATGGCTTCTCCTCGCGATCACTGCCGCCATGATTCTAGCACGTCTCTACCTGCGCCTCCGGATTAACCGTCAGAAGCTTTTTCCCGGCGATGTGCTCATCTGCCTGGCGTGGTGCGCAGCTGCGACGACTTTATCTTTCGATATTGTCTTCTTCCGTATGAATGTCCTCCGCAAAGATGTAGATCCCTTTCTTTCTGGATATCGTGGTGATAAGAAGTCGTTGCAGAGAGCACTCAGGGTAAGCAGACACCTTCACCTGATCGAGCGCAGCTTGAGAACTACCGGTTAATCTTCCTCGTAGTTATTTTGGGCTACCAACGTCCCGTTTTTTACTTCGTTCTATCTGTCTAAGGCAGCGCTTTTAGCCTTTTACTGGCAGATTATCCCGGAATGCCTCAAAACGAGCAGACATTTATTATACGGTACCATCGTTTATTGCGTTTTGGCATACACCACATCCATGCTGCTCAACTTCTTCTTGTGTTTTCCAATACAAAGAAACTGGTACGTCCTCGCTCGATGTGTTACCATTACTCTGTAACTACATGAACCTCATTAACATGTCAAAGGACGCTCGGTCCAACCGCTTGCATCACTCAACCAGGCACAGTCTTCAAAACAGCGTGGGCGTTCAACTTCTTCTCCGATTTGATTAGTGAGTCTCCAGACGCTTCTACGGTGTGGCATCACTTGCAGTATCGAAAATCTGACATATATCATCCAGTATTCCTCCTTCCTTTTACCTTTATTCACATCCTCAATATCAGAGGAGCCGTCCGGTTGGGAGTTTACTGCACATTCGGCCTCGGAATTATCAACATAGCATTCTCGTTGACTCGATTCTTGTCCATCAGACTTGCGCCACGCAATGGCAAGGGCACTATATCAATTACAATTATTAGTAAGTATCACATCTTAGCAAAATCTTTCCCGGTTGAGGTGTAGTACCAAGGCGCCCTAATCATTTCTGTGTCGCCTGTAAAGTGAATTACACTATTGTCCGCTCAGTATCATCAAATCAGCGCCATAGACTTGCAGCCAAGGTACCGATGACTAATTTGGATCTCTGCAGTACTTTGGGGTTCTCTCGATATGTTGATCGGCTTGATTATCGCAAACCTCCCGTCTCTGGCACCGTACCTTCGAATGATGCGTACCCGCCCATCCGAACCTGCCCCAATACCATGTAACAATGAGCCGGTCCGCAAGAACACGTTGGACAAGTACAATTGTGGGCGATTCGACGAGGAGTCTGGGGCATCCACATTGCAGAGCGCCGAGTGGGCAAGCGATGGTGGGAAGAAAACTTTGAAGGGTGAGTTGGAGGATGCGGGAGTGATCCCCGTTAAGAGAGGTTCAAGTTCACGAGGCGAGCAAGTTTGGGAAAACGTGGAGATGCTCGATGCGGGCGCTCTGGCGTCTTCGAAATGAGTGTCTGAGGGAGAATGGTCGGTTTGAGGTGGGAGACTGTTCTGAACGACGATGACCTGTACCTTGCTTTTTCAACGCTTTCAATACTAGGTCTTATTCTCTTCTCCATCGTCTTCTGTGACTGCTACTGTGGGGTCCCTACCACCTAGTATTATCTGACCAACCTAAGGTATCTACAGATACTTTCGTTTGCTGCAGTGAGGTTAAGGGCCTGTTCGGTGTAGCCGTCCTCGACCCGGCCGGCGTCGACATCGTACGACGGCACCGTCAAGATCTGGAATGCGAGCAGCAGCGCGTTCCTGCAGACGCTCGAGGACCATCGCGGCGGCATCTGGTTAGTGGCCTTCTCTGGAAGAATTTTGCCCGTCTGGATCCGATTCCTCCGCCATCGAATATGATTGAGGGCAATGACGAGCTTAGCTCGGCGATGGAGGTGGACCTCGCAACCAGTAAAAGTACCAACGGTGTGGTAGGGGCCTAGTCGTCATCGGTCCATGGTCTGTCGTGAAACTATCGGCCACAATGGTAACGGCACGCTAGTAGAAAAAAGATTAAATCTACCTTACTAGGATTCATGGAATGCCCTTACTTTAAGTGTCTGGAACAGTGTTGTAAGAGCAAGCGGTTCTTTTGCCTGTTTTCTCTTGGCCTAGTGGGTTAATCTTGGCGTGGATTTGATTATTGTCTATTCAAGGTCCAGCAGGGTCGGATTTTTGACCTATTTATCACTACAATCATTTGGTTCACGCCTAACGCCTCGAGCGCCCACATTTACTGAAACGGGGCCTTATCCTGTTTTGAATAAGTAATAACTCTTTAGTTCAGGCGCAGTCTTTAACGTGCATGGCCGCGCGTTCTTAAATCCAGCGGTTGCCGACAGAGAAGATCTCTACTACCTGGTTGCTAATGCACAGAACACCAGAGAACGGGCGATCGTAGACCTTGCGACGCGCTTGGACTAGTTAACGGATAGCCTCTACTTAGACACAGAACGCATTTACCGTCTTAAAATTACTAAGGACTTTAAGCGGTATAGGCCCTAATTAGTCTAGATTATACTTAATCTATATCTTGCGCTTCAAGGTATTCAGGACGAAGTGCCTGTTTATGTCACCTTATTGGGTTATTCCACGAGTTTGACGACGCGATGGCTGCTACTCATTCGATATCTGAAGACTAGTACTAAAATTTCCCCTGTACATGAAAAGAGTGGAACGCTTGACGTCGGCCAACCGTGGAACAGTGGCCAGAGCTATATATAGTACGACGAGATAATGTTTCACGAACTTTGTTGGCGTCATCGGTGATGGTAGGCTCCACCCATCCCCTGATTACCCAGCCAAAGTTTTCAATCTGAAGAGTCTGTACGTGCGCGAAAATAAGAGTTGGATTGTGGGCCGAATTCTCCGCGACAACGAGGTCTACCACAATAAATCGAATCGACTCGAAGGAGCAGCTATCAGAATCTCCATCTTCAAAGCGTTGCCTGCCCCTAAGAGGAGGATTCTGTGGTGCTCTCTCAGCGAGTTTGTCTGGCTTGTGGCCACTCTGACACAGATTGCCATTGCTGCCATTCCCTGGGGTCTGAACGGGGAGTGGGGCGTCTTTCTCATTACGATGAGCGGCATTATTGCTGCAGTGGTTGCGGGCAAATTGCCGCAATGGGATCTTGAGAAACTACCACTGAAAAGGAAGAGCAGCAAGTATATAGCCCTCACGAGCGGAAATGGCTCGCGAGAGGTCATGATTATCTACGGGGATGGGGAGGCTTTAGATCTTGAAGAACTTGCAGCTGGAGAGAGCCCCAGGTCAAATCGGATGTGGGAAAGCCCTACTATTTTCTCCAAGGCCGTCAAGGATAAAGATGGGAAACCACTTACCTATAAGAACAACCACGAGATCCGAAGGGCGTACATGTTCCGCGGGCTTCCTGTCGGACTTTGGGTCACTCGCATCGCCTGTTTGTTTCAAGTTGTATTCTGGATCGCACTTCTCATCACTGTAGCAGGCCTGAAATCCCATAGTTGGTATCTCGTATTGGTGGGTGGCCTAGGCATGATGCAAAATGCTACCATCGCTGCCGTCGCTCGAGCCCCTGACCGTCGAGGCTTGCCACTCGCACCTGTGGACGAAATCATCGCGAACAGCATAATGGATGGTATCATGGACCTAGAGGGTACGATCAATGGTTCAGGGGAGGCGCTCTTGGACGAATTCTTTCCAGGGCCGCTTCACAAGAAAGAACAAGCGTGGTGGAATGGTGAACGAGACGCTTATGACGACGAAAGGGAAAGTTCTGAGAGCAGGACTAGGCCAAGATCTAGGATGCCACGGAAAAATATCGGCGTACCAGACATTGATCGCGGCGACAAAATAAATTCGAACAGACGGATCGCGAGCTGGAAGTCCTCTGTACACCCCGAACCGACCAAAGCAGGAGTTAGCCTAAACTCTTTGCCGCGAAGTAACGAAATTGACTCCAGGATCAACGAGAAAATAGCACGGGTATCCAGTAAGGAGGCCTCGTTGGCCGGATCTGCCGCGTCGCAACGATGTTCCCCAATGCGGTCCCAAGATTCGGTCCGGTCACCAGACTGGGCATAAGCTCTGGTATCAGATACCATGACTTTGATGATGCTTAAAATGTTCAGCTATCGTACACGAGCTTCTCCAGATCACGTGATCTTCAAACGACACGCAATGAAGCAGTCTCAGGTCTTTTTTCCATATTTTGAACCATTTGTCCCAAGCGGACCTCCAAAACCCGGTAGTTTTGCTTGAGTCGATGTCAACCACAAGATCATCACGGCGCTCAATGATAGTTTTATCATCTAGCAGGGCCCCATTTTGCATCGTGCTGTGTGCAGAATTATGAAATAGACAAAATAAGAAGATAAACAATAAGCAAAAAAGTCGATAAAAAGCCTACGATACTTAGATGTTGAAAAGCGCCGTACGACCTGAAGAATTCCCTAAGCAGACCAGGTCTTTTTTGACTGCGGAGCAATACGGGCAGTACTCAGGAGGAAGCCAGAGAAACCGCTGTTGATCTATAGAAATCCACTGGTCTTCTATAAAGATATGAGACGGCTGCGATAGTGTAGCTAAGGGCGATGGCGTGGTAGAACAAGGTAGAGCAATATCACCTCGATCTGTTTGAACCAGCTTCCCGTCTGGCGAGAAGGCCACTACCCTGATAGAGCCGGAGTGACCCTCAAGCGTGCTGCGGTGTGCCTTGGTCTCTGCCTCGCACAGCCGCACTGTCAAGTCCTAGGAGGCAGATGCGACTAGCTTCCCATCTGGCGAGAAGGCCACTGCGCTAATAGAGCTGGAGTGGTCTTTGAGCGTGCTACGCTGCGCCCCGGTCTCTGCCTCCCACAGCCGCACCGTCTTGTCCCCAGAGACGGACGCGACTAGCTTCCCGTCTGGAGAGAAGGCTACTGCGCTGACCAAATCCTCTACCGCGGTTCAGAAATACCGCAAGAGACCAAGTCATCTTTCGTCCTCGGAAATAGTTTTCAAGTGCTGCATACCGTGCGCCTTGGTCCTCAGATACCCACTCAACAGCGACTCGCCTCAGGATGCTGAAAGCATATCGTTCTGGCGCGCAGCATCGAGAGTTGTTTCTAGTTCTGTCGGGAGTCTTTCAGTGATGCCATAGAGCTCTAACATCTTTGACGTCATATCGCATTCCCAAAGCATGCAATCCTTCCATCGCAGCTCTGTCTGCTCCTTCATGCCGTTCAACCCAGCCGTAAGCAGTGCCGCTATGAAAAGATACATGTTTGCAGTACCGTCGATGATCCTACATTCCCATCTGTTCTCACTGATCTTGCGAATTGGAAGATCTCTGTTCTCTATACTCCATCCAATATAGTACCCTACCGTATTATCTTGGCTGCTTGTGTAGCTGTCCACGTATGGCATTCCGAAAGCCATCAACGTCTTCATATTATCTAATATGCCTGCAATGAACGCATCCGCAGCCGCATATTTCGGCATCGGATTCAATGAAAAATGCGGATGTAGTCCATTCTTCGCACCTTCCGGAATTGGACGAGGGGCCATTGATGCTTTCAGTCCGTAGCGGTCCACGATGGCGCGCAAAGCCTCTTGAGCAACCATGACCTTGTCGATGGCTTCTACGGGCGCCGAAGTATTAAGGCTTATTTCTATCTGGCCCGGTGCTTTGGCTTGGAACGAGTAGACACCGGTCTCTGCTTTCGTCAAAGTATCACATACTTCTTCCATGATCTTCATAGTCTTGCCGCGTAGACCGCCGCAAACGTATTCTTTAGTGATACAGTCCACTTTAGGAAGATTGAGTTATTCGTCTAGCAGCATGAACTCAATCTCCAACCCCACCAGTACCTCAATACCTTTCCAGTCATCTCTTCCACAGGCTTTTTTTAGTGCATATCTTGGGCACATCTCCAATCCATTGCCAATGTGGGGCTCACCCTGACACAGAAAGCACACGATACTCGCATGATTCGTCCGGAATCTGCAGATGCGCAATGACGTCCACTCAGGTTGAAGAACCCATCGCTCCGACTTCTTGCAAAACGCTCTGCTAGCCGGAGAGCTGGGATCGATGAGGCAATTCCGTGCCAGGGGCACCTGGTTTTTGTTCTCAGAGACTCGTGGGCAGCGCCAGTTAGGAATGATAGTGCCGTGATAAACGCCAACGTAGTCGACTCATTGGAGGCGAAAGTAGTCGACTGAGAGGTATCTCGGATGGAATTCTCCGGCTTAGTGTTTTCGAGCGCCATGGTATGACTTTCTTGTACTTTTCTTGTGCTTTTTGTGGAGCAGAAAGTGGTCGGCAGGTGCCTGATGTTGAGGTTGGAGCTAGAAAGCGTGGGGTGGCAGACGAGGCGTCGACGGATTTGTAGCGAGCTACGGCGAAAGACGGCGTTAGAAGCCTAAGGTACTACCCTATGAACTGATTAGTAGCAACAAGCCAGAAGTGTTTACCGGTAAGACGACAGATCAGAACCGGCTAACCAGGATGAATGCATCTCACAGCTTAAGTCAGGCTAAGAAAAAGAATCCATCTAGAGTGTCAGCAAACGACAGCTCTGCCCTCGAGCACCCTGACCATGCACTTTGCCAATCAAATACGTCCTAGAATTCCTCTTAAGTTAGGTGTTGAGAATATTGCATCAAGGTTCATCGGGGAGTGATTTTTCATCCTTCCAGACGAGACAATTGTGTGCAAAGTTTGCAATTAATTGTTTTGGAAACTTCGTAAAGCAGAGTTGGAAGTCCATCTTTTATGACCTTTTAACAAGATGATAGCAAGAGTGCACCACCTAAACGGTCTCTTTAGGGTTTCGGTACGGAAGATCACCAGAAGGATATTTTGAGAAGAAATGTTATAATCAGCTAAAATATTTGTATTGTACCTAGTTCAGTAATCTAAAGTTTGTTTAATCGCGTCGTAAACTCCTACAACCAGTTAGCACCCAAACAACACCTCGCGAGCGGTAAGAAGACGGGGAACGACTTACTCGTAACATCCGGGATGATAAACGGCTCGTAGATGAGCCCAGTATGTGTTGCCCAACCTGTGACCCTCTTGACCGGTGCTTCTAGTCTCAAAAACGCCTTCTCTTGGATTGTCGCCGCAACTTCAGCGCCCACGCCCGCATTCATCATGCTCTCGTGTACAACAATCGCCCGTCCCGTCTTGCTCACACTGTCCAGCACTGTCTCTCTGTCCCACGGATAGATGGTCCTTAGATCAATCAACTCCACGTTGCACCCGAAGTCTTTTTCTGCAGCTGCAATGGCTGCGCTACATGTATACAGCGGCGTTCCGTACGAGATTATTGTGACGTCTGTGCCGGGTTTCAGTATCTCGGCCTTGTCAAGAGGCAGGTAGTAGGGTAACACGGGAACTTGTTCGACGGCGGCCCGGTAGAGGATCTTCGGCTCCATGAAGATAACGGGGTCGGCCGTTTGAATGGCAGAAAGGAGGAGGCCTTTGGCTTGGGTTGGGGAGCGGGGTATTACGACACGGAGGCCGGGGGTGTGGGCGAAGAGAGCTTCGGGGGACTGAGAGTGGTAGCTGAGTGTTTGTTAGTATACATATGGTAGCGTTTGAGGGGATTGCAAGGTCTCACAGTGCACCATGTCCTACGACCCCCATCGGCATCCGTATGGTAAGTCCACCACAATGTACACCCGTGCTTCCAGACCGATACCGATACTTGGCTGCTTCGTTCACGATCTGATCAAAAGCAGGGAAGACATAATCCGCAAACTGCACCTCGGCGACAGGCTTCATGCCCTCACTTGCCGCCCCAATCGCAAACCCAACCAACCCCTGCTCACTCAACGGCGTATTGAACACCCTCTCTGTACCAAAGTCGGTGGCAAGGTTCATCGTACACCTGAAGACGCCGCCAAACTGTACATCCTCCCCGAAGACGAGTACCCGCTCGTCTGTTTGTAGGGCATGGCGGAGCGCTTCGTTCACGGCGGTGTAGAGGTTTATGCGTTTCGTTTGTCCTTTGCGGACATCTTCAGGAAGTTCGGGGTTTGCGAGGGCGGTGCGAGAGGTGTGGTACAGAAGGGGCGTCGTGTCATATTCTACGGTGCCATTGAGGCGTGCGCCGGCTACTGCGGAGGAGTATCGTTTGCTATGGGCGTGCCGGCAGCGGGGATGGAGCGCTGCTTGCGGCCGGAGGAGATACCGCGATAGGGTGCGAATTGAGGGTGCTTTAGCGGCCATTATGGTTTAGCGACGTATCAATGCTATGGTGAGAGTAGAGGAGAGAATCACTGAGTCCGAAAATGGGCTGGAGCGAAGTGCTGGCTGTCGCTTGTTTGCAGCTTCAAGGGCGACGGTTACCTACGGCTCTACCCCAGATTCGGCTTTGGAGCGCCAAGACAGTCATCCTTGTCCCGTCCCCACCACCGCACGTGATCACGAGGCGTTGGAGTTGGCTGGGAGCTTTGACCAAGCGATGACGGTGTTTGTCGTTGCGCGGTGGGATGTGGACGGGTAGAACTTGCGATGAAAACTTTCACGAGATGTGGAGCCTGGCGGTAAACGCATGCTACTCTCTTTGCGACGGGAGTGATGAAGGCGAAATCGACGGCAAGTGAATTGGTTCACGGGCGCTTGGCCCGGTCCGTCGTGTCGTAATATAGGATTGCGACAGAGCTTTGTGTTGCTTGTCCCGCTGCACGCGTGCGCTTGAGCGACCGTGAATTATCGACACACATTTTGCTAGACGGATTTCCAAGCGGTGCGATTACCACTAAACACGAGCGACAGGGTCTCTACCACGTTGCGCTTAGAGGTGTGGGTCGGGTGCAGCGACGAACTGCGATATTGACGCATGTCCCACCGTAGCTCGCACGGACCCTTGTCGTTTATTCCTGATCTCCATTGCGTCTTAACGACACGAGCGACTCTCCACCACTTCGGTCCCTCATCTCCCCCCCTTCGACGTCGCGGTCCTCCATCCAGCTATGGCGGATGCCATGAGCTCCGTTCGCTTGCCTACAGGCCGCGCCAATGGCTTGTTTTCGCCGCGACAGGCTCGGCTCAATACATTGATAGTCTGCCTCTTCCACAGCTTCATGCCTGTTGTCAAGGCCTTGCCTTTCATGCAAGGAGCTGTCCATCTTTTAGAAGAGGACGTTCCGAAGAGTCCCGATGATGCGAGTCTCTGGGTGTATTTGGGCACGGCCGTGGTGCTGGTGCTACTCGGAGGCGCGTTCGCGGGACTAACCATTGCGTAGGTGCTCCGTCCTTCTGGATGCGTATCCCCTCGATCCAGCTCTCGCGCTATTCGCCGACAAGGACAAAATGCTAACCGGTAATCCAGGTTGATGGGACAGGACGAAATCTACCTCCAGGTCATCGCAACGTCGGGCGAGGGCTCCGAGCGCAAGAACGCCGCCAGAGTACTTCGGTTGCTGAAAAGAGGCAAACACTGGGTCTTGGTGACGCTGCTGCTGAGCAATGTCATTACCAATGAGACACTGCCTATCGTCCTGGATAGGTCGCTCGGTGGTGGCTGGCCTGCAGTTCTGAGCTCGACAGTTTTGATCGGTAAACTCAACTAGGCAATCGCATGGCCTTTGCTAACGCGCACCCGCAGTCATCTTCGGCGAAATCGTGCCCCAATCCATATGCGTGCGCTACGGCCTCCCCATCGGCGCGTGGATGTCGCCTATCGTACTAGGCCTCATGTACGTCATGGCAATCGTTGCATGGCCTACCGCGAAGCTCCTCGATTACCTACTCGGCGAAGACCACGGCACGACGTACAAGAAAGCCGGTCTAAAGACGCTCGTGACGCTGCACCAAACACTTGGCCCCAACCCAGAGGACCAACTCAACGAGGATGAGGTCACCATAATCACGGCCGTGCTCGACTTGAAGGCCAAACCAGTCGGTAGTATCATGACGCCCATGGACGACGTTTTTATCATGTCATCCGACACAGTCCTTGATGAAAAGATGATGGAGATCATCCTATCGGCTGGATATTCTCGCATACCAATCCATACCCCGGACAACGATGAGAACTTTGTTGGCATGCTCCTTGTGAAGATGCTCATCACGTACGACCCTGAGGATGCTTTGCGCGTCCGCGATTTCGCGCTGGCTACACTACCCGAGACCCGGCCTGAAACAAGCTGCCTGGACATCATCAACTTCTTCCAAGAGGGTAAATCACACATGGTGCTGGTATCTGATTTCCCTGGGGACCCGCATGGTGCGGTCGGTGTTGTTACTCTGGAGGATGTCATCGAAGAGCTTATTGGCGAGGAGATTATCGACGAATCAGATGTATTTGTCGACGTTCACAGGGTAAGTTCCATGTCTAAATACCCCTATATGGTGCTTCCCAAGGCGCTGGGCGAGCTGTGCAACAGTGACATGACACTGTTTTTTCGATCTCGCAGCTGCTGGGAAGTGGCAAATTGAGTATGCGTACTAACGTGCACTGTAGGCCATCCGTCGCATGGCTCCGGCCCCACGAACTCGCGTGCCGAAAGGCGCAGTCGTCGTTGACCCTAACTCACGGAAATCGTCAGAGGTACCGAATGATACAAAAATAGATACGGAGCATACGGAGGGAAACGGCCATAGGAAGCTGTCTTTGCCGGATTCGGGCGCACCAAAAGCGCCCAAATTCCTCGTGCATCGGCGAAGCAGCGGCGGCTATAGTGGATCATTAGATCGTGCGCATACTCTAGCACTTCGCAGCGACGATCCAGAGATCAAGCAGCATCTAAAGCATCTAGGACCTTCGAACGCAGCAAACAAGCCCAAGTCGACGCGCATCAACTCCGTCAAGATCAAGCCCGGATTGCCAAACACCATTCCCGAGAATTCTCAACTACCTTCGGATGGTGCCATGCTATCGACCCCGGCTCACGCTCCACAGGGCGGTGTTGGTGAGGGATTGCTAGACTCTGCAGGCCGTGAAGCTAGTGACGGTGTTCACAGCGTTGCGGTGGGATATGGTACGATGCAATCAGATCGTATGTCATGGAAGTCGGGTCGTTCTGGCTTAAAGCCTACAGATGACGATCTCGGAATGTCACCAAAATCGAACGTCGGAGCAGCAGACGAGAACACCAAAATCATCTTGGAACACCCCGAAAACCAGCCTGAATCCCCTCTGAGGGCGAAACAACGTTCACAATCTGTCAGCACGATCGCCTCCTTGCGCTCAAATCACTCGGATCCGCCATCTCCAGTTAAGAAACGACACACTGCTCGCAGCGGTAGCATATCTGAGAACATTGTGAATGTGAATGGAGTGAAGAAGATAGTGTTGGAAGCTACAAGTTCGAGTGATTCCGAAGACAAAGCTGTTGCTCAGACTGACGGAGCTCGAGATAGCTTGCAGCATTCTGAGACTGAGAGCCACAGCGCAGAAACGGGTAATCAGACTGGCGGAAAGAAGAAGCGAAAGAAGAGAGGCAAGAAGAAGAAGAACGGTGGTACGAGTGGCGAGTCACAACCGCTTTTGGGCGGTGAACGAAGCTGAAGTTAATCCATACTCTTCATGTATTCTATCTGCGGGCGGCACTGTCGAGCGTTAGTATCACGGGTCCAGAAGGGCTTCCAAGCACAAATGTGTGGGTGCGGGCGAAGTCAGTCTTGTATTATACGGTTCGGGTTAAGAGCGCAACTGTGGTGAGGACGACTATTCGTAAAATTTTGTCTGCGGAGGACTTACCTCGAGCCGAGGTTTTGGACATGAGCGTGGCGGGCAATATCCATTCTGTCTTCGAGTGCATGATAAACTGGTAGTCGTCAACCCGCAGATTAACGCGAAATTAGTAGTCCCAAAGTATTTTGGTACCACGACGTCGAGACATGAATAATATCTAGAGACAAAAAGTGTCGCAGATGTCCTTGAACAAATGTATAAGGCCAAATCAGCCTAGACGAAGGCTTTAAGCATGAGGCGTACACGGTATGATTGCAAGAAGATAACTGGTTGCCTTCTATGTATTACTCTGAAAATGCGTAATAACACGGAGTCGCGTGGTGGAAATGATGGATATGCGTGTTTTTGGTTATGTGGGATGTGTCGCTTGATCTGAGGGGGGGTTCTTTTACTGGAAGCTCCTAAGGTTGGTACCTGTAGTTTTGTTTACTTTGCGCGGCACGGTGCTGCTGGAATGGAAATGGGTACATTAGATAGAAATATGGGTGTGGAGTATGGGTGGACGTAAGAGTAACAGTGGAGAGGTCCATACCGAGGATTTTGTTGCGCCTATGGCAAAGGCGGCGTATTGAATGGGCTTTTCAATGCTGTGGCGAAGAGGGTAGAGGCGAGATTTATCCCGGCGTCTGGGGAGCTATAGCTTTTCGAACGGTGCTGGGCTACTCTGCCCGCCACGCTGCCGCCTTATTATGAATTGAGCACGTAACGAGAGCCTTCAGGGACGAAAGCGACATCTTGATGAAATGGTAGTGGAGGTAGATGTTCAGGAGCTTTTGGACATCAGCCCACCAAGAGATTTCGATACCAAGCTACGAAAGATGAGCCAATATACCTAGTCATACGCGATCTAATGCCCCATGAAGTAATTTTTCGTTCCGATAACGGTGGCTAGCGCACTCCGGCGTCTGCAACGCCCTTTCAACTAACGTGTCCGGCCATGTCATTGACATTATTTGGTCCATAGGTCCTGACGAGTCTTTCTTCATCGCTATCTTCTGAATTTCCCGCGCCATTTGCTTGTAATTAGTGTTTATAATGAACCGCCCGTACACCCCCCGAAGGTAAACCGTCTTGAGCAAGTCCCACTCCAAAGCCCAGTTGAGGATGTGGATGCCGCGTGCCTCGTAGAACTCTGGCAAAAAATAATGTTCATAGCAGGTGAGGAGGTTCGAAAGCACATGGGGCCATTCTGTACCGCTTAATGAAATAGACTTGTCGCGCGATGGCGCAGACCGTAGACTGACTTTGCGCGCTTGGGAAAATGCGATTGCAAGGAGGTCCATCCCATCGATTGATGCCAGTTTCTTGTAAACGGTTGGCGATCCGAGAGCTGTCAACTTCCAGTCCAACTTGAGAAGCTCGAACGTCTTGCCCCATGCAGTAATAGGCTCAGGATGATTAGAGATGAGTGTGTTCGCAATATGGAGGTATTCGGGGGTAACTGGAGCAAGGACCTTGGTCAGCCATACTAGGTCGATCTGCAACGGAAGCATGGCGTTCTCTGCTCGCTGGATAACAGTAGACAATTTCGGCAGACAATCGTTCAATGCAAAAGCGAGCTCGGACCTAGTATTGTACGAGAGATGTCCAGCCACTGGATAAATGAATAGTCGTGTAATCCAGGTCTCGTCAAGGTGATTTGTTTTGCAGATGGAAATGAAGACACTCGCAAGCTGTTCTGGGGTCTTGATGTGGACACCGACGAAGGCACTGAATACCGATACGTGCTTCGATCTGGAGTGTACTATTGCCTCTTCACATAGACGATCGAAAGGAGGACAATTCGGACCTGCCCATGTTTCCATTTCAGCTTTGAGGACCTTGAGCGAGCATTCTACGCTGAGGCGGTCGGAAAGCAATCCTGGATAGTTTTCCAGAAAGAACACGAGGAATTGGCCGCTCCAGAGCTCAGTCAGCGGGGTCATACCTGCTAGTATGAACATATCAATGAAGCCTCCTTCGTACCCACGTGGCAGGTTAGCGTAATCGTATGCTTCCCTAAAGTACCTTTTTAACCCGAGCTTGTTGGAGAGCGTGAGTAAAGATATGACATTGTGGCCTATAGCCCATGCATAAATGGACAGAGCTTGATGATCCTCCGATAAAAGTATGGACGATTGGGTATTCCATAACCGGAACTTGGAGGTATTGAGACGTTCAAGAGCCTCGGTGACCTTCAACTGGTGTTGCTCCTCTAGCCAGGGACGAAAGTCGAACATTAGTTGACGGTGCAATGCCACATCTTCGAAGGCGGCCCAGCATGGAGTAGACCTATCAAAGTTGGCAACATGGAATGGCCAATATGCGGTAATGTACTCAAGAAGCACATATTTTTTGACAAGCACTTCTGAAGGTTTGGTCGTAGACGAACAAACGAGGGAGACCTGCTGGTGGGCTTCGTCTTTAGCTGCCTTCTTCCACGGACGCCCCCATGACATCAAGCCTCTGATTGACGTTGCAAGTGGTACTTTGGTCCAGACCATATGCTCGATTTCTTGTCGACCCAATTTGGCTGGCTTTGGTACACTGACTAATTGCGTCTCAAAATCGGAGAAAGACAAGTACGCAATGCAAATCTCCCCGAGTTCCCGGTTCGAATTGAATATATCTATGTGTACCGACTCAAATATCGCGCCTGGAGTTCGGTCTTGTTGCGAGAATAGGAATTGCTCAATCGTGTGGTGGGCAAAGGTGACGGTATCCTCGCTACTGTTGTACACAACCAGATTGCCGCAAGCGCTGACAAGTCTTTCTCCCGCGTTAGTTGCTGTTCGCTCGGCAGGTAAGTAAGTGTCGCTTTTGTCCAATCCAACGGCTTCCTCAAGCTCTTCAATACGAAGTGGACGACGTACGCAGGCGACCCAACGGAAGACGTTCCTTATTAGGTTGATCCTTTCATCGCCGCCAATATTGTGAGCTTTCTCAATGATTCGTAAGTACGTCTCTGCTAAACTCCTCGGGAGGTTTCGAATGGTCGATCGAACCGCTGCTTCAGTGATGGCTTCGCCGATTTCGTACAACTGGAACTTAACCCATAAGAACCTTGGATACATTAGTGAGAAAACTCAAACCAATGGCAAAATTACTCGCATTCCCTGAGCTCCGGACACGAGAGCACTGATGACTTCTTGTTTCAATCTTTCATTCTCTAGTAATGGGTTCTGTTTCACAAGCGTGGAGTCAATTTTCGCTTTGATGAATCAATCAATGTCCAGTGAAACGTGATCGGCCGATAGGTTGATGGATTCATGACCATTCAGGGCACGTCTTATCTGGTATTCCTCGGTCCAGCTAGTTACAAAAACCTTAACAATTGTTTTCAATTAAAGAATGAGACTGTCAATAAGATCTAGGACCGAGCGCTGACAATCTTGTGTGAGCTCGTCTACACCGTCGATCGTTATGAGAACAGTTTTGAAACGGTCCATGAGACCATTCAGAAATTTGGTACTTGCTTCGAAAGTAGGTGTAGGCCTTTCCTCGCTGTAGGGACAAGAAAATATTTCCTCGAAAAAATCGAGCGGCAGGTGAACCAGAACTTGTTTTATCAAAGATGCGATCAGAGAGGTAGGATCTAACGAGATGGAGTCGGCATAGTCGCAGTAGTAGTAACAAAGAATTGATCCAGCGTTATGGAAGGAAGCTAGTAGATCTTCACGACACTTGCCGCCAGTACTGATTTTCCAGAACCGGGAATGCCATAACAGGGCAAACAGCCCGATGATCGTGAAGAGAGCCATGACTGAAACTGCAGATTGGTCTGGAACCAAGTATTTGTCCCAGGATGACGAAGAGCGGAGAGCTTCGCGTGTTTGGCGAGGTAGTCGATAGTTGGCAAGGTAGCTAGAATCTTGTGCCGCCTTTTCACTTTCAGGTTCTGAGCCATCAAAGCTCTTCTGGCATACTCCAGCTTGTGAGCTTTGCTGCTTCAATCATGTGGGCTAGATCTGCTTCCTTCTCCACAAGCTTCTGGTGCTTGCGAAATTTGACGATGTCGCTTTCAAATGCTTCGCGAAAAGGCTTCCAGGCGCCTTTGAGAATGACAGACAGAAGAACTGCGTTGGTGTGAGTGAATAGGTGGATTATAACTGATCTATTCCTTACTAAATGACTTCCTCGCGCGCAGAAAGAAATCCTTTGCGCGGACGCAGAATTGTAGGACATCGAAATATACTTCCGCAAGCGCCACAAGAAGCCGCTCATGGTTGCTGAAAAGCCTTTGGAAAATGCGAAAGTGAGGCAGAACGTCTCCGATCTGTGCCAACATGTCGACCAGACCACCTTCTCCTGGAACTTGCCGGTCTCGCTAAAGATCTGTACCCACTATTAGCGTGGTTTTTGACTGAGTGAGATATCGTGCGGCGATGTCCGCCAAGAGGTGATTGGGGGAATTTAATAGCTTACCTGCAGAACGACCCTGATGCTTCCCCATTGGCGCAAGTATCATTGGAGACATGTTGGGAAAGACGTCCAGCGCTTTCCCATAATCATCAATGCCATCAACGAGGGAGGCAAGCCTCTCTTGCCATATCCAGCTTTTGCTTCCCTGCGCATGCTTCTTTTGTGTCGCACTCGCGTTATAGAACAGATTCTCAAGCGTTGCGCCCTCTAGGAACCGGGCCTTGGCAGACTCCCACGGCTGGGTTGGGATGGGTAAGTCGGGTTGAATGGCCGTCATTTCTCATGTCAACGAACTGCATCCTAATGCAATTCGGTGTCGTAGAGATGAGCCGGCATTATTGCGCAGGATTGGTGTGCATCGAAAGGCACTTATGTTGTTGGAGGTTGGAGATTGCGGCTTGACCAAAGTTCGCGGGGCTGAGCCATGCGCACTGGACCTATGATTCAGCCACCTCGTACTTGCACCCGCTGGCGATAGCACTTTTCATTGGGTACAGGAAGGTGAAGAGTCAAAGACGCTAGCTATTGAACGCTTAATTCAATTCAATCTCTCTGGCGCCGGTCGCCCCAGCTGCAGATGTTTCAGTTGACCGGGAGGCACTTCATTGTGTTTAGCAAAAGCTTTGCCAACCAGGATGACGAGGCTTTGATCTAAGTCCAAAGCGTGGAATGCAATGGAAACACCCGCGTTGGTTGAACATGCTAAAGCTGACGCGGGATCTTCCATCACCAGGCGTGGATTTGCGGATAGAGTTTATTAAGGCTGGTATGTGATCCTATGTTAAGCGCAGAAGACAGAACCGATTATAGGGCACGAAAGGTTCAATAGTAAAGTCCTCGGAGATACCCGGAACATAGGTGGACGGTAAACTACCTAGCCTGCTTAGTTTTGGACGAAATAAGACTCTAGGGTCTCAAAAGCATGCATTCTTTGTGGCTCCTTCTCAGTAGATAAGGAGTTGTAAATTCTTGGGCAAAGACGGTACTGAGATGTTAACTGATGTATTGTTGCTTATTCTGGGTCCGTCTCAGCCAGGAATTTTTTTAAATGGCGGCTTCCAATTCTCCCTCTCAGAAGAATCTCGAGCGCGCCTTAGCTGAAGATGCCCTGCTGCGATTGGTCGATGAGGTGATGCCCATGCAGGCTGAGATACGAGCTTCGCGAGGCAGCCTTCTGCAGGCAATGGAGCGTAGGTGGCGGAACTGAGAAAATATGGCTAATCAGGCATATCTTGGTGAAATGCCGCCGTTATTGACACAAGGTAGACGAGGCATATCGTCGCGACGTCTGACTTAGAGTGATGTCCCGGCTCAAGTATTTTCGCTTACTAAGCCTTTTCGGAACCGAGCGAGCGTCACCACGAATCGCAGTCCTTGCCCCACCCACCCCGCCATTCCGGTTCCGAGCGAAGCTGCTGGAAAGCTACAAAGCTTGACACCCAGACTTCAACACCGACACTTTATACACAAACGTCCCCGATTCCCAAGCAGCTCTAAGAATCCTCCCAAAAAGAAGCGCATGATGGTCCGTCCTGACAAACCCCGCGACCCAATCGCCGGCCCCGATACAGTCGAACCACCCTTCCCACTCAAGCTACGAGGTCCGGTCATAAAAGGGTTCGGGAGAGGTAGCAAAGAAGTATGGACTCCCTGTGCATACAATGAAAAATGAAGACATCTCCATCCTCATCTTCCGCTACAGAGCCCGATACTAACAAGCCCTCCACGACACAGCTAGGCATCCCCACAGCCAACATCCCCCTCTCCGGGCTCTCCGTCGGTGGAAACGAAGACCTCACCTCCGGAATCTACTATGGCTACGCTTCACTCGACCACTCCACAATACCCTCGCTCACAACATCGAACTCAATACCGTCTGCTACAAATGGTACGTAAGTTCGATATTCTAGGTAGCAAATCCATCCTCCCCGTGCACGATACATCATACCCTAAAACTACAATCCCACATTCCAGCGCAACTACGCCTCCACAACGCTCCAATAGTAGCCGCACATCTCCACATATACCTCGGGAACATACGCCAACCTCAAACTCAGCTAACCCCCCGCCCCCAAAACAGACACCTCCCTCCCTCCCAAATCCTCCAACCACGCCGTCGCAGACCTAGACTCCCCACCCACCCAACCCCCCTCGCGCCCCCTCACCCCCTCGCAAAACAGTAAACAGCCAAAAGTCTACCCAACCGTGCTAAGCATCGGCTACAACCCATACTACAAAAACACTCAACGCTCCATAGAAATCCACCTGCTGCACTCTTTTCACGAGGACTTCTACGGCGCCACGCTTTCGCTCATCATTCTGGGTTATATACGGCCTGAATACGATTATGTGAGCAAGGAGGCGTTGGTCGAGGATATACGCGAGGATATACGGGTTGCCAAGAGGAGTTTGGATAGGGATGCGTATCGAGGGTGGGCGGGTGATGAGTGGTTGGTGGGGGACGGGGAGAAAGGGGAGGACGAGGGGAGAAAAAGGGGCGCGGGACAGATGGATGAGGTTGCCATGTGTCAGATGGAGAATTGAAGATATTATCACTTGGGCATAGAGGCTAGAGCACGGGGGATAGATGACTGATGCAATAAATAATGATTGAAGATGATAGTGCTATCATTCCTGTATCGCGCCCATATCACGCCTATGCCCCAGACACCCATGCACCGTTTCAGCATCTGAAGCTAGAAACCATTTAACCATTAACCCGAATAATCCATAGTATGCCGAGCACGTGTTCCAAGCAGGCTCTGGTATTCCCGACGTGAAGATCAATAACGGAAAACAAAAGAGCAGTCATCACCCATCAGCTTATCCACAGCGTACAGGTACAACTGTGGTGTGACAGCCTATAGAAAGGATGAAGAATACAAAAGGCGAAATGGTGAAAGGAGGAGGTGTAGGAAGACGAAAGATGCGGGGATGAAGTCCGTATGCTGCAAATCCCACGCAAAAAAAAAAAAAAAAAAAAAAAAAAAAAAAAAAAAAAAAAAAAAACCCTTTTTTTGTTCGCCGCTCGACATGTCGACATCAGTCCATGCTTGGTACGTATCCGATGTTATATGCAGACCATGATGCGGAAAGGAAGATCCGTGACATTAGGAAATCACAGGCGTGCCGAGGTATAAAAAATCACATGCCTCAAGGCTTGAGCATGGGCATGATCTGGGTGGGGCATTAGCAGAAGCTTGTGAAAGTGACAAGTGGACTAACCTGCATGGCGATCAACATTGGCATGTCGAAGTTGTCGCGCTTGATGTGCCACATGATCATGGCATCAATGAGACCATTCGCACCGAGGTTTCTCATTGCTGCCTCACCTTGGTGTATCGACGCATCTTCGTGCTTGATCGCCGGCTCCGGCTTGATGGGTTTGCCGTTAGCCAAGCTTGCCGCTCTGTCCGCCATGCGCGCCATATCCTCTTGTGTAAGATATCGTAGCATGTTTACGCGGCGATGCCCCTTGCCGAGCGGGTCCTCGTAGCAGAGATCAGCAAAATCCTCGAGATACTGGGAGCCAGACGCCTGATCCATCAATTCAAGGATGTTTACTGCATGCGGTCCAGGGTTGGGGTCCTGGCCGGGCATAGTAGGCGTTCTGTTGATTTGGCTAGATTCCCCGCTGTCGTCTGCTCGAGGGCCCCGGTTGACGTTGGCATTGGGAACATGTCCGAGGAGTACTTCCCGTTTCCAGCCCGTGAGTATCTCGAACTCCTTGTTCATCCCCACGATTTCTCCGGATCGACGGCAGATCAAGCAGGGGGTGCCTACCTCAGCAAAGTTCTCTAACATGGTAACCAGGGACCGCTGGAGATTCTTCTCCGAGTAGATGAGGTCTTCGTCGTTAAGGTGACTTGCGTTTGCCATTAGAAAGGGTCTGAATCTGTGCAAGGCGGCTGACGCTTTCTTAAAGAAGATGGTCGCATAGGTGGTCCTCAAAAATGTAAACAAGCGATGAAACGCGTTGTTGTAGTTGTAAGGCTTAGTTACACTTGCGTAGATGGATGGTTTGACAGCTTGGTGCCGTTTTCGAAGAGCATTGGTATGCGCCGGCTGGAGTGGCCCGCTGTGCTCCTGATGCAGGCGGCCCGTAGTAGGCGAGCGTCGTGAATGCATCTGTTGCGCGTTGGCAAACAAGGTTGTGGCCGACATGGGATTGTCGTTGTCGTATGCCGAGTTGACGTCCGTCGAAGCGGGACTAGCGCTTGAGATGCTGGACGGGCCTTGGCCGATAGCGTATGCGGGCGGTCCATGTATGTTGTCGTGTCGATGACCGGAATGGTCGAGACTTACTGGGTTCGGAGTGTTGTTGGGTGTTTGGATCTGCAGACTACCGTGTCGGGAGTGCGTATTTTGCCATTCGGCGGATGCTAGCCCATCCGGACCAAAGGAGATATGGGCCGGCAAGCCGTGGGTGTCGCCGTAGGTTCCAGGAGGCATCTGGGGGTCGTACAGGCCGGCGGCCTGGTTCAAAGGATTGTCATCCATATGGCCTTCGCCAACGGCTGACGACATGTGCCCTAGCATCCCAAGTTCCAAGGCGCCATAGTGATTGCCAAAGTTCAGGCTCGAAATGTCGAAGTTGAATAGGCCTGGATCGCTGGGGTCGAAGAGGGGCCCAGCGAACTGTTGTCCTTGAGAAGCGGGTGGGGCAGTCCCTACTGGAGTTTGCATGGACTGGCTGTAAGGAGGCGACATAGGAGGTTGGGGATGACTGTAGCCAGCATTCTGAGCCGTTTGCACTTGATCCGCTGCCGGCTGTGGTGCGTAGTAGGTCGCTGAAGGTGCTTCTGTGTAGTAATTTTGTTCCTCCACAGGAGCTACAGAAACTACGGCTGGCTCCTGGCTGGGAAGCGGCACTGGACGGTTGCCATCCATGTGGGGGTAGTGGCCGCCCACTCCAGGCATGAGAGCTCCGTCTGGTGCATCATGGAGATATTTGGCTTTCTTGCGCACGCCGTCCATGCAACTGTCATGGAGGTTGCGCTTGACGCATCTCAAGCACGGTCGCTCGTCGCCTGTGCCGATGTTAGAGAAATGGGCAGATGAAAGTACATGAAAGGCTCATGGGGCCCGTTCGGTCTGCGATGGGTGTGCGGAGTCATACTCACCACAGGTCAGATGGGCGCGCTGGCAGGCAAAGCAGGCTCGCCGGGCCTTCTTCCTCCGCGGCTTGACGGGATCTCTGGCGCTGGATGCGGACTTGGTCGACATCTTCTGGTCGGGCGAAGCATCGCCAGACTGAGCGGTCCTCCGTTGGACGGCCATATCAATGTCGCCGTCTTCTGCACCGCTGTATTCGGGCGAGGGAGATGCATCGTCGGCGTCTGGGGTGGACATAATATCCCCAATCTCTCGTGTGCGGTACACAGGCGCTGCACCGAACACGAATGCGGTTTGCAATCTTGGAAGCTACAGGCTCGGGGCGCCCAGGCGCACGTTTCTTGGGGGTGCAGCCGTCAGTGATGGGTCGAGGGCCTTCCCGGCACAACGGCTCAGCCAATGCGTACTGTGCACAAGGCTGCGGCGTCCCAGCTGCGTGTTTCGAAGGTGCGATCACGCGTGCGCTGGCTGATTGAACGGACGCTGCCGTGGCACTCTAACAGCTGCAGACGGCCAATGGTGGCGGGCGAGGAGCGGTGGCGGCTTGAGTGCCCTCAATCTGGCGGGGAGGAGTGGAGCGATGTGGGCGTACTACAGCGCCGGGGTCTGGGTCTATGCAATCGAGGGAGTCGATGAGCCAAATGCATCATGGGCGACGCACTGTCTACGAGGTCAACCAGCGGGCCATTCCCGTGCAACCAGCGGCGAACTGGGGGGCCGAGGAGCGATCGAGGAGCGATGGGAGGGGTTGGAGGGGTGCGCGCTCCTTGGTAGGGCCTGAGCCTGAGCCTGACGACGCTCAAGTGCGGTGGTGCGGTGGAACGGTGGGACGGCGGTTGGGGAGGGGGGCCCTGCGGTGTAGCGGCGGAAGGGAGCAGAGAAGCTCTCGTCTGCAAGCGGCAGCGGAGTGACGGGCGAGGGGAGGGCCGCAGGGTTCGCGCGTCGAGTTGTGCAATTGCTGTGTCCGCTGCTGCTGGGCCTTTTACTCGAGCTTCGGGCTGTGTGAAAGTGTCGATGCCGGACGAAAGTGAGTGAATGAGGTCCTCTCGTGCGCGCATCTGCGCCAATGGCGGGGCGGAGGTCCTCGCTCGTCCGTGCGCTGATTGGCCCGCCGCTACCGAGGGAGCGAAGCGCGACCGGGGTCTCAACACCACATGGAAATTCCTTGTGCGTCACCATTCACCGACACATGGGGTTGCCGCCGGCAATGGATCGACTAATTAATGCTTCTCTGCGCGCACGAGTCAGACAATGGACAGTGAAAGAGCCGGGAATTCGAACCATCCCATGCTTACAGCAAGTGACAATGGCAATGGTCCGCGCGACGACAGCCCGGCCAAGCTGTTAACTCGCTGCCCTGAATCTCCTCCCGACCCGGCGACAGCGCCAGCGCCAAAAAAAAAGAAAAAAAGAACAAAGTCTCGACACCAGAAATGACTAATTAAAAGTTCTGCTGCGGGCTGCGTCGATATCTCTTGGCGGCCATGTCCTATTAGCTCTCTCACGGCTTGTACGACCGACAATCACCCCTCCACGCTCGCCTCGAACCATTGTACTCCCCCTGGAATGGGTCTCTATCTCCATGCCGCCGGTACGCTTCCCAGCCAGCGGTATCGTCCGCATCCTCTGCGCTTTGTGTCGCCTGCAACCCTCGAGCTGGCGTGGCTCCCCTCGTGGCGCCCGAGTCGCGTTGCACACAGCTCAGGCGGTATCACGTGGAAGAAGAGCTGGTCATTCAATAAAACCCATGGCATGCAAATGCTGTGTTACCACCCTCTAAAATTAGTTCTAGCCCACTCGAATCCGCCACATGGTCTCGACCCGTTTCCTGCTGCCCATTCCCCTACCTTGACGCAAACCGGCTGCGGCCCCTGAGTCGTTGGCCGTATAGAAAGAAGATGATGGGAAAGCTGTCGTGCCATGCTGTTAGCCACGTCCATGACCACATCGTTGGGACCATCTCTTACGGGGCCATGAGGAGCGCGATGGAGCCTAGCACTGTTGTTGCCTTCTGGTAGCCGAGATCTTCCTAATCAGTGACCGCCTTTTCATCGCCCTGCACCCTTTCGACTCACTGTTGTACATCTGGACACCGAAGAGAGGAAATGCCGCCGCAAAGTACGATCGCGCAAACGAATTGGCTGCGAGTGCGCTCGCAGCGTACACGGGATACTGTGGCGCCCGCGTCAACCATTGCATCTCAACTCAGGTCCGATGTCGGCCGACTTACTGCTTCTACCAGGAAGGTAAACACTCCCGAGTATACCCAGATCACTACGTCAGAGGGGGCGGTCAGCGCATTGCTTCATCATTACCACTGCACCTCCCAAAAAGGGGACCCTTACCCCCGGTCCCGAACATGGCCGAGAAGAATATTGGAACTGCAGCGCAAATCATCAGCTGTTATTACGACTCGACAACATGCGGAAACCCCTGTACGTACCCATCCAATGCACCTGCAAGCTCGCGGATCAGCAATATAGCTGCCAAGTTACCAGACCCTGGCACTCACATGGGTATACGTGGTCCACCCGAACCCTGCATGAATCACGGTTAGAAGCAGTCCACACGTCAAAGGGCACACTAGCTTACCGAAGAGGGCGATTGGGACAACAAACGCTCCGGCTATCGTAGCAGGGAGCCGGAACTCTGGTTCGGAGCCGCCGGGCGGGCCCCCTTGCTCCTCCCGCTTCCGCACGAGCCTTTCGTAGCATCGCTTCCAGAGTGGGTCGCTTGCTATTCCCGTCAACATGCCCACAAATAATCCAAGAAACGACAACCCCGTCTGGGATATGCTGAAGCCATGGTTGTTCTGGAACACGAGGGGGAAGGCTCCAAAGAACAAATAGAGGATGGCCAACAAAACCGCACTCAATATGCAGAGATTGAGACACTGAAGCACAGCATTAGCCCACCAATCATCCACCTGGTCTGCTCATCTCCACCCACCATTGGCTCGAAGAAGAGCAGTTGAAACGGCCTGATGCATGACCAGAGTACCGTCTTGGGAATGGACGTGGACGTCCTCTCAATCGGCGCTATCCATTCTGGGTTACCGGTTTCTTTGCGCAAGCGAATGGCCTTTTGGCGGAGAAGCACTGGGTGATATGTCTCAGGCACGAAGAGGGCGATCAGGGCAAGCTAGTGTGCTATTAGTGGCCGGGACTTTCTAGTGCGCTTCACTTTCTCACCTGAAGCGTAGACCAGATGGTGAGTACATAGAAGCACCTAGTCACTGTTAACACACCGCTCCTTCAGCGTCGCTGCTTTCCAATACGAGCCCCTGCATACGAATGCGGGGGCGAAGTAGATTCAGCAGAAAGAAATCGCAGTCGTTTCCCAATTCAAAAAGAGAAAAGGGACACCAATCACTTGGGTCTGCATGCAAGATCTCCAAGGTTCCCACATTGGACCCACTTACCATCTCCACGTAGTGTTCTGAACAATAAAGCCGCCAACGAGAGGGCCGATCTCGGGTCCAACAAAAAGACTAGCAGTATACAGCATCATAGGCGCCGAGAGTTCCTGCGCAAACACGTTAGCCAGTAGGCACACATGGCCGCACACCCACATTGCCTGCATGAAGTAAACTTAACGTGTTTCGCAAACAGATCGCCCACAGTGCCGCCAGCGACGCTGAGAAATGCACTGCCCGCCAATCCATCGAGGAACCGTGCCACCAGCATCGTCTGCATGTTGCGCGCAACTGCGCACGGAATCATGAAGATGAGAAAGAACGTAAACGACCAAATATAGACTAGTCGGCGGCCATAGAACTAGCATCATAGTAAGCACTTGCTAGTGGTATGCAAGAAAAAGAGGCATAGAGGGGAGAGGAGGGGAGGCTGTGTGGGTCCCCGCATGCAAGGGCTGAACCTTGCGGCCCAAACTACGCACCTCAGAAAGGGGACTCAATATCATTGGTCCCGTGCCTATTCCCGCAACGAACAAGCTGAGTCCTAGCGTGCAGACCAGGCGCGAGGTGTGGAACTCTGGCATCAGCTGACTATACGTCGATGTATATAGCGATGATGTGCAAGTCCTATGCATATACGCTATTAGCTCGTGCACCCTCCATCCCTTCCCCATTCCTCTAGCCAATATCCCATCCTTATCCAACCCAATGATTGTGGCATTCCCAGCTGGAGGGATGAACGGAGGTACTCACACACACAGCGAACTTGCACTAACAATACACACAACCCCCCACCGCTGTAGCTTGGTCATACGACGCGGATTCTCCGCAGCTGCATCACCGTCCTCCGGCCCGACCAGAAAGGGTTCGCCGGGAGTAGTAGTAGGAGTTGCACCACTGCTGGGGTTTGCTCGGCGGTCCATCGTCGCCATCGCCAGAGAAACAGGTGGATCCATCCGCGCCGGCTCGCGACTGGTGCGATGGTATGGATCGTAGGCTTTTGGGGTGGGGGAACGGCGCTCTCTCTGTGCCGCTGGGGATAACGCCTACTGTTTTCTCCTCGTCCATCTCCGCTGCGACTTCCTCTCTCTCCATGAAATCAACTGAAGATGTTCGCTCGGACTCCTTCTCTCCTTCTGCTTTCCGCCCCGTACTTTCGCTTCTTCTTGCTTCGAGCCTCACTGTCGCTCTTCCTAGAATCGCCAAAATCTCAGTCCACTGGTCGGCCTTTTTCAAATACCCAACGCTGACTCTTTCCACCTTTACCTTTGACAATTCGCGACGCGCGCGGATGTACCAGGCATGTCGCCACAACTGCTCGTACGTCTCTTTTTTTCATCTGTGCCAAACCCCTGCTCAATGACAAACCCACTCGAAATCCCTTCACAGGGGGTTGCGCGTTTCCTGTGTTGGTCTAGACTTCGGAAAAGGTCTCCGCGCTGGGGGGGTTACTAGGAACGTCACAGCGACACAACAGCGTACAAATCGTCAAAGGAGCGGAAGATGGTCATGCATTGCAGTCCTGCTACTTGAGAGGGAAGTTTCACTCTTGCTTGACAAGATCACGTATCGTCCACCAGACGCGGCCGAGGCTAGGTTAAGGTGGGGGTTTGTTGGCGTGTAGCTTCCGCTTCCTTCGACCATGGGGAGAGGGTCTTTGGCGTCATTGTTCTAGCCTTGTCCAAGGGTGTTTGCCGGCCTCTGGCGTCATTCATCCTTCGCCTTCCGCGGATCGAATGAACGTTGCCGAGACGGCACAGATGAGGAAATGTTTTCCATTGGGACAAGCTCTTTGATAGGGCAGTGATTCGCGGCGCGTCTTTGCTTCGCTTCGCTTTTGCTCGATGTGCGTACGGCTTTTGGAGGGTGTCATTTTATGTCGTTCTCGCGCGAATGGATAGCGGGCGCTTGCGATATCCGTAGTGGCCGCGATGTAGGTAGCAGGCGCTGTAGCAAACAGCGGCGGCAATAGCTAGACGTGGATCTGCTTGCTAGTGCGATCGCACCTCTTTTCCCCTTCCTGTACATCAGTTCATAACACGTCTTTACCTCATTTTCGACCCAAATCTTCCAAGTCATCACTTCTTCTTGATCGGTTGTGGTGCAACGGTTGGTAGCACTAACGGCGACATGTGGCATCCACGTGGGCGACGTACCGTGCCCCAAACACCGCTTGTCCTCCTTTTCTTTTCTGCCTGAAATATTGTCTTCTCATGTCCCATGTCGCACGGTACGCGCAATATAAGTCTAGGTTAATCAAGGTATTCCCGCTTGCGCTTTGTTCCGGGTGGTTTCAACGACAGCAAGGAGCCCACCGCCTCGTTCAGTGACAGGACCAATGCGACCCCTTCAACAATATACACCAACATAATCTCCCAAATCGATGAAAGCGGCCAATCACAGTCCACCACTACCACAGCACATAAAGCTAGCATGTAAGATACATACCAGTAAATAGTGCCCTCCCGTAAACGTCGAACCGCAACATATTTTTGGTATATATTTCCCAGCAATATGCACACTCTTCTGAATAGAATTTCTCCATGTCGGTTGCGGAAATGATGTACGTGTTCAAAAAGGCCGATTTCGAATTAACTGCTGTTGACATGGCTATTGAGGTCGAAGTGAACGACTGTCTGCAATTGGAGTGATCATAAAACGAGTAGGTGGTAGTGGCTAGCTATAAGTATTGGGGTTTCAAACCGTGTTCGAGTAAAAGGTTATTTACCTAGTGTGTATATGTATATTGTGGAAACGTGCAGTTTTGTGTTCGGCAGTGCTGGAAAACGAGGACTGAGAGGGAAAGCGTAACTTCAATTGTGGCTTTTAACGCTGTAAGTTCGATGCCCAGCGGGCCACTTGAAAGGTATTGTGTTGGTATAGTGAAGGACAGCATGACTTTTGGTGAAACTGAAGACGCAAGTAAAATTTTGACCAGCCGAACGACTCAACTTGAGTTGATAACGAGAATGTTGCAGATGAATGGTAGCGTTACAAATGATGCACATTAGACCTAACCGACCTAGATAATGGTAGCGTTACAAATAATGCACATTAGACCTAACCGACCTAGATAGCTACCAATTCAAAACTGTATTTTCGGAGAGTATGTATAATATTTACTAAATATACACCTAGAGTGCTTTCCGAAACCCCGTCTTTCCCTAGCGTTCGCATCCGGCCGGTAAGATCTTTGAATATCTCTAATGAACAGTCAGGGTATCCTGCTGTTCCAACTTCGACCAAATGCATGCAATATAGCATTCAGCAAATATCTCGTTTCCAGCGTTACTAGGAAAACCACGCGGTGTTTCATTTCAAGCAAGGATCCAATATCGGATATCGACACGACTAGGATGCTGCCCCCAGTACAGGAAAAATATGGGGCATTGACACCAGTATCTCGTTATCTGGAAAGCAGTATCGGGCTATGGGAAACATGTCTTACAATCTAAGGCCACAGAGCCATACAGTTCATACAAGCTTCGTGGAAACTACGTTGAGGTCCCACTCTTCGAATTCCGGGCCGCGTTTGGGTATGTCGGTGGAAATCTAGACGAATAGCTTCGCGATTAGAATGGCAATCCTGCCACTGATGACATGAAAGTAGAAAACGGACACTCAGGGGAAGATAGTTCGCATGGGGAGTGAGAGACAAACTCCATGCGATCGATGAGGGGAATCGCATGTCGTTCAGGAACTTTTCAGCTGTCTTGCGCGCTCCATGTCGAAACAAAGGTGTCCGACATATTATGCAGAAGTTCCGTTGGTTTCCTTATCGACGATTTCTTGGATGCAGGTTTTGCCAAAACGTGGTTGCAGTGTAAGATTGGGTGTTCGCCGCAGGGTCCCCAGCAGTAGGAGCATTTGTCGTTGTTCAGCCGGTCGTTATCGTTTCTCGTCCAAACAAGTAGTGCAGGGCACAGAAGATCGTCTTCTGATAAGCTCTCCGTATAGGCTCTACCCATACCAGACGGAGGAGTGTCTCGTCGATTTTGACATGTCGTGCACGCAATCCGGTGCAAACGAAAGCCAAAGCGATGCCGGGACGCTGCATATAGATGATCGAAGCTCAGAGTATGATCCCCTTTGCACGAGAGCCGAGACGATGATACGAAGAACGGAAGCCTTACCGTACGCACGTACAGTTGATATCCATCTCATAGGGCCAAGGCTAGTGCACAATGGTGTCCCTTAGCGCTAGTCGAATTAGTGATAAGAGATAGTTGGCTGGTGATGCGGGGCGATATGCAGTAGGGTTGACATTGTAGCTACAGCCACAAACGTTTCCAGCTTGCCACTTGTGATTACAGAAGTTATGCGAGCCTTTTTTCGTAGTTTTAGCTAATTAGCATATATGGCTTAGTCGATTAAGCCCTGATATGCCAAGGCTATCTGGGTTCCAGCTGGGGATGCATATGGCTACAACTACAGAGGAAAGGCAGCGAGAGTTCGGACAACAAATCAAGACTGAGAGCTGCAGATATTTGCACAAAGAGCTTTCGTTCATGTGCAATACTGTTAACTTTGCAGAATTTGTGAAGTAGGAACAACATGAAGAGTGAGTTGATGATAGCTGGCTCGACTACTAAAAATACACTCTGATATTTATCACTAGATTACTTAGGAACATTGAAGTATGGCGGCATACTTGCTATCAAATTTCTCCAATAGACATGCAATAATACATAAATCCAGCTCTAATTAAAGAAGGAGATTACGCCAAGTTCGCACTACTTGTCCTTCATCAGGCGTACAAAGCGTATCGTACAATTCATCAGTTCTGTTTCTCTCATCAGTCGTTTAAAGAGATCCGATAAGGATGAGCTGCGTTTCAGTTTCATTCTTGTGGTGAACGAAGTTCGTAGAGCGAAGTGTGATAGCTAAAGCATAAATTGAAGACTGCGGTTTGTACCAAAATTATTTGGAACATTAGTATTAGATGGTGCTGATGATTTCGATATCGGTAACATAAAGAAAAGAAGGTATGCAGAGCTATGGAGCAAATATCGAGACAATAGCCTACGTGGATTGTCCCACTCTGCGTGAAATCTTGACCCGCCCCGGTTTCGATAGTATCTCATTGCTGTAGTATCGCTAACTTTCCCTACCATCTTTGTTGTTCCTGTTGGGAGACTGTGTCCTCGATCTCGTCAGCTGTTTAAACACCTCCACCCCATCCTAGCACTGCATAAACTAGCGCGCTTATCTGAGCGTCCCATGCTAGTGTCTTCACGGCTTCTCCCCCAACCCTCAACACCCGAAGGACATCTTTCAATCCAACCACCTTTCTCAACATAGCAAAATTGGCAACCACAAATCCTCCCGAGATTGAGATACTCTGTACAACCTGTTCATCTCGCAAACTGATCCGCCCGGAGTACGGCATTAAAAGAATGAGCCGCGTGAAGAGGACCATCGGTATGAAAACAGGGTGATTCCGGAGAGGTGGAAGGCATATGAGCGCAGCGTTGAGGAGGATAGTTGGAAGAGTGAGCGTTGTCTTTTTGTATACCTTCTTGGCCTTGTGGGCTTTGTCGGTCTTCGGGTCCGGGCTCGTTGGGTTGGGGGATGCGCCTAGGGCAGAGAGGTGTAGTTGAATGATGAACAACGATACTGGAAAAGATATGGGCAGAATCTGGCCAAGCATGATGTAAGGCGCCTTCGTCCTCGTAGTAAAGCCATTTTTTTGAGCTACGCTGGGTTAGCCATGTTACACATTTGATCTTGAGTTGATCACCTTTCGCAGCCATCCAAACGTTCCAGAACCAGGTCGCCAAAATAGCTGCCTGCACCCACACCGTACTCGCTCCATCTCTCACCAGCTCTTTCGCGAACGAGTCGAACAGCGTTGAATCCCACATCCAACCCCTTAAATGTTCCCTAGACAGAGTTCGTATCAAAAGCCACTTGCTGCTTGCCCACTCATCGTAAGATTTGATGAGAAAACTAAGCATGTGGTATGATAGCGTTGCAAAACTGATCGACGCGATAAAGGAGTAGATTTTGATATGTCGCTTTCGTGCATTTTGTATCTCTCTGAGTTGCTTGTCATCCTCCTTATCGCCTGACTTAACAGAAGAAATAGAAATGTACTGCCGGTACAGAGAAGATATGATCGACGTTGTGCAATATAGTGCGAGGACGATGTAGGAGACAAATAATGTTGATCCGAGGACGTTGAAAGGCGGGTTGCCATACACACTGATACTCTCAAGGTAATCCATGTTGGCGATCAGGCACACTGAAATGTCCCAAGAAACTGGGGAGGATAAGTGGAAAGCGTATTATATGTGCGAGGTTGATAATGTTCATGACAGATTGCCAAAACATAGATGGAAGCCGAAGCCTGACGTCATGAGACGGCTAGTGTCTGAGATTTCGGGCATCGAGACGATCTTACGGAGGTCTCTAACGAGGAGCAGTTTTTTGTAACACGGCCATCGAATCTTGTCAAGATCTTTTTGATTGCGGATAGCCCTCAATCAGGAGCTACAACTCTGGGAGGTGTGGAAAGACACGTGGCTTAGTCAGAAGGTAACGTGTTCCACCAGTGAGCTGGCACCCCCAGTAAGCTGGCAGCCCCAAAAACCACCAAAAATCGGAAAAACCGCGCCTTGATATCTTAACAACGGCTTAACAATAAATTCTAAAATTTTAGTATATAGTTAATAGTACTTGAAAATAGAGATAACTAAAATTTTAGGTACATAAATTAAATAGTTCTTAAAATAACTATATTTTAGCCCCCGAATCGTAAAAAATTCACCTTTTCCGTAATATCTTGAGAATTATTAAATTCTAGCTCTTAGAAACCTAATAGCCGCTATTCCTCAATATTATCTATTATATATTAAAGTTTTAGAATTCATTATTAAGCCGTTGTTAAGATATCAAGGGGCGATTTTCCGATTTTTGGTGGTTTTTGGGCACTAGTGGAACACGTTACCGAGACTCGCTTATCCAATGTTCCAATGCCCTTACCCATTGCTCAGCCTCGTAATGCGGGCCTACCCGTGTGAGAAGTCATTTCACGCGCTAGCTCTTTATCTATCATGCTATCGTTCTCTGCAGGCCCCACCCCAAGGTGCTAGTTAATTAGTCTGAGCATAGCCCACTTGTTATTTCGCATAGTATCAACTATACTACATTCTGCTGTCAAGAGCCATGCTCAGCTGGAGTCCCATTCACCACAGTTCCTAATCTGGCGCTCCATCCTCCCGCAGCGAGCACTCCATCAGCACGCAAATACAATGTGTGCGCACATAAACATCCACATCAACGAAGTAATATCTGCAAAGCACAGCCTTTAAAGGCCCAGTACACACAACCCACGAACTGCTTCGATCCGCTGGCTCTGGCGCGAGAAATAATGAAGCTTAGAAGTGAAGGGACAACCCCCAAGGCCTACAGAACTGCTAACACTGCAAAGGCTTAATCTAGCTTCGCGACGAGGATCCTCCTTGCTTGTGGCTAGGGCCAGAATAGCGGCCCGAATAGTGGCCCACCCTTCATATAACAACAATGTCCTGCGATGTGATATCCTTTTAACCTAGGTCTGTGGGAGCTGCTTTCCAGGAGGATCGGATCAACGCGTGAAATTTGGATTCGACTTTGGCGTTTTTGCGAAGATTTCATCAGGTAGGATAAGGTTGAATTGCGCGCAGTTATGTCGCTGTAAGTACTGTCCTACTCTTGACATCTAATCTAAACTCTATATCGTACACCACTGATATCTTTCAAGCTTCACACGGGACACAGATCCTTCTTGCTACGCGCTATCAGGCGCAAAAGCTCCCTTTAAAGGCGACGCCCTCCAATATAGCCCATGCAATCATACCGCCCTCGCTGCCGGCCAACATAGCGCCTGTTGTGCACCCACCGACCTCTGCCTCTCCAACGGTCTTTGCAAATACAACAACCCCGACCCCACCATCGCCCCGTTCAACGAGTACTGGCGCGTCGGCTGCACAGACCCCACATACAGGGATCCGGCATGTCCCAAACAATGCGAAGATGTGGGAGGGGCAAACCCAGGGGAGTCAAGATTAGTGTTTCTGTGTCCCGGAACGGGAAAGTGGTGTTGTGGAACTGGAGCACTGGAAGATTATCCGGCGAGAGGGACGGTGAACACTACATGCTGTGATCAGACAGGATTAATGTTTTTGGAAGATAAGCAGGCGATCGTGTATACGACGGCAGAAAAGGTGACGCTCGCCTCCAGTAAGGAGACATCGACTTCATCCGCCGCTACGCAAACACCAATGACCACGGACGCGGGATCGGGCACTTTCCAATCATCAATAGTTGGGCTTGAAACCGCACCCTCCTCCACATCCACAACAACATCCGCCGCCTCAACCCCCTCCAACGCCACCGCCTATGGCGTTGGCTTCGGTGTAGGCATCCCTCTTCTGACCTGCATACTCCTCGCCCTCTTTTTTCTCATCCAACGTCACCGCCGTTTCAACCACGAACGCCACACCCCAATCGGCGCAGAACCACACCCTGACCACCGTATCACAAATCCGCATGCGTACATGGCAGAGCCAGGAGGGCGTGAACTACCCGTGGAACTGGAGGCGAAGAAGGATCCAGTGGAGATATGGACGCCGCCGAATCCGTCGGTGGTATGGACGCCCGACGAACGAAAGGAAGAGCATGGATGGGGGTGGGATGGGGCGGATGCAAGGGATTTGACCAGGCGTTCGAATGTGGTCTGGGAACAGGTTCATTGGAATGGTTATCGTGGGTCGGATGGTAACAGGTAACTTGCGCATTTGGCGCCGTTGATAATCTAAATGTTAATGATGCTTTGGCTGGAAAGGCGCGTGAGCTGCCGATGCTTACACCGGTTTTTCTTTCGGCTGATAAAGACATGCGACACCTTGTACTGCAGCCCACTTACTTTTGGCCGAAGCGAAGCAAACCTCTTCCATGTGACCTTCATCGAGCGAGATACTCCTTAAAGCTGCCAGCCAGATTAGGGTGTGACGAGATATTCCGTCATCAACGGTCCTCGCAACACCATCCTCGCATGCATAGTCCGCAAAGCTGATCTAGAAAACCCTCAGCAGCCAAAACAACCGAGAGCCCTGCTCTTTAAATACAATGGAAATATGGGTATCATTTCGTCTAGATGCTGCTATGCCATATGTCAATCCCGCTCCCACGGGTAAAGGGACTACGACTCGCCAAGCTGAGCTCTCAAACCTTCCTTTCCAACCTTCATAGCGCGTTCAATCTCCATCTCTTCTTCACGCAGTCTGCCTTTTCCGTAGGCAAGCTCGCGTTCCTGTTTCCTCTTCTCCTCTTGTACACGCCTCTCGCGTTCCGCAAGAGCCCTCTCGCGACGTCTCCGCTCTTCGCGCTTCTTAATCGCTTCGGCTTCTTCTTCTGCTGATGCAGCAGCGCCTTCGGGCGCGGGCGGGAGTGTGGAAATATATGCTTCAATGAGCGAGTCACGGGTTGATGGTGGGAGGGAGATGTAGCGGAGGTCGACAAGGACTGCTGGAGGGAGCGTGTCGAGTGTTGTTGAGCGGTGCAAGGAAACTAAGGGTTGGGATCTGAGGAGCGCTGTGAGGTCAGATTTGAGTTCCGACGAGCGCATACCGAGTCGTTTGATATGCTCTCGGTACAACTTCTCTTTATCCTTGTCGGATAGCTTGGTGTCCTTTAGCTCGGGTTCTTTCTTGTACTTTCGTCGGAACTCTGGCCAGTATAGCTTCGGCGTTGCGTATCGGTCGAGGAAGGCTAGGTATGGTACCCTAGGGTCCAACTTCTGCTGTTTCGCTTTCTGCTCTTTGAGGTACTGAGCTTTCTCCCGCGCCCACTCGTCGAAGCAGTCTTTCCGCGCTTTCATGTTTGGTAGCGCTTTGTAGCGTTCGTCTTCGTATAATGAGCCTTTCTCGAGGATGTTGTCCCATGGTGTGTATGGGCTGACGTGCGTATCGTCAAGGAGCTCCTTGAACAGCGCTTTGCAATCTTCCTCAGATAGGGAAGGTTCTTCCTCCTCGTATTCTTCCTCGAATCCGCCCTCCATCTCTTCCATTTGCGCCAACTGCCACGCGAGGTCATCATCCTCCGTTTCCATGGGCTGATCCCGCTGTGTTTCCTCCGTCTTCTGCCGCTTCGGCGCATGTTGCTGCTCTTCTCCTTCATCATCCGTAACCTCTACCTCCTCATATTCCTCATCATCCTCCATGCCCTCATCGCCGTCTACCTCGACTATTTCCCTTTGAATCTCGTCCTCGGCTGCTGCAAGGTCTGCTTCGAGTTCCGCCATTGCCAAATCTTCTTCGTTATCGCTTGGCTCCCCTCGCTCCCTTCGTTCTTTCTTCTCCCGTTCTATTCGGTCGAACTCTACAACTGCCTTCATGACATGCGGCGGAAACTTCCAGAAGCTCTCATTGGTGTCTTTATTCCAAACGAACCTCCGCCCAAGCTTTGTCTTCACTAATACCCATGGCGCACAACCTGGGATGTCTGAACGGTGCTTTGGTCGATCATCCGATTGCCGCTTCCTGTCCGAGAAATTGTTGTGTCCCCCGCGAAAGCCGCCACGAGACCCCCCTCGTGAGTGGTCCTGACCCCGAGTATGCTGAAATGCCTGTCGCGGAGCGCCCCCAAAGATGAGATCCTCTATCTGTTGTTTCGGGTCAAAACCAGGTTGTGGAGCCGGAACATTGTAGTTGTTATAGCCAGAGCTTGCGCCAAGCGAAGCCACGGGTTGCGCTTGCGGTGAGGGGGAGGGTTGGAAAGTCGGTGGAGTGACTACGGGCCGAGTGTATGTAGACTTCTTCGTTTCGGTATTGTAGTAGTATGTATGCCCTAAATGGGTGAGCAATAGCAATGACGCAGTGGGAGCAAAAGTACCTGAGGGCGCCTTGTGTTCAGTCCATCCTTGAGGTAGCGGTGGCGGCGGCGGCGCTGCTCTCGAGGGTATGTCGGCCATGGTCGGTAACGGGAAGTGTACTGAGCCACTTCGAGATGTGGGACCCCAAGCGCGAGGGTGATGCGTGAAGGTGGTGTTGCGGCTCTGTGAGCTCGAAAAAGTGGTCGGGGCTTGGCACAGGGAACCGCCGACGCGTATGAAGCTTGTGCCTGGAGCTCTCAACACCGCTCTACACTCTAGCACCCCCGCCGCCCTTCTTTCTCCGTCTGTCCTCTCTGTCCCCTCCACAAAAGCTTCTAAAATTCCGTCGTATCCGCAATCATGTCACGGAGATATGATTCAAGGGTCGGTGGCAGTCCTAGCCTTTGACTACGCTCCAGCTAATCGCACGCAGACTACCATCTTCTCGCCGGAAGGTCGTCTCTACCAGGTTGAATACGCACTCGAAGCTATCTCGCACGCAGGAACAGCGCTAGGCATTCTTGCACAAGATGGCATTGTGCTCGCGGCAGAGAGGAAGGTCACCAGCAAGCTGTTGGAGCAGGACACATCAGCGGAGAAGCTCTATATTCTGAACGAGTGCGTCCTATTGGTGGAGCTCAATGCGAAAGGATATACTAACTATGCGTTTGTAGCAACATGATCTGCGCCGTAGCAGGCATGACAGCTGACGCTAACATCCTGATCAACTACGCCCGTCAAGCCGCCCAGCGATACCTCCTCACCTACAACGAAGATATCCCCTGCGAACAGCTCGTACGCCGGCTATGCGATCTGAAGCAGGGTTACACTCAGCACGGTGGTCTCCGGCCGTTTGGTGTTTCCTTCATCTACGCCGGATGGGACCCCCAGCGCCAGTTCCAGCTCTATCAGAGCAACCCGAGCGGCAACTACGGTGGCTGGAAGGCAACAAGCGTCGGAGCGAACAACGCCTCTGCGCAGAGTCTTTTGAAGCAGGATTACAAGGAGGAGTGCGACCTGAAGGAGGCTTGCGGGCTGGCCGTGAAGGTACTTAGCAAGACGATGGATTCGACCAAGCTGAGCAGTGAGAAGAGTACGTCATGCGTGCCATTTTTCGAATATAGGCAATGCTAACGATCCCCAGTTGAATTTGCTACAGTGGGCAGGACGAAGAATGGAAAGATCTACCACCACCTTTGGGGAGCTGATGAGATTGATGCGCTGCTGAAAGAGCACGGTCTGGCCAAGCAAGAAGACACCGAAATGTCGGAATTGTGATGGAAAAGCAGTGGAGAGCAATATACGGCGTCCGAGGATCACATACTAGATGGCCTGTAGTATACCACGTCCGGTGAGAGACCATGCACTGGTATAATCTCACTTTATGACGACATGTTTCTCAAGGATCTTTTTCCGATCTCTATTCCTCTTTCTTCGTGGTTCTCTAGATGTCGATATGGAACCTTGTTCCTCTCCAGGTTGGGTACTGCGTGCGGTACCTTCCGCCCCCTGGCGGCGATGCAGCACGTGTCGTCTGGTTCCTGCTCTTTCTGTCACCATCGCGACTTCCTTCCTTGCAATGATGTCCCAAGCTTCCCGGGGTCTTTTCATGTCTTCCACTCTCTCCCTCTTCCACCTCGTCTGGCGCACCACAGATTGCTCTATTGCATTGTTCAGCCGGCATTGCCTATTCCGCATGAGCGTGAGCATCCAGTCCCAGCATGTCTAGCCCAATGTGTCGCTTGGGTGACTCGAGCCTCTCGAGCGATGGTCCTTCTCGATCCGTCCTTGAGAAACTATTGGAAGAGATTGACAGCAACGACAAAAAGGCTGGCCGGTCTCGAACCGATAGCTTTCTGTATCGCACTCCAGCATCTCGAGCTGAGTCAATCAGTCCTCACCACCAGGCTCCTTCCCTTTGGGTCGGAGGTAGTTCAGCAGCCCAGGACGCCCGGAGGAAACTTCGAGCGCTCGACGAAGCCCGTCAACGAAGGCAGTCTAGTGTTGGTTTTAGCAATGCACCAGTGAGCGCCGAACTTCTCGACCAGCGAATATCCCCTCAAAGCTATGTCGAAGCATGTACACCTTTCGGTACTGCTCAGCCAACCATGTCCTGGTCCGCATTTGACGACGTGCAGTTCGACGCCGTTGCAACAAGGTCGAATGTTGATGAGCTATCGCCTACTTCAGAGACCTCGCACAGCTTCATGCGTACGATCTTAACCTTGCATTGAGTACTTCCTTAGCTAACCAACTCTCGCGCAGAGACCAAGCGAGAGCGAGGGTGGAGCAGTTCGAGCTCGCCAGATGTAATGCTAAAGCGACTGCGAGCGGGCAATCCCCACAGAAGACTTTCAGATCGGCAGCATTCCTTTTCCGACGGCGGCGACGCGATGATGAGGGGTGGCGGTCCTATCGTCATTTCCTCACCGCATCCGCAACAGCCCCACTTTAGTGAACGGAAGCCTCACTCTTGCTCGGCGTCGTTTGCAGAGCAGTCTGTTGTTCATCGCGTCTCCTCTTTTAGACCGCTCGATGATGCCCCGCAAAGTCTACGTTACCCGTCTACGCCACGCCGATCTTTCTCGCCAATGGATGGCTCGACAAGCCCAGCGACGACTCCAGCTTGGATGAAGCCGTTTCATCTAGTCGATGAAGACAAGTCCATCTACCTGAATGTACATGGGGAAGACTGGAAAGATCACGCGCTTTGCCTTCACTGCTTCCGACGCCACGGGAACTTCCATCGCATATTGCCATATGGTTGCGAGGTTTGTGGACAAGGCGAGATATTGAAGGGCCATTACTGGGAGCTGCCAGATCGACAGTAGCCAATGGCACCTTGAGCGGGTTCCTGGGGGATTCTTACGTAGGGCTTGGAAAGCGGTGGACTTCCATTAATAACTCACACATGGGGTGTTATGGGCGTCGCATAGACCACGTATTTCGTTCCTGGAGCTGAACCTATTCACTTCTTTTTCCTGTTGTGTCCTACGACACTAACTAGTGTGTCTGTGTACCCCTCACGGATGCATTGCTTCTCACACCATTGGTCTTTTATTTGCCTACGGGCCCGTGCGTCCCCCAGACATCTGTCGTTGCAAGTGCGACAGCACAGAACTCCATTCCCCTTTCGTAGATTCTTCGGCGACTGTTGGCAATCTTGTGGCGCACGGGGTGCCTGATGCCCATACCTAGCCACAGCTTTGGAACACCATCGGTACGTTCACCATCCCATTCGTGCGGATGACAGACTGCAGGTTGTACCTTGAACCCTTGACTCACCAGCGCTGTCTACACAGTACTCAATGCACCACTATCTTCACCTTCAATCACCACCTTCTTCCCGATGTCTTAACGGATGTCTAGCGGCTAGCAATCTGCACTTTCAGGCACCAACGTTCATGTTTCCCTTGCGTGTATATGCTAACCGTGCCATGCTCTTCTCCCTCTTGTGCACCCGCAACCCAACTTTTGGGCCACGCCGACCGAAGTCAAGCCACCCCCCCTAGCCTTACGCCACACGACCGCGACTGTTGTCTTTCACTACTTGTATCGCGACACATTTCTAAACTACAGGCCCACAGCTTGTCTTCTTGTTTTGTTTGCTGTTTGCTTGGACCGCGCAAACCATACGTAACCGGACAATTTCTATCCTACGGCCTGGCCCTGAAGATAAAAACCTTCTGCGACACATAGCGATAGTCCGACAAGCTAGAATGTCGCCGAGCAAGCCGATACCGACTTCTCCTCACACGCCTCCCGCGTCACCAAAGTCGACTCTCGCTTTAGCACTGGCCGTACTGGGAACCTCCTCAACACCAGCACAGCTGCCCGAAGTCGAACGACATGATTCACCGCTACAACCATTCCTCAGTGAACCGACATCCCCGCCGGGCCAGTATTCACCTTCAATCCCACCTTCCTCTCGGTCATCATCCATCTCCCAAGCCTCAATAGCATCAACATCATCCAACGCATCCGAAGCATCTGTCTTCTCCAACACCTCTACCTCATCGTCACGGTCAACACATCCGCCGGAAACCTTCTATGCGGGATTACCAGCACAAGGTATGCAGCGAACCGCACATCTCTTTGCTACCGAGCAGGCATACGGGACGTATCATCTGGCCAATGGGAGAAGAGGTGCAATTTCCGGGCCGAGTTCGACGTATTATGAGGGCAGGTATGAGAGGGGCAATTTAGAGGGGAGGAGCGGGTGTGATGGGAACTGGAGGAGCGATGGAGAGAGGAATGGGACCGAGATTGGAGATGAACACGACCACCGAGAGAAATCGGCCGAGAATGCGGTGCACAGTAAGAGCGGCGCGGAGCACGAGCGTTCCAAACAGAAAGAAGAAGACTAGGATGGAGAGTGCAGCGCATGATAGAGTATAAAGGATTCATTGTAGATACCATGCGTCGTTTTCCTCTGGTTAGAAGAGCGATGTTGCCAAGATAGATTGTACGGATTAGATAGTGCGGATTCAATGCCTCAAACCTGTGTGCCTCACTCCAAGCTTTCGCCCTGGCGCGAGCAAGCATTGAGCACATGGGGACGGCTCCGCATCCACAATCACGGGTCACACCATGGAGAGGGCTAGCATATCCGCGTATAACACGAGGGTTTTTTTTTATTAGAAACTAAGAATTAAGCGAACAAAAGAAAAGCACGTCGTCCAGCCATTGTACCATTCTCCCTTCCCTCTCACACTTCCTTCTCATCATCTATTTGATCCATCTACAAGAGCGCAGCAACAGCAGCGACGATGCCGCCCGCCATCACACCACCAACCTTGAGGCTAGCCGCGGCGCCCGTGAATTCAGGCATGCCGTAAGCAGAGGTCTTGCTGGCGCCATATCCAGTGCCAGTAGCAGTGCCATAGGACATGGTGATGTTGGTGCCGTCGTAAGAGCATCCAGCACCGCTGCAGCCCTCATCCGTAGCCGGGGTAGCAGGATAAGGAACAGGGGCAGGGGCAGGCTCGGTGTGCTCGCAGCCCTCACCGGTGCACGCGTCGGAATCGGGAACAGCAGGCGCGGACTCGGTGTGCTCGCAGCCCTCACCAGTGCACGCGGTGGGATAGGGAACAACAGGCGCGGTCTCGGTGTACTTGCAGCCCTCGCCCACACACGGCGGGACGCCGGAAGGCTTGTATGGTGAAGGAACGGGCGAGGGGACGATGTACACGGTGCTGATCTTGCTGATGTACATGGTGGAGGTGTATTCCTCCCAGTGATTGGTGCCGTGGCCGTAGCTGGGGACGCTGCTGGTGGGAGTGAGGTTGGTGCAGGTGGCGCAGTAAGAGTACTTGACGGGAGTCTCGCTGGAAGCCGGGGCGGAGTAGTGGGGTGCGGTGGAGGTTGTCTCGCAGGGCACCGTCAGGGTGACAGTGACGGGTGTAGCAGCGCAGGCTGTGCAAACCTTCGTTGTGACGGTCAGACCGGGTGGGGGGGCGGAAGTAGTGGCGTGCTTGGTAGTCTCTGGGCAGTACTCAACCGTCTGCGTGGTCGTCTTGGTGGTGTAGCCAGTGGAGCAGATGTCGACATAGGTACGGGTGTAAGTAGTAGTGATAGTGATATCCGCGTACGTAGAGGGCTCAGCGGTGTAGACAGCTGGGGTCGAGGTTGTGCAGGGAGTGCTGCTGGACTCGACGGAAGAGTGGTAATACTCTACTGGGGTGGAAGTCTTGGTGTCGTACGATGGGACCGAGGAAGGTTCACCGTAGTACTCGACTGGGACGGAAGAGCTCTTGGTGTCGTACGATGGGACCGAGGAAGGTTCACCGTAATACTCGGCTGGGACGGAAGAGCTCTTGGTGTCGTACGATGGGACCGAGGAAGGTTCACCATAGTACTCGGCTGGGACGGAAGAGCTCTTGGTGTCGTATGATGGGACCGAGGAAGGTTCACCGTAGTACTCGGCTGGGACGGAAGAGCTCTTGGTGTCGTACGACGGAACAGAATAGCTTGTGTCGTAAGACGGAACGGAGTAGCTCGTGTCGTAGGACGGGGCAGAGTAGCCCGTGTCGTAGGACGGGACAGAGTAGCTCTTCGTGTCATAAGACGGAACGGTGTCGTACGAGGGCACCGAGGAGTAGGTGTCGTAGTAGACGGGAGTAGAGGTGCTGCATGGGGTGCTGCTTGGGGAGGCGGATTCGTAGTCTACCGGGGCGTAGGAGCTTGGGGAGCCATAGCCGGCGGGAGTTGACTCGCTTGGGTATCCGTACTCGACCGTAGAAGAGCTGGGATATCCGTACGCAGCAGGCGAGGAGGGGCTGTCATATCCGTACGCAGCAGAGGAGGGGCTGCCATATCCGTACGCAGCAGAGGAGGGGCTGCCATATCCGTACGCAGCAGAGGAGGAGGGGCTGTCATATCCGTAATCGACAGGAGCAGATGGGCTTGCAGCTTCATAGCCAGCAGGAGGCGGCGGGCTTGGGTCTCCATATGCAGCAGGCGTGCTGGTGCTGCAGGGGGTGCTGGTGGCAGAAGCAGGGACATATCCAGCTGGAGAGGACGAGCTGGGCTTTACATAGCCATAGAATTCCTTGGGGATAGTAGCGAGCGTGGTGCTGGAAAGAGCGGACAGCACCGCGGCCTTGAGAACGAACGAGGAAGACGGCATCGCGAATTAGTAAACTAACGAATGACAAATGAGCAAAAACGAGTGTCTGTAGAACAATCTACGATAGTAGGAACAAACTGAGAACTTGATGGAGAAGGAAAGGCTCCAGGGGAGGGCTTCTTATAAGCGTCGTACCTGAACCGGGCCATGCTGTACCCCTGGAGCCCTATGCGCCGATACTCCACAACCTTTTAGACTATCGCTTAATTGGAGCTTCCATAGGCTTGTCCTAAAGATGGGCGAACTTCAGCTGTGTGGCTTCCGCACAGGCACGCGCTACAGGACTCGGAAAGGAATCGTAACAACAGCCATCGATCCAGTATCATCATCGAAACGACGAATGAGGTTGCTACTGTAGAGGAGAACTTGATGGAAGGGTATGTTTACGGATCCCCTTTGGACCACTGAATGGTTGCCTCCGAAAACATGGGCGTGCTCAAGCTGAGTGGACAAACAAGCCACGAGCGGACTCGGAGGCTCGGAGGCTACAGAGTTCACCGCTATGCCGAATAGGGACCCCGCATAAGCACATGTTTTCTCAGCGTGGCTGCGCTTCTGCAGGTACAACCTTTCCACTCACGTTCCGGCCAGGCCACCTCGAGTAAGAACGGTTAGCATCCTATAGCGCTTATCACAAATCGGGTCTTGGAAACGAGCGCGTCACGCTATTGATCGCCAAATTACGTAGCCACGACGGGACTGCCGGAAAAGAAGCACCTTGCTGAGGCCTGTTAAGATCAGCGCTAAGCGACCAAAAGCATTTGTGGCGGCCTTTCAGGGGATAATTGATCGAGACCGCACGCCGAAAATAGGAATTTAGCACGAACAGCTGAAGAACGGACAGACCCCTCTCAGCTGATGGACAGAAACGAAAGGAGATGGGGAAATGAAAAAGCTTGTCGTGGACGCGCTGTACGCGCGCTGTAGATATTTTGCGAGGCTTTCCACTTTCACCGTGGGAGACGTACCGGTTTGCAGCTGCGTGTCTTGAATGCACGGCAAATTTCCGAATCTTCTGTCAACGCATGATGTTGCCGGCGAAATATGCTCGAGGTGGCTTGGCCGTGGCACGTCTTGCCGGCCCAACAGCGGTATAACAAGAGCTCTCCACGAACGCGACTGGGGTCGCTAGACATCTGAGTACAAAATGGTGCTGATGGCTATGTCGTTGGTTGTTGCACGCGAGTTGTGACTGCTCTCCTTAGGGCTAACCAATTCCGGAAGCGGACCCACTTTGGAGGAGATCTTAGCGCCAGAGTAGACTCCGACGTTCATTCTACATCAACTGTTATCACCGATGCATTAAGATTTAAACATGGCCTCCGTTTCATATTTTTTCTGAAACTGCATGAGGATAGAAACCGTAATTAGAGCTACTGGCATATTCGTGAAGAACACTGTATTCTCAACACCTACAGTAACTTTGCGACCCTCTTTCCCAGCCTCTTTTCCATATTTTCGGATACGTTCCTCCGTCGTTTTCTCTAAGTTGCCTTCAACCTAAGCTCTGTTCGTCGCTGATGTCTCTACATTCAATGTTGCCCAGATTCTTCCCATCACTTATCATTCCGTTCGTCAAGCCCAACCTCTCTCCCCTTCCCATGACTCCCGCAGCTCGAGTCTGTCTTTCGTTCCGATTCTGCTCTTCACTTCTACACACCTATGAATTGTCCTCGCGATCCTGAAGAAAGCGGCCGCTTGAGGTAGATGGCGTAGGCGTTGGCAGCCGTGGCGGTGCAGCGCTGTGGCGCAGTTAGTCCTTCAAAGATATCGACCAATGAGGCTAGGGGTACTGGCGACGAAGAATCATCTTGGGAAGTGGGTTTTTGAGCGTTTTCACCTGTCATCTTGAAGGAGCAAATGCCCCATGGTCTAATTTGCCGGCAGAGGGGAGATAGTTGACAAATGATGGCGCAGGTTTACTTTCTTTGAATCCCAACGAGGACGACAAATCTTCACCAAAAGCCGTACGTACTGGATGCGACTACGGTTAATTATTACCTAAGTGCGTATTCTTTGTCTAATACTGATATTGGCACATAGCCTTCGTTCGCAAGATGTAAGCTCACTCCTCCAATGCGACACTATTGCAGTACATCTAGCTATGACGCTAGGACTTTGCTGTTTGGTTGAAGGTTGAGTTGTGGCGCAAAATTTCCCGACAAGCCGCCCAAGTCCGCATGCCAAGTAACCGATGAACACCACCTTGTAACTGTATAAGGTATAAGTAGTCGTATCTCATCTCAACTGTCTTCCCCCTCCCATTTGGCGCCGCCTCCGAAACAAGCTTGTCGTACCAACCGGCACATGAGGACTATTGCCATTTAGAGTAGGGCTACCCCACTGTTGCCTTACTACCTAACGTGATAGATCTATTTCCCGAGGACCTGTCTTCCTACCGCCAACACTCCAGCATGGCAATGCTATTACACCGCCTCGACCTCGATCAGATTTAGAAAGAGAGAGAGCAGGTTCTCACTGACAAGCAACAGCGGAAATGAAATTGGTGCGCTCAGATGATCCTGGTCAGCCAGGGTCTGCCAGTGGGCAATATCAAACCGAAGCTGTTCATGACCCGCCGTCTCCTACCGAGTGCCCATCCCATCTTTGCGACCCAAAGGCAAAGTTGTTGTTGTTACCACCTCGGAACAATCGATTCGACCAGTTTATCTGCAATTACTCGGTGGCACATGCAGGGACCAAAGACTGAGCCGGAGGGAAGGAGTCGCGAGAAGCTCAACCTCGAGTACCACTTTTCCGAGTTGTCGAAGAGGCTTGCGCTAGCGAAGTACCATCACACATCCACTGACATCTCAAGATGACTCGTAAGCGGACGGCTGCGCCTAAGCTAGGCCGTTTTAGGACCAAGTTGTGCCTGCCGCTTTAGCCAGCTCACGAGCTTCTGCAATGGCCCTACTTCGTTATAGGATCTGGTCTGTTCTTGAGCGCTTTAGAATTTTTTTGTGGCTAGAGACATGTATTTGGCGCTCACCAATCCTATTGATCACTACCATCATACAACAAAGCTCGCAAAGAGCGGAGCTAAGACCATGCAAAGACGCTCCTTTAACTATTCTGCAGGCTCATAAAGCGATCCTTCACCACAAAGAATACAAAAATCCAGATGGGCCAAAATTCACTGAAAAACGAAAACTTTCGCAACCTACACCCACCACTGCAAATAGCCTTCCTTGAAGCGATTTCCCTGCAGACCCTTAGATCCATTACGTTAGAGTTATGTAAGAATGAAGATTAGGGTAACTCACCAACGCGTGTACCATTCTTGGTAAAAAAGATTTCGTCTTTGTTAATATTAAACCCACAACCAATCACATCGCCGACTCCATAAGTATCGCCAAATCGCATCCCCTGCCCCTTTTCTAGGTATAATTTGCCGTCGTCCCCGTGATAGCCCTACGACCCCTTCTCCCATCCCGGCATTCCAGATACGGGTGAGTTTTCATAACATAATCCAATTCCGATATCACTGGGACTGATTAGAACGACCTAGTAGATTATTGATAGTTGCTAAGGTGGGTTAGAATACCTATTAGTCCCTACATCGTAGATAGTGATCTCAAAATATATAAGCTTCTGAGCTACGGGAAAGGGATGATCTGATCGTATCTGTATTTTCGAATGACGCTCTTTCGAATCAAGAAGACCTCAGGCAGCTGTAAGTATGGAACACTTATAATAAGAAGACGTATGCATACCACTGGCTGCGATTGTTCCACCACCTGCTATCTCAACGGTAGAGGTTCCCGGGGCCGTGAGCATACTGGGTACCAGACATTGATCCCAGCCAGATTGTGGGTCACATCCATAGGCGCCGAGGATGTCGTATAGTTCTTGGTTGCCGGTCTGAAAGGCGATCATCGAAGCCGTCCATCCATGCTTATCTTTGGCCGCAGGGTCAGCACCTCGATTAAGGAGCAGCCGAACGATAGGTGTGGAGTAAGTAATAACAGCTACCTGGAGTACGACACTATAGTCTCCACCATGCGCATTAACATCGGCGCCCTGGTCAAGCAGCAAGCTTACGATCTGCTCGTGGCCTTTATAGAACGCCGCATAGAGCGCGCTGCCATAAAATCTATCCTTATTATTTGAGACTGTGGAATCTCCGTTCTGCTCAATCAGTAGCCGAACTATTTCTAGACGCCCATTAAGAGCCGCTGCATTCACCGGCGTGTCGCCATTATTGGCTTTGACCATAAGATCTGCTCCTGTGTCTAGCAGCAATTTAACAGCTTGTAGATCACTATTGGGTGACGCTACGTAGAGCGGTTCCGAGCCGTCTTTGTTTGTGACTTTAAAGTCCGCTCTCTTCTCGAGCAACAGCTTTACAACCGCCTCGCAACCTCTAGATGAAGCTGCCTGGAGTGCATTGCCGTAGAGCTCACCCTGCGCGTTGATGTCAGCTCCGTTCTCTAGGAGAAGCTTGATCAACTCAAGATGGCCATTGCTTGAGGCTGCGATGAGTGGCGTCCATCCGTAAGCCCGATGAAGCGCCGTACACCCATCATTATCTTTAGCGTTCACATCGACCCCGTCTTCGAGAAGCCGCTTTACGGTCCGGAGATCGCCGTTCCCGCAAGCATTCATAAACATGGTCTGAGGAAACGCTTTTCAAATTCGCGTCGCTCCTCTGCTTCTTTTTCTGCCTGCGCCTGGCTTCGTTCTAGCTCCGTGAGCATGATATCTGTTGTGACTGCTAGACCATTGATGGCATCGATCATTCGCTTCATGGTCGTCGTTACTTGTATATCGTTAGAGCTTTTGTAGATGATGTTGTGTTGCACCTCGGCCCAGGCTTGCGTTACCACCGTCCCGACCTGAATCTCTACTCTCAGTGGGCCAAAAACCTTGATCGGAGCTAGAGCGGCCTCGATAGACTTGATATCCTTGGGCAGAGGCTGTTTCCATCCAACGACTACTTGCCATGATTTGTATCCGTAATGCTCCCAGTGGTGAACGTCCTGGCCAGGAGCTTGACTGATCCATCGCCCATCCCCATGTCTCTGGATGTCCCGGTTTCTGCCATCGACAGCAGATCGTGTAGTATCGGTGACCGTGCCAAAGGTATGTGACACATTGAAGATTTCGTTGATCTCCTCTGCGACCTTGGCAATGTCGCCGGGGAAGAACAACCCAATGCGCACGCCGGCAAGATCTCCCAAATCAGGATGTTCGTAGATGCCCCGCCCTCGCTTATCACATTCGCCCGAGTTTTCCTCACCGTGCTTGTCGATGCCGTCCTTGTCGTCCCCGCTGACGTTAGGTTCCTCCGACATGTCGGTTCCTTTCCCCGAAAGCCGGGCTCTGAACCGGGCTCTGAATCCGGGTGTTTTTGCCTCACCTTCCACCCCTCTCATTCTTTCCTGATTTTTTTTGATCTTCCGAGTCTCCTCCGCGACGTTGAAAAAGTCGCCAGCCAAGTGCAAGTCGCCACCGTTGTCGGTACCGGCAACCCATTTCATGAACTCGGAGGTTTTCGCCATACCGTTAAGCTTTGTCTCTAGCGAGTCATACCCCTTCGATCTGCTCTGTACCACTCCCTTAATCTTCATACTCTTCAGTAATTCCTCACATTTTTGCCTGGTGACCTCCGCAAAATCCTTGAATAACTTTTGTGTCTCGGTTTTTTTATACTCCTCAAGAAACACTCTGACTTTTTGGTTGCATAAACTGGAATCGGGAGTTGAGGCCATGGTAGAAAGCTGGCTGAGAATAGGTCGAAAAAACAAGCGGTTCAATATTTTTAACGGTGACAGTGGAATTAGCTCGCCACAGGTAGAGAGGCTCCAACCAGATGCAGAACTTGTATCGCCGTGATAGGAGTTTCCTCTGGCGGCGAGCAATAGGCTTGGTGCAGACGGAATCCCCTGTTTAGAGGGGTTGGACACGGGTGGGTTACAGTCATACTTCAAAAATCTGTTTGCCTCTGTTTGCCTCTCCAAAACGCGACGCGTATCAATACCTATACTAAAGCCATCTATAACATGCCCCTACAACGCTCGTTCGGTACAGAAATTAGTGGAAATCGTCGCCCTAATGGAGAGCTATCTATCGAAGCGTGGAATAGTATTATTTCGAAATCTGAGGCTGGCGTAATAACAGTAGAGCTCGCGGCTGAGTTTTCGGTTACATCTAAATGCGTACGCGACACCCTTCGTAGGTACAGTAAAACAGGTAGCAACGCCTTACGCCCTCGCTCTAGTAGGCCTCCTATTCTTACGCGCCGTGAGATTCGAACTCTATATCGCTATGCTCGAAAATCCCTAAAGATTTAGTATAAACAGCTTATTAAGGAAGCCTACCTGGAGAAGGACTACTCTCGTACTACAACCTATAGAGTATTGAAAAAAGAAGGCCTTACTAACTTTAGAGTAAAGAGAAGGTCTAAAATTAATAGAGCTACCGCTTAGAAACGTCTAGAGTTCTACTACGAGTATAGAAATATCGATTAGTACTATATTAAGTTATATTTCGATTCCCTAATAAATACTTAGTTTAAAGGGATATAGTACTAAATACTAAGTAGTTTTTTTAATATCTATAGGAGAAATAGAAACGTTCTATAATTATAGAGTAGACTACTAGTTAGCTACCTCAGTAGATAGTATATGGTTCTATATAAATCGATTCTAGGTGGGCTAGTGGGTAGCCCGCGGCTGCGCGAAGGATAGCCGACCCCATGGCTGATGGCCGGAGCGCTAGCTACGCTTGAGTACCCCTGGTACCAGCCCATCACAAGGCGTACTTAGAGATCTTTACCTATTATTATAGAAAGGGACCCTAACGCCCCGTATAGAGGTTATTTAGCAAATAGCTATTATAGCGCGCTCGAGGAAAGCCTTCTATCTAGCTATTAGCTAGGAGAGTACTTTATAATAGATAATACGGATATTTATATTATATAGACTACTAGTAATTTCCTAATAAATTACGGGATTTAGACTATTAATTTCCTATATTATTTACTAGACTTTTTTTTTTTCCCTAAGGAAAAGCTATATTGCGTAACTATACTATTATAGGGGAGTTTTTCTACTTAATAATAAACTATATATAAAAAGAGTAGAACGCTTAACGTCGGCTAACCGTAGAATAGTAGGTAGCCAATACTGGCTTTATCCGATACGAGCCTTAATACGCGGCCTAGAGGAAGGGGGTAGGATATAGAAGAGGGAAACTACTAGAACTAAGGGATGCGAACTAAGGGACGCGAACTAAGGGATACGAACTAAGGGATACAAACTAAAGGATACGAACTAAGGGAGTAGCGCTTATCTACCGTACTAAATAGCTATATACGAAGGTATAAAAGGCTGTCCGTCTATTAAAGCGTCTAGAAGTCTATAATCGAATACCGTATACCATACGAAGTACGATAAATCGACTAATCTCCCGCGATAAGCCGAACGCTACCTACTAAACTACGATCGTCCGCGTTGGCGATATCCCTAAGAAAGCGAAGGGACGTTTAAAGAAGAAGCTACGAGAACTAGAGTTAGGGAATAAGGGGGCGGTAGACCTAGATAGCGCTAGGATATTACGTCTTCTTATCTTCGATAGCGAGGTCCTCCTCTAGGCGCTCGGTATAGTATATCCGTGTTAACGCAGGAATATAGCTAACCAGCGATACAGGCTTAACTCCGGCGAACGACGCCTTTATTCGCGATTAGAATATAAGGCTATAACAGATAATTAGTAATACTAATCTAGATACCTAATTCTTCGAGTCCTTAGTGGAGTATAGAGGATCCGAATAGCTAGCGAACGCCCTGGTAATCAAGGCGGCAATACAGGAGTAAGGGGGAGAGGGGGCCGGCGGATTTTCGTGCCAGAATCAGAAAAGTTCTCCAATTATCATGTGATCAAACTGTGTGATGTTTGCCTGTGGGTCTCGGTCGAGACACCTACTAGACTTTAACCCTATTAAACACCTATAGTAGACCTTTAAATAGCTACTCTATAACTACTACCCTTATCTATCGAAGAGTAGCCATAGCTAGGAGGAGTAAGATCAATTTTGTAAGGCGTTAAAGGACTATTAGCGTAGGCTCCCTACTTCGCTAATTCGCCGGCTTATTTTAAGTATACCGCGTCGAATTCGAGCTATACAGGCTGCGCGTGGCTATTAGACGAAATATTAAGTAGCTATTACCGTGAAAAATACTAAAAAGCCATGTGTTTACTATATAGTTCACTATTATGGGTTGGTTATTGATGTGGGCTGATCCGCTTCCGAATTCGGGAAAGACCTTCGGCAAACAGATTTTTGAAGTAGTACTGTATACTGTACAGACATGCACAAAGAATTGTAACTAGCGGCAGGCTGCAGGCTGCGTTAGCCTGGAGATTGGTTTCCCCGCTTTTCTGGCTTCTGCAGCAACCGAACGCATCCGGATGCGGAACTGTCCATGAATCCGCGTGTGAGATGGGAAGCCCGTAAATACAGGTTCCCTGCATCTGTGGTTATTACCTCAGGCAAGAAAGGAAGCAGGCAGCAAGCCAGCATTGCTAGCGCCTTATGTGCCAGACAGAACGAATGGTGAGGATATTCTGAGCCTCCAATACATTTACTCTAACATAATCCTAATAGTAACGAATGATCCACCTAACCAAACTATCAATGACGACATCGTTAGTTCTGGTGTTAATAGCGGCAAATCCATCCCACAGGCAATCCCCTCAAGCCGAAGCTCATCCAGCGCCTCCATGGGGAAGGCTCAATACCAGTATCAACCATTGGGAAAAAACGGCACTATCCGAATACTCACACTGGATCCCGGGAAGCGGAGTGATCCGTTGAAAGGAGAGCTAGAAGCCGTTTCCATCGACTCCGCGGGAAGCTACGAGGCATTATCATACGTCTGGGCAGAGCCAGGACCACTAGACGGCGCGTATGAGATCCTGATCCGCAATAGCAACGATGAAGAAGCACTACTGGTCCTTAGAGGGGGGTCAATCATTGCCGCCCTGCGTCACCTGCGTCTTCCGGACCGGCCACGTCGGATTTGGGCTGATCAGTGTTGTATAAACCAGGATGACCTGGCGGAAAGAAGCAAGCAGGTGCAGTTTATGAATAGGATCTATCGAGATGCGGCCCATATCCTAGTCTGGCTCGGGTTAGATACGGAGAAGCAGGCAGCGTCAGCTTTTGGTCTCGTTCGCGAGCTTGATGAGATTCTCAAGAGTAATTCCGCGGACAGCCAATCCCCTGTATCAAGCGCACTGGACCTTGAAACACATATCAGAAAGAACCAGAAAACTCTACAAGCCTTGACAAACCGCGCATGGGTAAGTTTCGAAAGATACCATCACTAGCTCAACCCGGCTCGAAGGCGACTCGGAACCTGACATGCAGACAGTTCAGACGCGGATGGATCGTACAGGAAATCGGGACCAGCACACCGGCAACCATACACTGGGGGGACGCCACGGTCGACTGGGACACTCTGGCTAGCGTGTGCGAGAGACTGAAGAGCTACCACCATCTCCGCAGCGCGTTGGGCATCAGCACGTCGGACATCTCCTTCTTGTATCGAAGGTACATAGTGCCTGCTGAGAATACCCACCACGCGAACCGCTTCAACTTCGTCTATGAGCTCCAGCGCGCGCGTCATCTCCACTTCAGCGACGATAGGGACCGTGTTTTCGCGTTTCTTGGCCACTTTTCCGTCCGTTCGCTCCATCCTCTCGGCTGTGGGCCCGTGTCAATCACTGCCGACTATACAACGACGGTCGAGCAGTCGTACATCGATGTTGCGGTGCGGATATTGCGGGAAAACTCTACTACAGCTTATATCGTGTTGGCAGCAGTACAGCACCCCTATTCTAGCCTCCCTTCCAGCCGAATCCAATCAAATATGAGGCTGGAGGCATGGCTCAAGGACGAGCACAAACTGCCATCCTGGGTGCCCGACTGGAGACGATCCAACGGTATCATATTGGCGGAGCCAATCTGTCCACACCGTGCCCACGGCGACTCAACCGCCAAGATCGAGATCCTAGAGAAAGATAATCTCGTGCTTCGAGTCCATGGCATGGAGATCGACACCATTGAAGCTTGTTCTCGGCGGCTGGTCTCTGAGGATTTCTACGGCAAGAAGAAACCTGGTCAACCAATACCAATGATAGAGCAGCTCTGGCATGACCTTTGCCAAAAGGAGCGCTTCAATCTGGACGATACATATCTAAACGGCCAGACAGCCTTCTTCGCGTTCATGCAGACACTCAGTAATGGTTGCGTGCAGGCCGCGGGACATCAGTCCATGCCGTATCACGAGGTCCCAGATCGTGTGTGGCTGCAGAAGGCAGCCAGGTATATTGTGGCGACCCTCGGGGCGTCCGACAATGTATCAGAGAAGGTACGGAGGGCGGCTGAGGTTACCAAGTCCGAGAGTGACGATGAGAACTGGAGTCGATGGGCTACGTCAGCTTCAGAGGGCCGCATCTTCGCGAGGACCGGGAGGGGACGTTATGTCCTCGGGCCGGCGTTGTTGGAAGCAGGGGATGTGGTATGTGTTCTGTTTGGTAGCAAGGTGCCGTTCTGCCTTCGGCCTATGGGCAGGCGTTACTTGCTCGTTGGCGAATGCTATGTTCATGGGCTGATGAAGGGAGAAGCGATGGATATGCTCGCTCAGAATGCGCTTTATGAGAAGGGATTTGATATAGTTTAAACTAGATCGTTGTTAAAGAGCGTCGCGGATTAGTTGCGTTCCATTTTTCCTGCAATACTCTCGTTTAGCACTTCCTCCACCCTAATGTGGTTAAATGCCAAAAGCACTGTGCGCTCAACTTCCTCCCTCGTGAAATCTAAGTCCATGCCCTTTGCCTTCCTCGTCTTAACCTCAGATTCAGTGGTCCAGACAAAGTGTTGATGCTCCTCGGGATTCAGCTCCACGGCCAACGAAGAAGTCGCGCTATCCGTCCTCAGATGCACGGCGAAATTGAACTGGCAAACCTTCTTCCCATCACTGAGAGTGAAGAAATACGGATCGCCAACGAGCCCGCCAATTCGAGCTGCGTGAAGGCCGGTCTCCTCCCATAGCTCGCGAGCGGCGGCGTGCAGAATAGTCTCGTCTGCATCATCGCAAGCGCCGCCTGGAGGCTCCCATTTGTTTGGGTCCTCGTCACTGGCAGCGCGCTGAAGGAGGAGAACGCGGGGATTGGATGCAATTCTCGTGTCAAGCACGAGCGTGCTTGTCGCAACGTAGCCGAATGACGCCGCTGGGCGAGCGGCAAGATAATGTTGTTTGGGGACGGCGAATTCTGCGACGGAGGGATGGTAGTCAAAACTGAATGCTAGGCGTTCTACCATTGTTGGAGTTGTCGAATATATGGCAGCTCTGCAACCAAACTCTTCTGCAGCCTGAGAGTAGTTAGGCTTTTCTCCTATCTTTAAGTTCTCCAAAGAAACAAGCACAGCCTCAAGTGGATCCATATTGGTCGAAATATTAATTAATTTTCAAAGTTGGATGGCAATTCGGCTAAAGTGTGAGTAGAGGGGCTGAGCAGAGGGGCTGAGTAGAGGGGCTGATCCCTTCAGCCCCTTCGCGTGCATTGCCTTCGAAGGCTGCCTTCACAGCCGACCCCTAGTCACCATAATCCTTCAATCACTTCTCTTCTCCTCTACGACTTGTTGCTGCTATCTCAGTCAGCTCTAAATAGCCCCTTGTCCTAAATTGTTTGCGTTCTCCGCTCTCCTGTCCTGGAAACAACATAGTAGTCATGCGACTTCTACACTTTGATCTCTTCTGAGAGACTAAGTGAGCGGCGCGCCTCATCAACTTTTTTTTTTTTTGCGACGCGTTACCTATCAACAACAATAGCTCAACCAACTACTATTCGATTGCCCTATAACGAAGTAGATATCTCCCTAGCCATCTCAGCTATCAATCAGAATCAGATCTAGAGTGTTAAACGCGCTGTAGTAACGTTTAACGTTCGTGAAAGTATGCTTCGTCGCCGACGCGCTAGAATCGCTACACGACGCGATTACTAGTCCAAATTAAAGAAGCTTTCTAAACACCTCGATGCGCCTCTTCTAACGGGTCGGATGCAATCACGCACTCGTTTGTACAGCAAACGAACAATCAAGAGATCGCATATGGCGGCCCCCAACACTACGGAAGTTGCGTTCGAACCCCCATATTTTCCAACCCTACTCGGCAGCAGCCCAGATATGCAGCCTCGACACTCGGTGTTTCCCCCTACATCCTTGGATAGCAGCCGTAGTCCTCCATTTTACAGAACGGAAATATGTCACCAAATTCAAACCGAGGACGGTCGCCGTATCCAACCCGAAATCAACTGCGAGATAAACGAAGGGTTCTTCTTCAGCTCTGAAGGAATCTGGACAACTTATCGCCGCAGTTACTTTGCCGTGGATTGCTCGTATCTTCTCCAACCGGACGTGGAGTCACACCAACTTTTTCTCGCTTATGGCGACGACGAAGCTGCACCACCGGTTCGTGAAAGGATTCAATCTATAGCCATATCTCTTAGCGCAGAGAATGATAAGGGGAGAGCGATTGAATTGATTCAGCATACTCCCAAGAGAGACAAAGGCCCACAGCAAACAATAGGATTCGTCCCTCTATGGCCCACTTCGTTGCAGCCTGAAAAGAGTGCAATGCAGCCATATCTTCCTTTACAAGAAGGCCAAAGGCCAGGTTCGGCAGGGGTAGACATCAGACATTCATTTAAGCGTATTCAGTTCAAATCAGCGACTGCGAACAACGGAAAGCGTCGCGCTCTGCAACAGTATTACCATGTCAAGGTCGATCTCTACTGCGACATCCGGTCGAGTGCGGATCATGCCCCTCGGTGGATTAAGTCTGCTCAAAGGCACTCATTTACGCTTGTCGTTCGCGGCCGGAGTCCCGGAAACTATGAGCACCTGGGTAACTCTTCTGTAGGATCAAGCGGTCCCGGTAGATGGAAGGCTGAGGAAGTTGGTCCACCGGCTGTTTCGCCAACTCAGAAGAACCACCAGACCACACAGCAGGTCCCACTGTTTGGAAATCCCAATTGCGGTCCTATTCTGGGACCCGACTCTGCAGATCGAGGAAATTATCCGGAACTTCCTTCATCTCATCTAGAAGACGAACCAAATGCAGAAGTCCGTTCTATATCTACACAAGACGTGCTGGATGACTCCTCCATCTCTACCTGCTTATCCCACACAGATGGTTCCAGCCGACCCAGGACACAGACATCAGCATCATCTGTTGATGGTGTGCTCGATATCGCAGAGCAGTTTACACAGCTGATACTTGAAATCAACGGTATCCGCTCGCTTCTAAAAGCTTGCTTCGCTGAAGGACAGGGCGATCGCACCCAGAGAAACCTACATCGGCTTCTAAAGAGATTTACCGTTAGGCTTCATTCGGAAGGCATACACCCGGTGGATATCATTATTGCCCGAGCGCTAAAACGTCAGTCAAGACGGATAACCAACGCTCTTAAAGATCATCTTGAACCGAAGCAAGGGCTAAATGCTCGATTGGCCCTTGATCAGTTACCTGATTCCCGCGGGTATGCGCTGACGCAATTCATGGCCGACCGTTCTGCCGAGCCTGTCAGTTCAAAGGGCATAAACATGCCAAACTCCGCCGAATCACCCATTCTGCAGCTTAAAGATCCAAATGCGCCAAATAAGGGATCGTATAAAGTGCCCAAAGTCATTTTCAACGCTGCAACTACTGCTTTGCAGCGAGAGGCCCCAGCGGAAGTTAAAGTGAAGAAACTCTCACAAGTTGGGATAGATAACGAAGAAGATCCTAGCAGCGACGAGTCAGATGAAAAGAGCGAAGAACATGCATTCGGCAACCATGGAGAGATACTGAGCACTGAGGTAGAGCGCGGAAAGGCCTTCTTACGCAATAGCGAAGCGCTCGAGGAATTCAGGGAGGACATCCTCGACCTCCTTGTCGGGTTGGAGAACGCAAGACAAAACCAAAGGATATTTGAAATGGATACGAAGGAAGCGAACGAGACCCAATATCAAGTGTTCAAAACCGACCCATTTCTTTCGAACTTTCAAACAACATGGCACAGAGCACTACGCAACCTGCGGAGAGCAATTCGGCCAGGCCCAAAGACTGGTACACGAAGGATTGAATGGGCATGTGTAAGATAAGCCTCAAATGCAGATATAATCTCTCAGCTCATAAAAAATTTGCAGGAATGCGGTGAAGAGCTGTTTGCGGACTTCAATAATGAAGACCGCACTGCGTTGGATGCACTTGAAGCTGCTCTGCACCAAAGCGCTGCTTTCACCGACACAACTATCGAAACATCAAACTCGGTGCCTCAGGCCAGGAGCAGCACGGAGGGTGGAGATACCACCGCTTTGTCGACTTCCTCACCGCAGCAGCAGTCCTGCTACGCTCCAACTACCGGGAATGATCCTGTGTCAGCTATCGGTACCCAATCAAACATGGCCGCGGCTCAACAGGCTAGTTGCTCTCCACGCCATCTCGCCATATGCATCTCGGCAGGCGGAATCTATAAATGCTTATCCGAGATAGATGTTTCGAAGATGAAAACCGACTCTCAGCTCTTCCTCACCATTGCGGACATTTACCGCAGCTCAAGTACCTCGCTATCACCCTGGAAAATGTTATTAAAGCCTGTGAGCGTTGAATTCGTACTTGTAAGAATATGCACCTAGACCCTGGCCAAAGATTTTTTTTTAGTGTGAATACTAATTCATTCCGGTTTATAGCTCAGCGTTTGGGACACTAGAGGAGGTTATATCTCGATTTTTGATCGTCCTAGATGCGTCCCGCCCGAGGATGATACTGACTATGACTTCAATCCGCGACCCTTAAAGCCCCTACCACCCGTGCCCCCCGAAATCTTTCTTCATTATATCCAAAAGCACATCAAGCCGAGTGGCGACATCTTCTTGTGTAGGCCAGTCTGGACACCACGACTACCAACGCGCAAAGGGAAGCGTCTCATCGACTGCGACGTTGGTACTCACGGGTGGGGCATCTATATAAGAGAAGGACCAAATCGGCTCTTTGTCTTTTGGATGGTTATCTTGTCGGTGGTATGTAGTGTACTGCTCAGCTTGCTGTGGGTAGGTCTGAAGGGTGATGTGCAGGGAGCTTCGGGGCTGGGGACGCTGATACTGGGCGTTCATTCGGTTGTCATGGCGGCTTTTATGTTTAAATTCGGAGAGTTGCAATGAGCAAGGTTGCTTTCGTATCGCTTTAATGGGTACTAATATTAGCAAAGAAAAATGCTGAGGGAGGGGAGAGTCATAAGAAAGCCAAATCGGGTGCTATGGGATCATACAGTGCTACCACGAACATAGCGAGTATAGTCATTCCTTAATGAGGCAACTTTACGGGAGCCATGGATTCCAGTCCACTACCGACTTTTCGCCCTCAATCCCAGCACAAGATCGTGTGCAGGCTCACTTTACGAGCGAATCACGGCGCTTCCAGGGCTTTCTCACCCCCTCTTACAGCAACACTCCCGTCTCACCCATCGACCAAGTCCTACTTAGGTACATTTATTCCTGCTTACGTTTCTCTAGCTTGACTGTCATAGCGAATCCGGGCCTTGCATATCCACCTAGAGCGGAACGAAGTGGGTAACGGGCTAGAGAGATGGACGTGTACGGTCAGGGCATCTCCACTCCTTTACAAGTTAGACAAGCATAGGGCACTAATGCCGAGACCTGTAGCGGATATATAGTATTTAAGTGCCGCTCCATGGTGCTGGATTCATGCAGGGTATGGTTCCCCCTGCCTTCCCCGCAAAGGCTTTGATTAACATCATAAGCATTTCATTGCGCACCCTACCGCGGCTGGCGCAAGACGTGCAGCAAGTCCGCGGCCCAGATGCTGGTCTATGCTGACGCAAATGCAGGGTCACTTTGAACGAGATTGCAACAGCCACGATGCCCATCCTACCGATCCAGATCCCAGCCTACGGCTCAACGTACTCGATGCAAATTGTGTCGCTCCCAATATCCATAACATCAGCGATGGTCTTGTTTGGCGAGTTACCCTTCATGTCTAACACATGGTTCAGTGTAGTCGTTGTTCCTGGATCGCCTGCAGCACCAGTGGGTTTCCTACAACACGCGTAAGTCTGACGACCTCTTCTTTTCGAGCTTCTCAAAAGACCGAGACTTACGGGATGTTTGACGGCCTCGGTGGGAAGCCAGGTACGTAATCTGCTTGGATGTTGGTGCCGCTTATGTCTTTGACCCGTTTAGCCTGGTCCCGAGCTTGCCAGTCAGCCCAGAGCTTATCCAGCCAGGTATGGTGCAAGTAGAACAGGGGATCTCCCGGGCTCGAAACTCCGTTCAGCATCTAGACATTTATGAGCTCGAAACAAACATAGTGTAGTTGGAAAGTACTCACCTGGCCCCCAACCCCTCCGTGCCCTCCAGTATGAGGCTGTCCCTCAATGCAAGGCCACGCAGTAGCGAAACTACCTGATTGTAGACACTTGGTCACCTCGCTCTGCGCCGAGCCTAAGCTCAAAGCGTTGCTGATGGTGCGGTCGATGCAGTGATCCGTTATCTGGTAGCCTGGGCCGAGATGGTTGGTGTAGTTGGCGAATGGGCCGGTGGAAATGCATTTGCTGCGTCCAGTGCCATCGCCGCCAAAGCCATACGTGTTGTCGAACACTACAGACGACGTGAATTTTCCAGCATCGATTTGCTCTTGCCAGTACCTGTGTCAATGGGTGAGCGTCCGATGAGCCATCATAGATCTCCGTAGCACTTACGGCTGATAGCCAGTGTAGCTACATTCAGTTCGGAGGGCCGTTTCATGGGCTTTCATAAGCAAGCGGTGGAAGGGGAGGAATGCGCCCTACAAGCCATTAACAAAAAAGTACCCTACAAGTGTACCTCTGAAGGTACTTTAGCACGGTGACATACTACGAAGTGAGTCGCGTACGCCTGCGTCGCGTGAACGGCCTGCAGTTCATCGAATCTCGTTTTGCAGCCAGGAAGGTTGAGCTTTGCAGGCTTTTGCATAAGACAAAGCTCAGCGCTGATGTACTCGAGCTTCTCGGCGTTGCTGAGAGTGTGCCTACCAAGTGTTAGCTAGCAATCTCCATGTAGAGTGAGGTAGACAGTACCATGCTCTGCGCTTCCCCTTAGTAGTGCAAGCAGTCAATGCAATAGATGCGAAGCACAAAAGTGCGATTGCGCGAAACAACAGAGCCATGACGAACAGTGTCCCAATTGTACAATGTAAAGGACCGCTATTGTGGAAGTGTCCAAGGCATTTATAGCCCCCCTCTGGACTTTTGAAAACTGAACTCTGAGCTGTACAGCATCGCTTCATATAAGTAAGCCAATATGCAGAAAGTATACGTAATGCGGTTCAATGTTGGTTGAGATGAACTGGAGGCGCTACAGCGAATCAAGATGCACCAGACATTTCCGACCTAACACACAACTAGCCGGCTTCCCTCGCCGTCGATGCACCAGTGTTGACTCCTTTACATAGGACGTATGCACTCCACCCACCGGTATTTGGGCCGGCATATGGCTAGCCCAAAAAGGGAATGAGGTTGGCCTATCAGGCGTTCTCTGTTGGTCATCGATATGCACACCCTTGTGCAGGATCTTAACATCTGCAAGCGATGCAGGAGATGTCTTCGTAGACTTGAATGTCTAAGATGGCGATAACGCTCAACTAAAAGCTACAGCAAACAGAGTAGCACCACCTATGCCACTAACCCTACCCTACTAGCGCTAACTATCCCCTTAGTGTGACCACCTCCAGCCCATCAGCTCATCACCTCAAGCTCCAACGTACTCCAACTGCTGGAAACCGCAACCAACAACCTTCTTGCGTTTCAAGGTATTCGGGAGGAAATGACTTTTTGTGTCACCTTTTTGGGTTATTCCGCGAGTTTGACGACGCGATGGCTGCTACTCATTCGATAACGCAGGAAAGCAGGGGGGAAGACGGCCTTGTGACGCCGAGGCTGAGGCCGAGACTGGGAGGTTGAATGCTCACCGATGGTGAGTTCCTGACTTAGTGCATGTAGTATTTCGTCTTGCTAGTCTCATGTGCCCCGAAGGGAAAGGAGCACGGTTCTTAAAGGTGCGGCGTACGTCCTTTACATTGCTAATGGGAAACTGCTTCAACGGGTGACACCGAGTCTTGAACGCCGGCCGCCTCGTCGGCATTTGTGGGAAGCTTGCATCATGTTTCTCGGTTTCATTCTCGGTTTCATTTCGTTCGCATTCTTGTTCTCGTTTCTATACAGGCGACCGCGACGAAATCTCCCCAATACCTCCCCAAATGCAACCGATGACCGGGTCGAACCCAAACCTCCACACACATGCATCCAACGCCTACTCCCAAACATTTGAAAACAAATCATCACCACCCCCGAAACCGCCAGCCGGTTTACTCGCCGGCGCGGTGTGGTGTGTTTGCGACGTGATCGACGTGGTAGTGGTGGTAGTAGTAGTTGTTGTAGGCGCAGCACTGCTCCACCCACCGAAGTCGTCATCCTGCGTTACCGTCGGAGCCCCCCAGCCTGGGCTCTTCGGTAGCGTCTGCGTAGTTGTTGTTGTGGTCTGCGCCGGTTGCGTCGGCCCCGAAGAAGCCCAAACGTCGTTCGAACCCCAGGCGTCCATGTTAGAGAAGCCGGAGTAGTTCGGCGCAGCCGTTTGTGGAGGGTCAGGTTTGGGTGCAGCGGGGGCGGTAGGAGAGGAGAGGTTGAAAGCTGAGTTCATAGGTGGGGAGGCCATTGGCTGGGAGATTCGTTGAGGTGCTGGTGCTGGAGCAGATGGCATGGAGAGGTCCAGAAGATCGTTCATGCCAGAGGCTGGAGCAGCGGGCTTAGCAGGTGCGGATGAAAAAGACGAAAAGTCGCCAAATCCACTTGATGTGCTCGGTGCCCTTCTTTGTGCCTGCGTCTGGGTGATTGGAGGTGACTTGGGCGTAGAATCGAAGAAATTTCCTCCGCCACCGAACATATTGGAAGATGTTGAAGATGTTGCCTTGGGACTGGAGAAACTGTCTAGTCCTGCGAAAGGCGATGGTTTAGCCTGAGGTGGTGCAGGTGCGCCGAACGACAGACTGCTGAAGGCGTCGTTTAGACCACCAAACCCGCCCTGTTGTGGTGACTGCTGTTGTTGCGGCGCACCAAGACTACCGAAAGAGTCCTGACGCGCATGCTGTTGAGTTGGCGGTGCCGCCGCCGCCGGCTTCGATGCATATAGTGACAGGATAGACTGCTTCAAGTCTGGCCGCGAGGGGGCCGCGGCAGCTGGCCCTGTACTAGAAGGTCGGGCTGGTTGTGCGGGCGTGCTCCCCAAAAAGTCTAGGCCCAATAATGACTCGCCAGCTTTGGTCTGCTTCGGAGGGGCAGGCTCGGCTTTCGGTGGGACGGCTCTTGACGCCGGTGGACCCGTGCTCGGTCGCTGAGGGGCAGGCGCTTCGTCGCCGAAGAGGTCAATGACCGGCTGCTGTTGAGGAGGTGCCCTGACCTGCGGAGGCTGGCTCGAACTGCTTGCAAAACGCTGCGACGCTGCACGCTCGTTCTGGACCTTTTCTTGTACCTTCTTCAACGGCTTCAATGAATTAGCGTATAATCCCAAGAGGAGAACGAATACTACTCACCATATCTTCGTCGTCCGCATCCAATGTTGACGGATCCGGTATAGGCCCGTCCATGGTCCAGCGTTTCGATTCATATTTGGTTCGAATGAAGTTCTCAATCTTCCTGTGCTGGTATTAGAATGGAGAGCGCACCGAGACGGGGCATACACACGCTTCGGATGGAACATGTCCTGGTGCCAGTTTTGCTTCCCAATACCTGGTCACATCAGCCTAGCCCTCTGACACTGTCTTGGGTACCGACTTGTTCGCCCTGGCATTACCCCACTTCAACATGCTCTGAAATTGTTCATCTGTCCAGGTGTCAAGATCGACGGACTTGACCCGGCTGATGTGCGTTCCCATGCCACGGTGAATACCGGAGCATCTGTAATGTGTCAACGGGCGTAAAGTAAAGGCGGGAGAGGTCGTCGTACCGGATGCATATGAAGATGCCTAGATTCCAGCTAGCCCAGCGGGGGTCTGTCCATTGTATTAGCAAGCCATATCTCTCTAGAATGAACGACCATATTCATACGCTTGTTTCTCTTGCAGTCGGCACAGCTCTTGTTCTCCTCGAGCTTGACCAGGTTCTTGAGCTCCTTGCGACGCTCCTCTGCGCGATCAGCGGCGGGATTGGGCCGCCGTGACATGGTGGGCGGTGCCTTGTGCTTGGGGAAGGGAAGGTGGTTCTGGGGACAGTCCGGCGGAGGTAGGCAGAGTAAACGGAGGTGGTGTTTCGAGTAAGTGGATGGTGCGAATTCTACTGTCAGGTCGAAGGGCAAGTGTGATAGCCCAAACGTTTAGGCTTGGCAACGTCATAAATTGTGATTGGTTGAACCTTTGTGAATTTTGGAGTGGTTGAAGTGAGCAGCACAATCTATTTGGGGGAGAGAGACGGTAAAGGAATTTTTACGATAGCATTATTCACGCAATGTTGGAGCTTTGGAAAACGTTGCTGCTTGTCCATCCAATGGTATCTTCCTGAACGCCTCTATCTCGTGGTATCACAATGGTGGTATGGTACAGACAGGCTTAAACAGCCTTACGCAGTGCAATGCAAATCAAGAGGGACGGAAACTCCAGTCATCCCAATCCTCGTCGGAATCGCTCTCCTCATCCACTGATTGCGGGGTTGGCACGACACTCTCCTCCGCCTTTGCCACAACGTGCTTGCTTCGAAGCGCTTCCCTTTGTTCCCGCAGTCTCTTCATGCGCTCCTCTAGGCCCTCCATCTCGTCAAACTCGTCCTCCAATGCGCGCGCCGCATCCTCTTTTTCCCCCTCCATCTCCTCATCCCGCTTGGCGCGCTGGGCGCTCATGTCTTCTCGTGCCTGCGCAGCAAGTTCCGCAGCCGTCATAGGCGCGGCTTCGATGACCGCGCCGGAGTACTGCTTGGCAGTATTGCGCTGAGCTTGTGCTGCTTGATCCATCTCGTGCAAGAAGGCATCGAGCTCCGCGTCGTCTACTGCGTTCGGCGGTGCTTGCGGTGCCGGGTCTTCCAGCGCTTGTGGTGCATCATCTGCCTGCATTGCTCCGGCATGTATTGCGGTATGGGATGTGTCCGCCGGTGGACTGTTCTCCTCGTTCGCGACTCCCGTATCGAAGAAACCGGCCGGCACGCCCGCCTCCTCCTCGGTCCGTGTCCGCTTTCGCCCCTCCACGTCATCGTTCGCGGCTTTCCTTTTTCTCGAAAGCGGTGCAGCGGCGGGGGCAGCCGAGCGCTTCGGCGGCTTTGCCTGCTGGCGGGCTGCTCGCTCCTGGCGAAGCAGGGACCGGACGTCTGCCATGGAGACGTGGTCAGACAGGGCGAGGGGGGATCCTTGATTTTGGTGCGTGGTTCACAGTGTTTGCTGGCGTGAATAGGTGGTGGACTTTGGAAGACAGGCAGTGTGCAACCGTGCGATGCGCGAACAGCCTAGCGCCCGAAGTGAACCCGCCGCAGGGAAGCTGCGAGTGTCTGGGCTTGGCACCCGTCGGCTAAGCTCGACCGATCTCCTCACTTCGCTCGGTGCTCATTCCATCGCGCCCACACGACACCTTGCGACTCCTCCCACCGCGCGCTGTCACCCTCGGCTACGGCGACACTGGACCGCTTGCAGTCGACGCTCGTCCCGCGAGACGGCTCCCCTTCTAACATCGTTACCACACGTATACGCACGTATACACGCGCCCCGCAGCTCGTGGCGGCAACGCTGACTGGGCATCTGGGGAGTTCTATCGCGCAAAGGAAGCTGCGACCCGGGTCGGGCAGGCGGTCGACCCATCGCGCCCTCCGCTTACGAACGGGTGGCAAGTCTGGCCGTGCGCACTGTGTTCTAGTTAGACGTCGCTCACGGCGCGCTGTTCGCTGCCTCGCGCATCGCGCATCGCGCAGTCCGCAGCGCCGACCTGAGGCTTTTCGTAGAGATTGTGAACCATTCGCGCTTTGCATAAGTTGATATACCAGTCGCGTCTGCTTGAGCCCACTTTGCATGCCTTCCACCATGGCCGGTAAGCACACACCACCAGCGCGACGCTCGAGGCGAACAACAACAACACCATCGCAGGACGCGCGTCGGGCTCCCTCGAACCCCCACAGCCATGCTAACCAGCCTCCTGTAGACGATGTGCGTCGCTCTGGCCGCGCCAACAAGGGCCACCACACTAAGAACGCCGACGCCCTCGACGAGCCCGTCCTCAACACCAAATCCAAGGCCAAGGGCAAGCCGGAGAAGAAGACACAGGCTGCCGGTAGGGCCGAGCCGGCGCGCTCGCAATCGACACAATCGGGCGGGAATGAAGACGAGGAGGAAGAAGAGGCCGTCATCCGCTGCGTCTGCGGGGAGCAGCGCGACATCCGGGGACGACAGATGATATGCTGCGACAAGTGCGAAGTGTGGCAACACAACCGGTGCCTCAACCTCCCCGAAGGCAACTACTGGGACAACAAGAATTACTATTGCGAGCAATGCAATCCCCAAGACCACGTCGAGCTGCTCGCAGCCATGGGCCGCGGCGAGAAGCCGTGGAGTCGCAAGAAGGGCCAGAAGCCGCCCAAGTCACGGCCCAGCGACGTGCAAGGGGAAGCCAAGCAGGAGAAGTCAAAGCCGTCTACCCCACAGCCAGCGCAACCTCCGGCTCCTGCATCGGCTCCCACCCCACCCCAAGCGCCCGCGCAAGCACAAGCACCGGCGCCCTCGGCTCCAGCGCCCGTCTCCACGCCAAAGGACGCTCCCCAGGACGTAGAGAGTAGCAAGGCCGAAGCAAAAGTAGGGCGCGGAGCCCCGACTGGCCCATCCCATGCTAACAACATTCAGCCCAGCAAGAAGGAAACTCCTAAGAGCCAACCGCAATCTCCCCTGGGAGAGAAGCGACGCCATGAGTCCGCTACGGAGAAAGACTCCTCCAACAAGAAACGCAGGAAGTCGAGCGCGCCACGCACCGAGAAGGCTACTCCACAATCAGAAACCACCACCGAGGTCGCTACCGAGATCGATTCTCTTCCACCAAAGCAGAAATCCTTTGCGGAAAAACTGAGGGACACCCTTGCGCCCCTGATCGACGCCGCCGCCGCCTCGGATTCGCGTGGCTACCGCATACCTGACGGAGAGACTGCCAAATCACTCGCTACGCAGTTTGCTTTGCAGATAGACCGCGCCGCCTTGCTCCGCCATGGAGAACCAGTCAACGCCGAGTCGCCTTTTGTCCTGCAGCTTCGGAGCATCATGTTCAACGTCAAGAAGAACACCATTCTTATCGACCGATTGCTTACCGGCGGCCTCACTACTGAAGAGCTCGCTTCCATGGCCCCCGAGGAAATGGCAAGCGAAGAGAAACAGCGCGAGTATGCCGCCATGCGGGAGGCGAATGAGAAGCAAATGGTGCTGACTGAAGAGCCGGGACCCCGTCTCCGGAAGACCCACAAAGGCGAAGAGGTTGTAGGGGAGGATTACATGCCCGATGACAACGACTTCAGGGCTCCGCCGCCACGTGACAGGGAACTTGACGCCAAGGCAGAAGAGCCACAGTCTCCCTCTCGAGATGGTCAAATGACGGTAGAGCTACCAGAGGATGTAGGACACCGAGCACCGCTTGCTGTGGATACGTCCGGCACTTCCGCTGATGGGGTACGACGCTCTTCCGCAGCCTTCGACATCAACTCTGTCTTTGATAAGGTGCGCTCACCACAGCACGATCAACAGGCATTTCTACTGCGTCGACAGAGCTCCATTAGAGCGCAAGAAAAACCGCAGCAGGATCCTGGCGTTGACCCGGACATTGATCGATTACTAAAAGACGAAGACAATGATGTAGAGATGTCCGACTATCGATCCGATCCTTCAATTGTGTGGCAAGGAACACTCAATATGCAACAGATGGAGCGCTTCGATGCTGTTGCCAGATTTGTTGCAGGCGGAGACTTTGGGCAAATCATTCCTTGGGACCGGCTGTTGTCCTCTACTTTACCCATCCAAGGGCGCATTGAGAGCTCAAAGGGTGACGAGTACATCCGAGGCTTGGGATCGACTGGCAGTCACGACGTCTGTGTCCTGGCACTCAGTCCTGTTTCTCCCGAAGGCCGAACAGCCATGAACCATCTCTACGATTACTTCGCACCGCGAAATCGATGGGGTGTCGTACCCGTGGAGGGGAACGAGGCGGTGAGAGACTTGTATGTCATCCCTGTGCCGCCAGGAGGCAGCAACCTTCCGCCTTTCCTCGATATGCTGGAGCATTGCACCATTGAGACGCCACGCAAGGAACAAATGATGTTGCTAGCTCTCGTAGCGAAGTTGCCAGAGGTGAAGCCCCAACTACCACAGGCGCAGACCTTTGAGCAGTTCCCGGCACAAAGCATTCCAGCGCATCCAGCACAAGCACCGAACGGTCCGACGAACGGCCCCGTACCTAGTCCGTCCCCTCTCACAAACCCTCACGGTCCGCAATACTCGCCTGTTGGCGCATCCTTTTCACCAATGCAAAACTTCCCAGCGAACAACCACCTCCAATATGGCCAAACCCCTCCACTACCCGGCAACGGCCAATATGCGCCGCATCAATCACCAGCCCCGCAGACCGGCCTAAATCCTGCAAACCCGAAGATGGCCGAGATATTGGGTCCCTACATGTCTAAGCCTACCATCCAGCAGATCCTTCAGAGCGGTGCTGGAGCCACTATGACTGAGGCTCAGATGAACAACCTGAGATATATTATGGACACTGTGCCTGAAGCGGCGGAGGATCTGACCATGTTGACAAAGCATTTCGCGGCGAAGGTCGCGCCAGAGAGTGGGCAATCTTAGAGCAGTAAAAGGTGTTCGACCGCAGTTTAATAGATACTCGGCTTTCTTTCTCTTCGGAGCCTTTTCGCGGCGCAAGGACGTATGTAGACTTGGAGATGCATGTCTGCGTTGATACCCTACATGCAGCCTCCAATGGGGGCTGGGCAACCTTTTCGGCTGGATACTGGGTTGGTGGTTTGTCGTGTATATTGTTATCTCTAGTAATCAATGCTGGAGCGTGTTCTCGCTTTTGGTGGGTGGAAATGGATCCTCTTGGTAATTTGAACATTGTATTGGATGGTTGATTGAATTGGATTGATGTGGACGGTATGCTGAACTCCCCAACGCCTGACCTGCCCAAAAGTGATATACCGTATCCCATATTCATACGTCAGGTATTATGCACATACGACTTACAGCCACTCTACCCCGCCCTACTTCCCTCCCCCATTCCTATACATGTTATCCCGTACATTCCCGGCGTTCCACATTCCCTCCTCGTGTCTTCCTCACACCCTCCGCACCCTGATCCTTCCGATAGCCGTGCTCGCCGCGGCCGGATCTATTATTTCTGTACTTCCGCTCTTGGTTCAGAGTGAAGTTCAGAAGACTAAATGCCATATAAAATACAGCATAAGCACAACACCGCTTATTATACCGGCAAGCTTGAGGACGGCGACTTTGTTACCGGATTGCGCCATGCGAGTTAGGCGGGTCGCGCTGCCTTTTAGGGTTGTGGTGAAGGTGGAGAAGGTCTCGCTCTGTTGTCACTATTAGCATTGTTGCGCCCACTTTTTGAGTGTGAGGTTGGCAGAAGGGGGCCAGCTGGAGACTTACGGTGCTGTCGATTACATGCTGGTCGCGCGCGTTATCGTATATATCTATTGTTACGCCGCGTAGCGCGGTGACTTTGCTGGCTAGTTCGTCGAGGCGGGAGTTGTTTTGCCTATACTGATATAAGTGCTTGGTCCCTTTCTCTAGTTTCTAAGTAGAAGATATAGGCAAGGAGGGAATGGTCAGGCGTACCTTTCGCGCTCGTAGGCGTCGGACATCCTGGCGGTGGTGCTCGGCGGTTATGCGGAGGTGCGGTGGAGGCGCTTTGTTGCGAGGATGGGTTTGTGGGCCTGGAGGAGGGTTGGAGCTTCGCGCAGACTTCTTGGTACTCGTTTGTGAAGGGCGGCGGGGTTTTGGTGGGAAGATGTGGGTTTGAACGTGTCTCGTTGGCGGTTGGCATCGGTGGTTGGTGACGGTGACGGAAGGTAGGTTTGCCAAGATGATTACGTAAGGCCACATGCATCTCCCCGAAGAAAAGTATGTTGCTTTTACTTCTGTACACGTTGGGTGTTGACAAGCAACAGTAGGAACTTTGTAATTAGCCTTCTATTCAGCGAAATCCCCCTGCTATCACTCGACCAAAGCATGCTGAATCCATTCATGCGAATCATTGGATTGACTAAGTTACGGAGACTATGCAAGAACTTGACACCTCCAGTAGCTGCCCAAGTCCATGAGGGCATATCCAATAAGGCGTCTTCAGAGTCAGGCCGACCCTTCTTCCAAAGTATTTACCGAACGAGGTCATCTTCTTAGACTCCGTATTCGAAGGGAAATTGATCTTGTCGAGTCTTGTAGTTCAGCCACGATTCCCCTAAAGCGTGTAGACAATCCGAAGGATAGGTCAACTTCGATGAATATTGTTCTAATAGATTGCTCCATGCAGTTCACTTATCAAGGCGGAGGTCGCTACGGTCCCCTCTCTCAGACAACTCCGGATCGTTGCACTTCCATGTTATACCGCAAGCCGTGAAAATCATGAGCCTTTGTGCGAGGGACCATTTCTGGAAAGCCCAAGCCTTTCTCTCAAAAGGCTACAAGTTGGCGCTCTTTCTTTGTACTTTTGCAACAGAGCCATATTAAACGAGCCTTTGATGATGCCATTCAGGACATAACGGAGCCTTGATGGTTATTGGCTGTTGCCGTTCGTTTGCCACAAGTCTTCCGTCGAATCTTTGGTGCCAGCTACAGCTATCACCAGGTTATCGCCCGGGTTGCATTACTGTATTTAATTCTCATCTCTTTCGCTTCTGAATGCCAGTCTTATGCATCATTTTGTATGATGCAAAGTGAGTCTATCCAGAAATCCTTAATGCCAGTAGCCAGAGCCAACATGACCGTATCTTGGAAAGGCTTTCGTAATTACTCAAGCATTATTCTGATAAGATGATTTTGCAGATTTGTGCTAGTAGTCACTAGAGTTAGTTTATTGACAAGGCCCAGCAATGGCATAAAGCACAGTAACTCCCTTTCATGCCGTTTGTTTCCATCAGTCCGATCGAAGGAGCTTCTGAGCTTCTAGATACCCTCAAAACACGAGTAGGCAGTCGTGTTTCCATCGCAGCAGAGCATCTTTTGTGGATCGAACTACAACCGCTAGCTAAAGGCGAGCTAAGTCATACACATCTCGTATTTGTTCTCTCGGGATCGGTGGTTGAGTGATGAAAGTTCCGGAGGCGGGATCGCTTGCCGCATTTCATTGATCAATGGCGATCGGAGTAGGTGCAACTTGCAAACTTTCTACCCGCATCTGCTCATAGAGCAAGTGTCACATACTCGTAAGGTTGCTGATTCGTGAACTAGAGAACTATCCCACACTCGCAATAAGGCCTCGCTCGCCTATCATAGTACCACTGGAAAGGTGTATGTAGATGGTCAATGGGCCCTCCCTCAATACATTATACTGTAGGCTGTTGGAGATTACTTGGCAGAGTTGGCATATGGTTTCTGTCTCCTGGAGCGTGGTCGTCTTCCTCAATGTCAAGGTAGGCCATCCTCTCGGCGCAGACTCTGCTACCCATTGAGTGAGCTCGAGACAGTTATTACAGAAGTCCATACTAGGCTAGCTTCTTAGGGTTCGACTGTGTAAGCCCACAGCACTGGCTCCATCCAATAATAAGAGGTATCGCAGAGGAACCGCAACTTTCCTACCAAAGGGGCGTCGTTTTCAGCTGTGGGTCTTTGTTGATGCAGGTAGCAAAGAGTACCTGACAAGGAGCTGCTATTTAAACTAGGATTAGGTAAGCTGGATGTTGTGCGAGTGATTCGTTTAGGACTGCATAGGCGCCGTAGGTAAGGGCACTGAAAAGGCATAGGTAAGATGTACGCGGGTTGTACATCGAGAGATACTCCTAGGAATCAATTCTGAAATGGTGGAACAGGCAGTAGCAACAGGGCCGAGCTTTACATTGGTATATGATCAGCCATATATGCACGCTTAGTAATTAGCAGCATGCCGCTCATATAGCGCCTACAATCTAGCCGATCAGGCTTCCTACGGACTTCAACATTAAACTGCTATTCCTGGCATAATCACCCAACGCAAACCCGGGTCCCGTCTGCTAATTTCTATAGTGACCAACGCTCTTCTAACAGTCTGCAAAGTCTAGAAATAGGTGCGACAGAAGCGGTGACTGCGGACAAGCGCTGGAAAAACTTGTCTCTGTTGAGGTATGCCACCTGCAACTACACCACCATCGCACTGAACCCATGTCTACATGCATCTAAGCCTTTGCAATCTTGGGATGGCGATTCGCCAAGGCGTAGTTGAGTGCAAAGCACGGAGTGCAGAGGCGCCGCCTGAGATTGGTTGTTGGTGTCGTGCTGTGCCGGTCACTCACATCGCCTCGCAGTTCAACCGCTGCCCTCTACCTTTATTTCCCTCCTCACCCTCCTATCGATAATGGACATTGGTCGCCTAACTTTGCTCTATAAATGCACCCCAAGTGTGCATCAGCGGTGTGTGGCAGAGCCTACGAAATAGTCCGGCCAGGTGCTGGACCACTACGCCGCATTACATGATACGATAACAAAACGCATCGAGTTTGTGGCGCCTACCATACCTGCACTGCGCCCAATTCTTGCATGCAAGGCCCCCTCCTCAATCCATAACCTGAGGATTGCGGCCCTGCCTTCTTTCCTTACCAATCGGGAACTAAATACCTTACTGGAACACTTTCCGGCGGCGAAGCCAGCGCTCCACGAAGACAGACACGACCGCATGCAAAGGTTTCAAGACTCCCTCGACCTCTGCACAGAATACTTTGAGCTTGACTTATCCTGCACACCGTCATAAGTGAACTCGACCCCACTCCGTTCATAATTAATGACCAGCCGATAAGGAATGTCCCACACGACGTGCATAAAGTTTCAAAATGCTCGTATGCTTTTGTTCCAGGCTTGCAGACCTCAAGCCGCATCCCCGTCATGTGTTCGCATTCTGGGGCCAAATCATTGCCGCACTTGGTTTAGGACCGGGGAAAGCTGCAGGGCTAAATTTACGTTTCGGTTTGCTACCCCGGGCAGTGTTCAGCCATGCGGTCGTCATTTCGGCCGGATTTCGTTCACTTATGTTTCGGCTCCACAACGTTGGGGCGAAGCATCCGAAAAAACAGACAGCAGTGTCGGAATTTTCGAGGTTTCAGGAAAGAATAGATGGCCCGCCTCGTCGCATCAGGGGGATTGTACAGCGCGGGCAGTTCCACCGCACGGATGCCTTTCGTATCACCGAATTATTCCCCGCAGTTGCTTCTTTGGCCCTTTGCAAAAGGCTGAGGATCTACAACCCTGTACCCACGCCACATTTTCCGTTCCGCATTTGGTATGGCACAACGATTTTGAAGCAAACATGCCGCAGTTCCGTCTCGTAGTGTCCACCGTGCACATGGTTCGGATTTTTGATGGTGGGGGCCTTAGACGTGGGCTGTTAGTGCAGCTGGCTGATACTCTATAAGGCCTGAGTGATTCCTTAGAAAGTGGGAGGCTTAGGATACGCATTTTTGTTTTCCCACCTTATTGCTGCGACCTCGTTTAGCGTATAGGCATATTTAGGTTTTGCGATTAGACTACAGCGATGTTGTTCGCTCGTTCTCTCTGCGCTTCGGCGCTGGCCACGTGCCTCAGCCTTGTAACCGCAGAACCAAATCCTATGGATGTTTCGGTCAAGACATACAATGCACCTGGTATGTCGACTGCGGACACGTACCGGGAGCTTCGACGTGGGCTTGCGGAAGCGTCGCTCGCAAAGAGAGAAGGAGAAGCAGACCTCAAGGGTAATGTATCATTGGAGCAATACTGGGAGGGCGCTACTTTGTTGAAGATGTAAGTTGTTATCTAAACATTCCTGATCCCGAAGACCAACAAATCTTGTAGAGGCGGAACTCCCTCGGAGGTCAACGTCAATACCAAACGACAAAATGAAGAGAACAAGCCGAAGGACAGCCCGACGGAGAACAATGACCCCAAGAACAAGAACGATCCGCAGGGCCAATTCGGTGCCTCCGGCGGTATCGAGATCATTTGCAAGAAGTGTTACACCAAAGGTGTCGCCACCTTCGAGCTGGACATTGCCGACGATTTCAACGCCAGCCAAGCCGTGGATGCTACCACTACCGAGTTCCGTGATGAAGTAATGAACTTCACACAATCGGTTCAGGACTATTTTGCCAACTACATCAAAGGGGTAATCAGCAACTTTGGCGATGGTATTGACCTCGCCGACTTCGCATTCCCTACTTTCAACTATAGCTTTGACCTTGACATCCCAGCTATCCCTGAGTGTACGCTAGAGTTCACCTTCGATCAAATGGAATTATACTTGGAGATGGAGACAGTGCTCACAGTTGGCTCTGAGTACGAGTACACCCTCTTCACAGCCCAAAGCCTTGCGGGTATCGGGCTTGGTCCGAATCTTATGCTGGGTGTCGTCTTCAGCGTGGATTTGATACTTTCTGTTGAAGGTACGCTCGACATGAGCTCGGGTATTCACATCAAGCTCGACGATGGTATCAAGATTAATATTCCCTTGTTCAGCGAGCAGATTTCGAATATTGTCCAGTAGGTCATATTCTTGCCCATAGTTGTCTTAGACTAACATGTTCGTCAGCAACGGCGGCCAATTTGAATTCCTTCCCGTAACTGTCGAATCCGCAGGTGTCGTGTTCAGCGCTGCCCTCCGCATTGGCATCTACTCCGGTCTTTCGCTCGGCGCCCCTAAAACTGGCGGTGTTGACCAGCTTATAAAAGCCATTGGTATACCTGAAATGAGTGGCGGAATTCAAGTTTCCGTCTTCGCCAACCTTGCTGAGTTCATTACGAACGTTTCTTACGTTCCCAACGATCCCGAGTGCGAGATTAAGGCTGTGCAAGAATTCCAGATCGCAGTCGGTGCTGCGGCGGGCATGAGTGTTGCACTTGACTCCGTTACATGGGGGCCGGTTGCTGAGACGAAGATTCCGATCTGGAACACGCAGCTTGCTGAAGTATGTGCAAGTAAGGGCACACCACGACCCACCAGTCCAGCACCCGCGACTGCAACATCCACTTCCACCTCCAACAAAGACGGGTCAAGCCCATCTTCAACACCTTCGCCAACAACAGAAGCCAATAAAAGGCGCCAAGAGATGAAAACAACCGAGCTCGAAACTACTATTAAGCACACCGTCGTCGGTTGCTCTTCATCCGTTAGCGCAAACTGCCCCGTCTCGCTCCAACAGACCGCCCAATCAGACGAAGTCATAACAACCACCCTAACCTACCCCTCCGGTTCCGACGTTCCCACCTTCCCAGGCCCATCGCAATCAACTATCCCTGCAAACTCAGCCAGAGAATTTGGTTCAAATGTCAACAGCATCGACAAGACATCAGGTAGCCCTATTGCATACACGCCTCCTCCTCCTACTGAGGAGCCGGGAAAGCTCGATAATAAGCTTGATGGCGAAGTTGGAGGCGTCAGCAAGAAGCTCATCGTTGGTGTCAGTGTTGGCATTGGTGGTGCGCTTATTATCGGTGCTATTGCTGGATTCTTGCTGTGGAAAAGAAAGAGATACGGCACTGTGCCTCATCAATTCAACGATGGTAGAGGCAGTCTCGTCAACGAGCCGTATGGCGGAGGCAGTTCGAGGTTCGAGCCATATAGACCGGCGGATAAGGTTAAAGGTAGTGTTACAGTTTCGGAGGTGCAGCGTTAAGGAGTGCAAGGTGCTATGAGGCTACTGTGGTATGTGATGTAACAATGATTCTGCTTGGTGTTTGGGCTTTTGGTCGAATGATTCCCCCACGGTCGCTTATGATTTTGGTGTAACTTCTAGGTACTCTACGGGATAGGGAAGCAAAATTCTGATCTTTTACACAATGCATTTTTTGAACGGGTGAAGTCAGTATGTTTTGAGATTTCAGCCTTTGATGGTTTGATACTTCACTAGAGTGACTGTCTGTGAACAGTTTTACCCTATATCAATCTATCTCTCCATTGACCAAGTACTACGTTCGTTCTTTCTCTAGAAGCTTTTGCAGTGCAAGAACAACTCAGGCACAGAACGACGTTCCTAGATTGGCTCAGCAACTGGCGTGTGTCCATAACTGACGACTAAGCACTACTGGGGAAAACTCTTTTCATTAATTAAGGACAAGTGCACAGATGAGTATTTAAGCTCCCCCTTTTGCATGTTCTCTCAATTTCAATATCACACACTTCGAACCCCATTTCAGCATCACACTCAACTTTGGTCTATAGAGCACCTTGTTTCAGCCCCCCTCTCCAAAATGCTGCTGCTTCCTCTTATATACACCCTTCTCCTTCCGCTCGGAGTCGTCATTGCGGAAGACATTCCCGCCGAACAGGTCCGCAATCACGCCGTTGCCTTCGCCGCGAACGTCACGACTTCGTCTGATAACGTGCACCCACTGAGGAACGGCAACTTCGTTCTCGTCAACCAATGCTATTACGACGTATATGTGTGGTACGCGGCAACTTCTGTACTGCATGCACTAGAATGGTAATGATCTGACGAGACACCAGGGAAGCATGGGAGGGGCATCAATCGAGAGCTTGGAAACTGAAAGCTCGGTCCGCTCTCCGCAAGGAATTCATCACCAGCTATGCTGTCCCACACAAGCCGAGATGTACTGACAACTGTGGTGTTGTCTACAAGGTTGCAAGAACATCTACTCCCGTCGGCGGCAATGGCGGCAACTTAGTCCAATTCGAGTACAGTACAAAGCGTGGCATCATTTACTACGACATATCCTTCGTGGATTGCGCAAAGAACCTTGGCTGGCGCCGTGGCGATGCGAATAATTGCCCGGCTTGGGATCAAGGCCTAAGCATCAATGGCCAGGACAAATTTGGCTGCAAGACCATGACTTGCCATCCTAAGGAGATGTGCATGTGAGTGCCCTGAAAATTTTGTTAACTTTCGTCGTCCAATGGCTTATAACTACACTAGTGCATCTAAAGAGGGCGCATACTTCGTCGATGAGCCATTCCCGAAATGGGGCCTTGAGGATCCAATTGGAACTTGTCCGACAGTCGCTATGGAGCTCTACTTTCGTCTTTGTGACTCGAATCCGGATCTCTAAGGTAAGCAATATCTTCTACCTATTAATCGTGAGCCATTTACATTACCAGGTTATAGTGACAAGTGGAACCTGTGTCGGGTTAGAGATTAGCTTATACTACGAATATCCGGTCTAGTAGAGAGATGATGTGGTGGTTGCCACATATCTTAGGGGTCACTCGGTGTCAATGTTGGGTATGAATCCGTTCGCCTGCGCTGCTGCAGCATATATGGATAGTTTGAATTTATGCCTTCTCACCTAAAATGCTTCTAAGCTCGCAGGATTCTCTCTCTAATAAGCTTTGGTAGAAATAACTCTATTTGATTTGGATTTGCATAGTGGGAGTCTCTTCAGAAGGTCCGCACGAAACATAGTAGGAGTTTGTACACAGTAGAGGTGCTATACCCATACCTTGTACACGATCTAATAGAGAGTATAGCTAGCGCTTATAAAGTAAAGTAGGATAAGAGTAGTATATACTAGTACGTAAATTAAGTTTATTATATTAATCTATTAACCTAATACGGTAGTAATAGAAGAGTATTAATCCGATATTAAGGGCCTACCAAATAATTCGTTAGTTAAAAGATACTACGCTAAATAGGATATAGAAGGAGATCCTATACCGGCTATACACGCTGTCTTACCTAATTAAATAATATTATAAGCTTAAGCTAAGGTTTTATATATTTAGAGAGACGATTATACCGCGCTAGGATCTATCGGTATTCGTAGAACTTTATGATATAAACTTAGTCGAATGCTATGAGCTGGAGCTATATCAACGACCGTGGCGAACTAGATGGGCCCCAGTTGGTGACTCAGCAATCCCACCTAACTAAGGCTCTTTAGCTCACCATTCAGTGGGGCAAGCCCGACGTAGTAGGTTCAATCGCCTCAATACAACGGCGCGCTTGACTCTATCACCTACACACTAATAAATCGAGCGCCTCCGGCGCAACCCTATGGCAGGTGCGGGTCGGCCGTCCTCCCTGCTAGCGGTAGTAACTAATAGAGAGCTTTATGCTGCACTTAATTATGTACGATCTTCTATAAATGCAACGACTGCGGAGTAAGACGCGCGCATTCAGTCCTATAAAGCGAACAGCCGCGAATGGGTTTGTTGTAACTACCTAAAATGCGACCCATTCAACTGGCTGAGCAGATTGCTATGCTAAGCAGCTCCTCTCAAAATTCATCGCTTTCCTCAACGGAACGCAGCAGCAAAATTTCGCCTCCTTCTTCTTCTTTCTCCCAGTCTCCCTCAAGCTTTTCCAATTCCTCAATCTCTACATTAAGAATATCGGGCTCGTCTTTCGCCGCGTCAACACTCGCCACCCGCCAGCTCTCTTTGGCTGTCCAATACAGTGCCTTGGACAGCTTAAGGTTATCGATGTTCTTCCTGCGCAGCCAACGATAAGAGATTTTGCAATATTGCAAGGCACAAATTTGCTCTCCAAGCGCGACAAATTGGGTCTTTGCCCCATCCAGAACCCTCTGGTGTCCACCTATAGAAGGATCGATGATGCCACCGAGTGGCGCAACAGCTCCAACGGCAGCGAGCGACAAGCCAACAGGGCAAGTTAGCTCACCGGCGAGTTGGCGTCCTTCGATCGACTCGTGCACAATGCGAGCATCCGTTACGGTATGAAAGCCAATGATGAGGTAAATTCCATCTCCACCAAGGGCACGCTCTATCCATCTTCTGGTCTCCTCAAACTTTGTAGCCTCCAGAAACCAAGATGCTGAATTGTCCAGTATGTAGGTTTTAACCGTGTCCGTCTCGATTCGGACCTTGGCATTCGCTCGCTTTGAGAATCCAGATGACATGAGTGATGTCAGCTTGGTCGTAAAGCCGGCACTGTTCTCGTCTTGTGATACCCTTATATACTGGCCGCGAACGACAGGTTTTTCTTCGGGAGCCTGCAGGTAGGGCGGGTCGTGGTAATCCAGCGTAGGAAATTCGACGTACCGTACGAGCCGGCCGAGTTTAGCGGAACCTAAGGGAAGGAAAAAGTCTGGCGAGATAATGCTTAGCGGCATTTCGATAGTGTGGAGAATGTCAAATAGCTTCTATGTGGATGTAAGGTGGCGTCGAGGACGCTATTATACGCTTTCGTCCTGTGGCTGCCTGCACAGAATGACGCAGCCGGTGCTCAGCCTCACCTAGTAAATGTGAGACACGCACAGCCCCTGCCAAGACAACCAATTTTATCTCGTCGTCTGCACGCGCTTGAGATACTTTTGCATCCATTCCACAGCACATCTGATACAGTAAAACGTGATGGCGAGCAGCGAGGCATCACGACTCAGGCAAATGGACGGCAACAGCATCGAATCAGCAAGGCTTCTAGCCTTTATGGCAAAACAAGCGTACGAAAAGCATACCCGCACTGGCGAGGTTATTTTGATCAATGCTGCTGTGGCCATGGCCGCACAATCGATCAATGACACACCTGCAGACAGTGATTCACTTCCGGCTCTTCTTTCAATGTATCAAGACATGTTGATAACAAGGTACCATCGAAAAGGTGACAAAGCCGACCTGGAAGCAGCCATCCAAGCGGTGCAGCAGGCCATCGGCTTAATGCCAGACAACCATCCAAATCGAGCGGGCGAATTGAACAGCCTAGGAATTCATCTTGCTCACCGGTACGAGCAAACAAGCAAAATGGCCGACCTAGACGCTGCCATCCAAGCAGCGCAGCAGGCCGTCAATTCAACTCCAGATAATAAACATCTACGTCGGGCGGGCCGCTTAAACAACCTTGGAATCCATCTTCTTCGCCGGTACGAGCGAACAGGCGACATAGTTGACCTAGATGCCGCTATTCAAGCAGGGCAGCAGGCCGTCGATTTAACGCCAGATAACCATCCAGATCGAGTGGGTAGGTTGGACAACCTTGGAAACCCTCTTCTTCGCCGGTATGAGCGAATAGGCGACATGGTTGACCTAGATGCCGCTATTCAAGTAGGGCAGCAGGCCATCAACTCAACGCCAGACAACGATCCAGATCGGGCGGGCTATTTGAATAACCTTGGAATGCGTCTTATTTGCCGGTACGAGCAAACAGGCAACATAGCCGACCTAGATGCCGCTATTCAAGCAGCGCAGCAGGCTGTCGACTTAACGCCAAAGAACCATCCAGATCGGGCGCCCATGCTGAACAACCTTGGAACCAAGCTTGAACGCCGGTACAGGCGAACAGGCGAACTGCTCAACCTCGAGGCGGCCATCCAAGCAGCGCAGGGGGCCATCGACTCAACGCCAGACAACCATCTACATCGGGCGCGCATACTGAACAACCTTGGAAACAACCTTAGAAGCCGGTACGAGCGAACAGGCAATATAGCTGACCTGGAAGCCGCCATTCAAGCAGCGCAGCAGGCTGTCGACTTAACGTCAATCAACCATCCAGATCGGGCGCTCGTGCTGAACTGCCTTGGAATCCATCTTTTTCGCCGGCACGAGCGAACCGGCGATATGACCAACCTCGAGGCAGCCATACAAGCAGCGCAGGAGGTTCTTAAGTTAACGCCAAACAACCATCCAGACCGTGCGGACTACTTAATTAACTTTGGAAGCAAGCTTAAAAGCCGGTACGAGCAGACAGGCAACCTAGCCAACCTAGAAGTAGCAATCCGGGTAACACAGCAGGCCGTCAACCTAGTACCTGATGACCATCCAGCTCGGCCAGGCTACTTAGGCAACCTTGGAGTCTATCTTATCCGCGAGTACGAGCGAACAAGCAATATAGCTGACCTGGAAGCCGCCATTCAAGCAGCGCAGCAGGCCGTTGACTTAACGCCAAATGACCATCCAGATCGGGCGGGTTATTTGGACAATCTTGGACACGTCCTTATTCAACGGTATGACCGAAAAGGCGACGCGGCCGACCTGGAAAAATGTGGCGATTTATTTTTGGGTGCCTGGAAGTGCGAGACTGGCATCCCTTTCCGTCGCGTCCAGGCTGCGGCCCGGTGTGTGGAAGTCCTTGGCATGCGTGGAAAACTTGGTCCTGCCGCAGCCCTTGCTGACGAAGCCATGAATATGATGCCGACCATCTCGAACAGATCTCTTCCACTCAGTGACCAACAGTATGTTATATCGTATTTCTATGGACTCCCCGCCTCGGCATGTTCGGTTTATCTCCGACTTGGTTTGCATGAGCAGGCGCTGGAGATTCTCGAGAGAGGGCGGACAGTCATCCTTAGCCAGCTCATGTCCGACCGAAGCGACATCTCGGCTCTGAGCGAGGCGCATCCAGAAAAAGCCCGTTGTTTCCAGAAACTCCTTGACGAGATAAATGCTCCCTTCTCCAAGCAAGACGACCCGGGTACCATGAAAAACGCTCAACAATGGCGTCGAGACCGTGTAGCGGCATTCGAGCGATGCGTTAATGACATCCGCAATACTCCTGGTTACGATCGGTTCCTTCTCGGCCTGACACCGGCCGAAATGCGTACATGCGCAACAGAAGGGCTCATTGTTGTGGTTAATGTGACCATCATCGCTAGTCACGCGATAATCGTTTCGTCGTCAGGAATTAAGAGTATAGAGCTGCCCAAACTGTCAGCGTCAGACGCCCAGAGATGGCCAATCAGCCAGTCGGGTGGAGTCCGAGAAAACCAACCCTCTATCAACAAGGAGTTACGAGAGTACCTAGATTGGCTCTACCAAGTATGCGTGAAAGACGTTCTCGTGGCATGCGGACTCCAAGTGCAGCAGGAGAAGCGGGCCCTCCCGAGGATCTGGTGGATCGGGACTGGGCTAGCCAGCTCAATGCCCTTCCATGCCGCAGGAGACCATAGGCCTAGATCAGACAAGAATCTTTTCAAGAGGGTGCTTTCGTCCTACACGCCGTCGATCAAAGCCCTCGCATATAGCCGACAGCGGCCGCAGAAGAGCGATGTCTACGGTGACAGTGTATTGCTGGCGACTATGACAACTAGTCCAGGCCAAGCTGACCTTGGCGGAGTCGAGGGTGAAAAAGAAGCAATTCTGGAAGTGCTCCCTGCTCACTTCAAGTCGGAGGTACAGGATAGTCCAAGTGCTTCCCGGGTTATGCAGAGCCTAAAGCATTGTAATATCGCCCACTTTGCTTGCCACGGACTCACCAACTCTAGGAATCCGTCTGAAAGCGGACTAGTATTCCAAAAGCAGGACAGGACTGGACATCTTATCCAAGACACAGTGACGGTACAGAATGTCTCTGAGTTAAAGCTAGAGCATGCAAGGCTTGCATACCTTTCAGCTTGTTCAACTGCTGAAAATAGAGCAAGGAGACTAGGAGATGAGGTCATTCACGTTGTTAGCGGGTTCCAGGTTGCTGGGTTCGCGCATGTCGTTGGCTGTCTGTGGCCATCTGCAGATGGAGTCTGTGTGGAAGTTACGAAGGCGTTTTATGGAACACTCTTTGGAGGGGACAGGAATATAGAGGATAAAGATATAGCCTTAGCGCTACATGAGGCAGTGAGTGCAGCTCGGATGAAGGAATGGGAGCAGCCGTTGAAATGGGCGCCGTATGTCCACTACGGGGCATGAAAAACTATTACATTATTAGACATGAACCATGATTGTTCTCGAAGCTTACATAACTGAGTCCTGGTGCTTCCCATGTTCTTGCCACTTTATACGATACGCCGTCATGCAGCGGGCAAGTAGGACTAAAGCTCCCTACTGGTTGCCACCGCTTGCAAGGAGGATGGCCGACCCGCACCGGCCAGAACCTTGTCAAGGAGGCGTTGAAGTTGTTTTGGTGTGGGGGAGGAAGGGGTCAGGAGGAGGAGGTTGTGGCCTCGAGACAGCGCATGACTTGTAGGGTGTGAGCTCCAAAACGGCTCCAATAGCAGGGCAGATCCGAGGCATAGTCTCCAAATAGTAGCGAGATCCCAGGAACCAAAACAGAGCCCACGCTGGGAAGCGGAAGAGGAACAGGACCCACGGGTTGTAAATCAGGCGCGGCGAAGGCGGTGCGAGGACGGCGACTTGTTTTGGCTTGGTGTTGGGGGATCACGTTCTGCGAGGCACTAGCCACAGTTCTCAGTCTCAGGCTCTGTGGCGCAACTGCTTAGCCGGGAGGAAGCTAAGACTCAGTGAGTCACCCGCACAGAACATTACGACGTTTTCCTCCTGTGTTGGCTAGATGGGATCATGCACTTCAAGAGACATGCTCTCGATGTACATGGAGTAACTCATTAAAGTAATGCTACTCACTCCAGGTGTTGTTAGGAACTGAAGGGATAGAGCCCCCCAATATCTGCAAGTGGTTAACGTATCTGCAGAGATGTAGGAGGCATTGACTGTGATGAAGAGAACATTCCTGCTGTCGCTGTAACCAGAACTATCCAATAACGCCAAATACGCCTTCAGCAGCGAAGACATCGATACGACCGGACCCATAGAGGAAGAGATCGTGCATTACTGTTGTAGCCCGGCCGTCGTCATGCCAGTGGGCGTGATGGCAGTTTCCGGGCATCGTCCGGCCTGATTGTTTCTCTCACTGCCCTGTGCCACATTCTGCTAGCCTCCACCTCATTACCTTTAGCCCTGTCTTCAACAGCCTCGTCTTGGCCAGCCAGCATCGTGTTCGATGACTCCGAAGTGAGCTGGTAGCTTCGAAATCGCCAAAGCACCGACCCCCACTGACAGTCTCTGTTCTTTTCGCTGCATTGCGCGCAGACATGATGGGCTTCGTCACCTGCTCTCTGTTAATGCGAGCAGCTTGTTAGCATCGTAATGCTTTACATTTAACACGGCGATATCCACAAAGTGAGACTGCGGCACTGTTCAGGAATCATGGTATAAACTCTGAAATTATATAAGCATTTAAATTATAACGTTAGTAGCTATTTAGATAAACTTCTCTAATAATATTATTTTAGATAATTAACGTTAGGTTTGTCTATATTACCTCTAAGCTAGCCGTAGTACTCGGAGCTAAAGTTCTTCTCTAACTTGTTAGACATCTATTTGAACTAAGTCTTTACAATTGACAACTCATCCAAAGTCACCGCCCACTGCACGGACGCTGTCTGGACCTGGCAATAATAATCGATCCAAAACTCATCTGTAGTCGCCGTCGAATCTCGCACCGCGAACGTGAATGAACGTGTTATCGTCTCCCATTGCCCAGTCCCCGCCGCTACCGGCGTAGTGAACCGATAGTCTCCCCATGTCCCGCCCGCAAGATCCGACTCATGAACAACGGTGTACAGCCAGCAGTAGTTCTGTAACGGGTCTAGCGGGCCAGAAAGAACTTTGAGGAAATCGATCCGGTAGGAGAACGTGAATTTGTAGCTGGCGTTGGGCGCCAATTTCCGGATTAGTGATTGGTAGAGGCGGCCGCCCTTAACGTTGCCCGGCGAGGAGGTGGCGTAGAGTTGTCTGTCAAAGTTAGATACATCTAGGTAGACAGCGAAGCGTACACTTACAAACACCGAGCACCTTTGAGACATCCTTCAGTTTTGATTGTTGATTGGGGAGTCGTGACCGAGGTCATCTGCCAGCCATCCCAAGCAGAGAACTCAGTCACATCGGTCGGAGCTTGAGGAAGGTACCAGCCACGACCATTAGGCCAAAGCCAAATGTCGCCGTCGCCCTCGAAATTGCCGTTCCGGATGAGGTTACCTCCGATGCCACAGCCATCAGCGGGTACCGAGTTAACTTCCAGAGTCGATGGCGCAAACACCACGGGAGGATCCGGCTGCTTGAAGACAGACGCAATCTTCCAACTCTGTGTACCAAAACTCACTTTGTAGTCGTGGGAGCCGGTTGCGTCCCCGTCGTAGATGAGCCACGCCTTGCACAGCACCCAAGCTTCGTTCTCCGACCCGATGATATCGATGAGCAGCTCCCTTACCAAGAAGGCCGTTTTGAAAAAGTTAGGAATATACTTCACGTCAATCTTCTCAATCAATTTTGCGAGCTTGGGATAATTCTTAGCCTCGTCCAGGGCCCATTGGGTGAATTTATCTAATGCTCCGCCGATAGCACCATTCAGGAACAGCCCGTCGACGACGCCCAAGTAGCTCTTGAGTTTCTTGATAAGGCTATCGCCGCCGAGGTAGTCATCAATAATTGTCTTTGTGCTCTTTCGACACTCTGCCTCCTTTTTAGTCACCCACTTACAAACGCCCTGGTATCCGTTTGAAGCGATGTGCGAATTAACACAAGGGAGTGTGTCGTAGGTAAATTCTGGCACCGGGGTGAGGTTCGATAGCTCAGTCTTGCAAGCATCGATGAACTTGGCTACAGCAGTGATCTCCGGGTCGGGGATAGTCGGAAGTACCCGCTTGTCGATTGCAGTGCGTCTGGTCTTGGAAGCTGGAGGTACAGCGGTCGGATATTGCAAGATGGCTTCTCCACCCTCTGGCGCAAAGATATGTATTCCATCATCCTGCAAGCTATAGCATATTCCGTCGGTTGTGTCGCAGAAGCTCAGCCGCGATAGATCGGAGAAGTCGTAGACAAGCGTGTGGCCATCGACGACAGAAGTGAAGATTGGCTTCAGTTCGCCTGCCTCCCAGAACGAACCGATTGTGCTGCCTTCAAAGTTGTGGACGACGATGGAATCGTTTTGCTCAATTGGTGTAAATGAGGCAAGATTAGGTGCTGTGTATTGGAATGAAGGCTCGTCGACCCAATAGTAAATGAAGTCTGGATAATTGGTCGTGCTGGTGGTCGGCTGAATAGATTGAGGAGGTAGCGAGCCTACAGGGCTAGAATCTGGCAGGGATGAAGTTATCGACGGAAAAGCGGACTGATTGCTGCTCTCGGCCGAAGATGAAGGAGATGGAGACGCTTCTGATGGGCTATATGTACTTGAGAATACACTAGCGCTTGGAACGGAAGAAACAAAAAACGAAAACAAGGTGCTGACTGAGTCTGATGATGTAGACTCGCTGACTGAAGAGGTTGGCATAAAAGATGACGACGCTTGAATCGTTGAGGTATTGACAATGGTGGAAGAGTTCGAAGGCGAACTCAGAGTCAGATCCCCACTCGTTGAAGACCAGACTGTTGGAGAGTAGCTTGGAACAGCCGAAGCACCGCTCTGAATGGACGAAAAAAGCGAAGCTGTCAGAGACGACGCAAAGGCCGCAGAGGACGATGAGGGATTTGAAGCGCTCCAGGACAGCGACTGATAACTGGAAGAACTCTGGACAAAAGAGGAGCTTGGTGAGGGTACGGACGCGGTCGAAAACGAAGATAGCGTCGAGCTTGTAGCCGGTGAAGCAGGACTCTTTACAGACGCTCTCTCCGAAGTTGACAGAGAGGGGCGAGAGATCTTACTGCTTGACGATGCTGACCGCGAGATTGAACCGACAGAAGCATTGACAATAGTTCCAGGTGACGACGGTGATGATGAAGATACGGAAGGCGATGAACCTTGGGCGGAACTGGTGCTTGAGCTTGTCGAGTACGCTATAGTGGAAATTGAGGCCGAAACAGAACCAAAGCTGAACGATTTCGACACGACACTTGACCAAATAGGTGGACTCGCAGTCAACGAGGACGGAATGTGGATTGTCGAAGAGGATGGGCTCGGCGACTTCTTCTTAGACTTCGAAAGCCTTGTAGCGTAGGTTGGCGAAGCGGTGCTAGCACACTTTGAAGTTGACGCTGAAGGTCTGGAAGACCTGGAGCTCAATTTAATAACAGATGCTGAAGCGCTGAATGACCTGAATGCGCTTGACCGTATCGAAGAGGGCGAGCTCGGACGCGATGACGGGTGCGAGGTAGCCGAAGTGGGCTTTGATGATAAAGGTGAGCCACTGCTTGACCGACAGCCACTAGTAGACGGACGACTACTGCTTGATTGGTAAACGGAAAGGGATCGGAGCAAAGATGGTCGTCCGGAAGATGAAGGTCGAGTAGAAGAGTATCGCACCGAGGAGGTTTGAGTAGAGGATGACGGCCAGACGGAAGATGATCGGGCTGATGAAGCGTCCGATCGACATTCTCCAAACCCAGGTTGACAGCCTTTACCGCAATACGCCGATGAAGCTCCACACCAACCGTACTGGCTACAGCAAGCACTGGAAGAACAATGATAGTTCGTGCCTCCAATATTCCCGCACGTGCCATCGTAGCTCAGTTTGCTGGGAGTTCCGGACGGGTCACTGTGACTGAGTTGGCCCTTAGGGGGATGATTCCTGGAGAGACGACGCGCTCGGGCTTCGAGATCCGCGCCTAACGCAGTGCAAAGGAGCGTGAGGATGACAACGAAGGAATACAACATTTCGAACAACGAATGGACTGGAGTGAAACCCAAAAATTAAACTTCTCAATGCCTATAGTGAATGTGATGGAGACGAAGACCACAATGTGCAAAGAATACTCCATCGTGTTAAAAGAACTCACAATTATCTATGGATGCCGGGAATGAGTTCAGCTTCAAGCCATCAAAAGCCTCATCAATAAAATGGCCGCACGATCCGGAATTTCCACGCGATTGCTTGGCTTTCGACCAGGATATGGCGGAGACAGTGCTTGAGAGCTGAGCGCCACGACAAAAGTTTTGCTGAGTCGGAGCAATTCTATGGCGGCGTTGACTCCAGCAATATACAGAGTTGGAGATCGATGGCGTAGGAAGCGTGTTGCATCTCTTGGCTCGAGATATTGACGGCGTCAGGTCTGTCCAATGGAGAGCCGACGGAGCGCCACCTGCTACGAGGAGCTCGTTTTCATTGGTACTAACCGAATCACCTCATCGACACCTCATGTCAGAACAGCGCCGCCACCTATTAAGATACTCTTTTAATCGGCTTGGCCCAGGTGATGTGGTCTACATCGCATGTCCATTGTACTCACACCTCAATCAGCAACTACGTATTGGCCATTGGTGTCCCAATGCGGGTGAATCTTCCTTTCCGCATCATTTCCACTTCCCCTGTCTGCGGCATCCGTCATCCTCGGCGCGGAGTTTGCCACAACGAGCATGTACCTTGAGTCCACATGTTCACCTCAGCTTCGAGTGACCCAAGCCCCTGCTAAAAGCAAAAGCCGAGGCCACCGAGCATTGCTACCAGTAGTCACAAAGCTACCAGAAGGATAATATATTGGTAGCGTCGCCGCGGGCCTGAGGCGTACACGTGGTAGGAAATCGTCCGGGAGAAAGTCAACCCGGTGGCAGAAGTTGAGAAGAACGTTCGAACCCCTGGCGTCTAGGTCTGGGCTGCAGAGTCGAAGAGTTCAAGAAAGCCTTACTATGCACTTGCGGCGTGATGTGGACAAATATCATATCTGAATGCTTGGTCAGCGAGTCCTGTCGAGCTCGAGAGTGACAGTGCTGCTGATAAGAGGCCACAGCGGCTACAATATGCGTGCCCCTGTGGCTGTGGGTGAAGGAATTCCGTCAAGCGGACACGATGCCCTGCAAATATTGCACGAGGAGAATTCATGTTTATATGCCGTAATACTGACTGTTGCGCGTTGGAAGAACAGAATATGATGGTAGAAGAATATACGGGGGCAGAGATTTGATGGTGGTCGCGATGACGATGCGCGTGGTGTTCTGATGTTCTAATGTTCGCGTTGCTGGGGCACAAACGGCCCGAACTGTCTGCGCAAACGCTCGGTCGATTTCGATTGGTATTGATCTCTCCAGAATGCAACTCGATGCGGACTATTCGACTCTGCCGCCCAAAAACCTGCCCTGCTGTATTGAATCATGATATTGCCTCCGAAGCTTGAAAGGGCTTGGGAGATATTCCGAACGTTGTTCCAGTCCATAACTTGTTCCCCGCATGTGATGACGATTTCTTTAGCAACAACAATAAGCTCCTGAAAGATCCACATCCGCTAAAAGTAGGGTCTCTATAGAAAATTTCGCACCGCAAACCAATGCTCAAAGCTAAGATTTCGGATGTATTCAGGGGCCGGAAATTCTTCAAAGCTTTCGTTCCAGGTCATACCCAACGTTTGCCAGCAGAACCCTTTCCTGTCTTCCTGCATGTGAAGAGCCTCGACCGTCTGTTACAAGCTTCAGATTCTCATTGCGCTTGTCTTCCGGTCCAAGCCAGGCAATGACGGATTTCGCGTGCCTATAGACATGGCGCATAATGGGGACTTGCGCGCTCTTTTCGTCCTCATCATCCTGGTTTATACAGATGGCGTCGATCCAGATAGCTTGGAACTCAGGCCGTGTCTTGTAAAGATGGATGATAGCGCTCCACAGATTTGGGGTGACGGAGAGAAAGCCATCATCGATGTTAATGACATAGCGTTTTGGCTGAAAGAAGCGCTTGAGTTTCCTGCAGTATCCGAGGAGGACTGATAAAACCGGTGCTAGGCGGATTGCAAGATAACTTCTCGACTGGATGATATAGTCAACGTCGGGCCCGAATGGATCACCCCATGTGTAAGAGAGGCAGTGGTATTCCTGCGATTGTAGCCCTTCTAAACTCGTCAGACTGCACCTAACTCCCCCTTTTTCTTCCGCGTGTTCGACTTTGAGAATACGAATCGTCGCTCTTTGAGGTATAACTTGATCTGTCTCTGCGTCGTCTTTGGCTATGGTAGGAAGAGGTTGGTATTTATATCGCCAATATCTGAGGAGAATGCTACCCAGGTATTCGGAGAAAGTACCGGTGCCGAAGATCAGTTTTATTGTGTCGAGAGCGAGATGTAATATCCGGCGATGGAGACCCATTCCAAGGTTGGTATGAGCGATTCCGTGCTAACGTGTTCCACCAGCAAGCTGCGCACCCCAGCACCCTGCGCAGCCCAAAACCCACCAAAAATCAGAAAAACCGCGCCTTAATATCTTAACAACGACCTAATAAAGTAACCTAAAACTCTATATTTAGGCTTTAATACCTATTCGAAGCGTCTAATTTAATGTCTTAGAGTAGTAGGCCTAGCTATTACCAAGATTTATCAAGATATCATGTTTTGGCCCCCAAATTTAAGCTAAATTACTGTATCTCTAGAACTACTTGATAAAATACTTCTAGAGTCTAATAGTATTTATAAAATAGATATAAAAGCCTAAGTAGAGAGTTTTAAATTATTTTATTAAGTCGTTGTTGAGATATCGAGGCGCGGTTTTTCTGATTTTTGGTGGTTTTTGGGCTGCGCAGGGTGCTGGGGTGCGCAGCTTGCTGGTGGAACACGTTAGTAACTAGCTCTTTAGCTAAGCCCGTCGTTGATCCAAGCTTAAGCCACTGGAACTAGCTGGAAAAGAGTAATAATAACACGTCTCACTATAGCGGTAGGATGCGATTATGGAAGCGCTGGTTTAATTATTAGTACGTCTTCCTTCGGAAATTTTTTTGTGGCCCATACATATTTTCTCAATGTGGTTCATGATCCGTTGACCAAGGCACGTGATTTGCCACAGTCTAAGGTAACGTTACCCCTCCTATTTCTCGGATAATCTGTCCCATAAGCCCCTCATTCTTAACAAACAAGTTACCCGCGACCGCGGCATCAAAAAACTTCAGTGGCCATCTTTTTTGGGACATGCATCCGCCCACAAAGCTTTAGGATAGGACGAAAAAACGAAACGCGGGCTCATTGAGACTGGACGGCCTATATACGCAACTAGATCCAATTAAAACGATTCACAGATTGGTCAACGACACGAGGTCTTCGTTCATAGTTTATCCGAATTTGAGGCGAGCAATCAGAAGTTGGCGCAAGTACTGTGGGAGCAAATCGAGAAAATTGAAAACAGCCTTAAAAACATCGAGACTGCAATATCTGATAGGGATACATCTGCAATTGGGTATGTTCCAGCCTCTTTATTATGTACTGGTTCTTCTCCTAGTTGCATTTATTATTCCTGTCTAGCTGATGCCGCACAGTGACTCTCTCTACAGCCTAAACATGGCCATAGATGAGTTGGTGGAGGCCTCAGACCCTACCATGGTGGCTATGGAGATAGCTCAAAAAAAGGGTGCTTCGGGTACGGTCATCCATAGCATTGAGAGTGGAGCGATAGGATGGATGGAAGATCTTAACTCGGGCGATAGTAAGCCCTTCGTCGAACAAAAGAAGGCCAAGGAAGCGCCGGAGAAAGCCTCATCTCCGTTGATCACTAATCACCCTCAACATGAACCGACCGATATCTACGAGCGCGAATGGACCCGCGCCAAATACGATGTATATGCCAAACCTTTTGTTCCATCGGAACTTCAAGCCGTTTGCCAAGAGCTCCCAAGCGTGTCCCACAGCACTGGCTCGAAGCACCGAATAGACTACCCGACATATACTGAATCCTTTGCTGGGCGAATTTTTGTGCCTGCTCGCGCCGTGATACCGAAGGAATTGGCAAATCCATACCCTCCTAAAGAGATCCTTCCTCTGGCGCCGCAAACATATCTGGAACATTTCCTCATCCTTCGAAACATCGAATATGGGGCCAAAGAACTTGAGAATCGCGGTCACACCATATACAAGGCACCGCTCTTTCCCGTACTAGTTAACAATATTGAGCTGTACCGCTTGTGTGTGCCCGGCCTTCGTGAAGATAGTCCACTCATTGAGCTAGGAGACACACTACAGCTGCGGCAACTATGGCTTGATGGCTACGGAAATCTAGTCAGGATTTTGGTTTCTAACGATGGTACCATACAACAATCGTGGAATAAGGTCCAGCTGAACAGCTGCGTCTACAGTATCGATAGAGCGCAAGAGGTGGTGTATCTGAAGATCGAGGGATTAGTACCTGGTTCCATGGTTTTCAATATAATGCTTCCTTTGAAAGAGCGTATAATGGCCGCGCAATGGCATGGCTTAGCATTTGTTCACCAGCAGCTAGAGATATTGAGCAACGGACACAGCGTCACAGGTGGAACAAATAATACGAACTACGCGTTATCGAAAGGAATAGTCAACATGACCATCCAGACAGCAGAGCACGAAGTACAGTCCTCCGAGAATTCTTCACAGAGGTCGTCGAAGGATCAAAATCTGCACAAGACGAACGACTGGATACGAAGGATGCTCTTTCCTGTAGAGGAAGATGGAGTGATTCAGACCAAGCTGCGCAGCCTTCCCCTACAAGGGCTCTTCGATCCTGTTATCGACTTTGAGCAGCTTCAAGCTGTAAACTCGTCCACGAAGCAGAAATACGGCACACTTCCCTTCCTCATATCGGGACCACCGGGAACTGGGAAAACGAAGACTTTGGTCGAGATCGCCATGCAGTTGCTGCACCGAACCGATATTGCACATATTCTCATTGTCGCACCTTCCGAATCCGCCGCTGATACACTTGCACTTCGTCTGCGCCGGTACCTCAATCCACAGCAAATGCTTAGATTGAATGGGCCGTGGCGGGCAGACAATGAAGTACCCAGAGAACTTCTACCGTACTGTTACATGGAACGAGAGATGTTTTATCTTCCCCCTTTCCCGCAGCTCATGAAATACAACATCGTAGTCACATCCACACGAGACACTTCGATTCTTGCCGACGCTAGAGTCACCAATTCTGATCTATACGGCCTTGAAACGAACATGCAAAAAGCCTTCCACCCAGAAAACCACCAGGCTCCCAAGACTCTACACTGGGGCGCTCTCTTAATGGACGAGGCAGCTCAATCCACCGAAACCGATACCCTACCGGCGCTCAGCATAATTTGCCCGCCCACAGAATATCTTCCCAATCTCGACCAACCACGCTTCATAATGGCAGGCGACCAACACCAACTCGGCCCACGCACAGCATCCCACCATCCTCTCTACGCCCTGTCTCTCTTCGAGCGCCTCTTCGAGCGCTCCATTTACGCCAACCACCCCCTCTCCCGCTCCGACGTCCGCCCTACCGCCGGTCCACCTGTTCTCACTGCTAAAATGCTGCCCATGCTATATCCACCGTTTGTCAACCTGAATCGCAACTACCGCTCCCACCCTGCGATCCTCTCCATCCCATCCTTCCTTTTCTACAACGATACCCTCATCCCCGAAGCACCCGCGCAATCCACGCCCCTCCAGCACTCTTGCCTCTGGACCGACCGCAAATGGCCTGTCCTCTTCATCCCACACTATGGGCCTGACGATAACGAGCGGGATGGCGGAGGCTGGTACAATACTTCTGAAACGCGAGTAGCGTGCGATCTCGCCCAGCGTTTCGTCACCGAGTCCGAAGTAAGACAGAGAGACATCGCCATTATAAGTCCATTTGCCGCACAAGTCAAGAAAATTCGCGCTGAGATGCGAAGTTCGCGGTATGGCGGCGGCTCCGGGCTTTGGGACGTTAACATCGGCCCCCTAGAAGCGTTTCAGGGCCTCGAGAGCCGCGTGGTAATAATCTGCACGACGCGCACGCGGGGCAAATACGTTGATCTAGATATAGAGCGCGGACTTGGCATCATAGGACAGAAGCGCAAGATGAACGTTGCGCTGACACGGGCTAAAGAAGCACTCGTCGTCATTGGTAACCCTGCTGTGCTTAGCAGGGATCAGTATTGGCGGACGTGGATGGCGTTTTGCCAGCGGAATGGGCTTGTTCAGGGGAAGGTGCAACATAATTTAGGTGTCGAGGAGAGTGATCATGAGAAGGTGGGTGCGTTAGAGAAAGCGCTAGTGGCGAAGGAGGAAATGAAGAAGATGCAGGAGAAGGGGGAGAGGGCACTAGGTTCGGCGTCGACGCAACAGTTTGAGGATGAGATGTGGGCGGCTGGGTTACGGAGTGTTTTGGAAGAGTATAGGGATATGGCGGATAATGAAGATAAAGAGGAGGAAGAGTAGAGCTTAGATAAATAGAGGCTAGAATACCAAGCTAGTCGTTTAGGCGAACAAGTTTGATACGGCGATATTTTCTAGAAGGTAGACCGCAGAGAGTGTAGCAAGATATAAGGGTAGGCACCCCCGGCCACCCTCCAGATCTTCAAAACTCTCCTCTACATCCTCCAAAATCTCCGTTCCTCTAGCTGCCCCTCAATTAATTCACACATTTCGCGGGTTTGCGCACCAGTGGGCATACTCTTTTATTGGTTCATTCGGTCCTTCAAGAGATTCTAAACTCTGGATCGTCCATCCTCTTTGCATATTATTTCACGCGACATAGTCTCCCATCACTCTCCTCGACCAGCGCCTCGCTCCCAACACACCTGCGGCACCACAGCAAATTCCCCGGGTCAACACGCCTCTTAATAGCCAAAAGCTTTCTATAGTTCTTGCCGAAGAACGACCACTGCCAATCTGGCTCATAGCTGTCACACTCATTGAAGTATGCACCCGTCTCGGGCGAGAGATCGCGAAGTGGTTGTATCTTCTTTTCGGTGATGTCGCGGTACACAGAGTTGATACTCGGTTGGGCGATGCCCTCCGGCCAACCTTGCGCAGCGATAAAGTGGGTAAGAGCATTGCGCCAAGCAGGATTCATAGAGATCTGATTAGGGAAGTAAGTGGGAGTATTTGGGGAGGCGATCATGTGGCCGAGTAGAGCAGGATTGGAGAATGGACCCTAGCGGTGTCAGTGATGATGCCCCGTCGTGTGGAACGTCAAGGGTAACGTCTTACGTTTGGTTTCGAAGCGTCATTGCTCGGCCCGATCTCCGCAAATACATTCGCATTGACCTTAGGATCAGACAGACTCCTTGGACTCAACAGCCAAGACCCATATGCTGAGCCACCAGAAGCAACATCTTCGTTCATGAGTGAGCCAAAGACATCAAGGTATGTATCTCCATGAGTGATATCCGACTTATACTGGAAGAGATGCGACTGATTTCGCAGCTTCTCTTCAATCGGCGCCATTAACCGCTCCACCGTCCCACTCGGCTTATTGAAAACTGCCATAAGCCAATAAAATGCGTAGACGGGATTAATTGGGGGCCCAACTACGAAATAGTAGCCTTGCAAGCCGCCTTCTTTCAGTCGTTGCATTTCGGCGTGAATAAAGCCCACAAGGTCCCAATAAGCTGTTGTGATATTGGGACTGAGCGTGCTGAGTTGGAACACGTGCTTTGTAGTTTTCGGCGTGGGGTATGCTTTTACGACGACTTCAGTCACTACACCATAGGTTCCCCCGCCGCCGCCACGGATCGCAAAGAAGAGATCTGTATTCTGACATGGGTTAGTAACAAGGATCTCGCCAGAGGGCGTCACGATAGTGGCTTCGAGAAGGTTATCAGCGCCCATTCCGTAGGTTGTGGAGAGCATGCCATGACCACCACCAGTTATCCAGCCAACAACGCCAACATCTGGATTGGATCCTGTAACAACGATAGAGTTGTGCTTTGCCATCACAGTCTGGACTTCAATCCCAGTTTCGCCGGCGGCGACGCGGGCCGCAGCGAGCGTGCCGTTGATGGGACAGTGTGTTGGTTTGAAGGAGGGAATATATTCGATGCCGCGGACGTTGTGGGTCCAGATGCTGAGACTACCATAGCCGGTGCTTCTATTCGAGGTTAGCTAAAGGATTTAATAACATTCGACAAACATTCGCTTACCGTCCGGAATACGAATGCCCAGTATTCTTGACCACGACCCTTATGTTTTTCTTACCAGCCCATTTCAACGATGCGGCTACTTCCTTCGCCGTTGTCGCGTTGACGGCATATACTGCGTGGTTTCCGATTGTGCATCCTTTCTCACCCGCATTCCTATCTCCGGTCACGCTAGTGCCATTCGGGTAGATCGGATTGCAGGAGTTGTTCGTCCAGATGGGATAGTCGACGCTGATAGGGTCTGCAGCGTGCCATGTTGAGTTAAACCACTGGGAGCGTACGAATGCGCAGGCGTCCTCGCTGTAGTTTGGTTGGTCAGGGTAGCACACTGAGCCCGGTGGAAGGCCTTTGATCAATGTCCCTGAGAGGCTATCATTGAAAGATGCCCATTCTGCGGCGGAGGGCCAACAGGGATTTCGAGGAATCTGCGGTCATGAAGTCAGTATGAATACTACGATGCGCGAGGTAAAATTCACTCACGCACTTGCAGTCGCTAGCCGGCATAGCGGCCAGCACGAACCTTGAAGACAAGTATGAAACTAAAGCTTTTAAAGTCTTCATCGTCAGGCGGGAACGTAATTAGCACCGTCTTTGCATCAATGCGATCCATATCTCCGCTTTATACAGCTTGAAGTAGTTGTACGATGCTCGTCCTTTCATCGTACGATAGTGCTGTCTGAGTCAGCAATGACGTAAATACGACAAGCAGACCTAAAAAAGAGTGCTATTGGTCGTATCGCAAATTCAAGGTAGCCTCACCGGTCGAGCGTATTCGTGTAATGTTGAGGCTGTGCTAGTTACGAACGCAAAACCGAGAAATGCGCTCACGACAGGCTGAATTCGATAGCCGTGAGGCAGAATCTTAAATTTTAATTGACGGCACATTGACATGCTAGAAGATTCCGCCTTCCTGTAGGTATTATCGTTACACCAAGTATTCGTATACACGATAAGGTAGCTCGGATGGAAGCTTGCTCCGCATGAGTCACGAGAATTCAAGAACGTGGTGTTCCTTGTTCTCCACCATCCTAGCTGCATTTAGCGACGTGGCCCTGCTCAGCAGGGCAGTCTCAGTTATTGAAAAGATTGTGTCCTAATAACCACAGGAGGCGCCTAGCTGACCTTAATTGTCTCGCATCAATTCCCCACATTTCCTGCTCCTCTTGGTCGCATAGTCACCCAGTGGGTAGGTGAATTGAAGCTTCTCACATGTTCCGAACGTGGACCAAATAACCCTGTAACCTTGTTCAAAATGACATGTGAAGATAGGTGGGGAAGGAGGGGGGGAATAAGTATCTAGATATGAATGGTCCGCTAGCTATAAGCGCTAACCTCATTGGGATGATTCTTCTTGAACGTCTTGTTATCGTAAGCGATGCTTGCCTTCATTGTAACTTCTTTGAGGAGATGGCCAACGGGAACGACCATGTACAGCGGATTGGGGTTCGAAGACGCTCTAGAACGTGTACCTTTGTCTTCGATCCCGCAGCATTCATATAAACGCCCCTGAATCTTAGAGCGCCCGCACCTGCACTGAGCGCTCATTGGAACCTGTGCGGTCGAAAGTATGAGATTGCGAACCCATTAGATACTCGTGAAGGTCTGAACCGCATATGCCGGCCCACTCGAAAGGGACTAGAGCCTCGTGCTTGTTATGCTCCAGCTTCGTACGGTTGCGCGGATATCGCGCTGACCGAAGAACTGCGCTATTTTCATGGCAATTATGAGAGCGGGCTGGAGCTAGCGGTGTGTAGTAGAGAGGCTAAGAAGACGGCAAAGAAGAACAAGACAAACTAATGAGACGGAATGAAGTCACCAGCATAATCATATAGCGATCGTTGACTGCATGCTGGAAGTTAGCTCGGCAAGGCAAAGCCGGTAATGTGTTGAGGGGCAGGCTCCGATGCTTCGGTATACGCCATTTATCCGTGAAGAGATGAAGGTATTCCTCAACGTATATAAGGGCCGGACTATCCAGCCTAGTCGACTGGGCGGGATGCCCTCAGTGGACCAAGATGGAAGACGTGCAGCACAATGCGGGGAGACATGGAACTCCTACCCGCCTTCCCTGTCTGAGCCTAGTGGCCTCGGTACTCTACACGATTCCAACATTCACACTCATACATCGCCGCTATTCACCATCCTACCCAAATTTAGCTTGACCCTCTTTCAAGTTTTCAGTATGCTCCAATCACGATGGGCGACCAAGTCCGGAACCACTCCGCCGCCCCCCGCCAAAGAATCAGCAGCGCCCGCACCTGCGGCCGCCGAAGTGAAAGACGATGCGCAGCCCGACCCACCACCACCCATGGAAGCCCATGCGCCTCCGCCCGTGGAACCGTCTGCGCCTGCTGTACGCGCTCTTTTCACTTCTCCCGCAGACTCTCTTGCTCAACCAACTTCCACCCCTCGAACCCTTGTCCACTTTTGCGATTTGCACACATACTCACAAACCTTCTTAGACTTCTACCATGCCTCACGATTACAATTATGCCGACTCATACATCGACCCCTTCGCGCAAACCGCATCAACGGACGACCTCTTCTTCGATGATGATTTCACGCCCGTAGCCGAGCCAGTCGTCGAACAGAATCCCCTCGATATCCCACCACCAGAACCCGTACCCGATGAAGCGGCGCCGCCTACCCTTGGTCTGGGCCAGTCACAGCACGTGCAGAATATACCCCGAGGTCTTGTGAATGGAGAGCGAGGTCGTGGGAGGGGAAGAGGTCGTGGACGCGGGAGAGGTCGCGGTGGGAATCAGGACGCAAACACACAGATACAAGAGTCCAAGACGAGAGAGCCAGTCAAGGATATCAGACTCGAGGAAGCCACACCAGAAACATCCGTCCCAGCTGAAGCGGCTGAGGCACCTGCAATACCCTCTGGCCCTAAAGACGCGACCAAAACCCCCCATTCCGTCCGCGGCGACCGCACCCTCACCGGCGGGACTCCCCGAACGCGTCTCACCGAAGCCGAGCTCTCTGCCAAACTAGCAAACATGCGCTCCAAAAACGAATCCCTGCAGCTCGCGCACGCCCGTGCTGAAGCTGACGCGCAGAAGTACGAAGCGCGCGAAGCTATGCTTGCGCAGAAAGATATGGAGAAGAAGAAGGAGATCAAGGAGAAGCAGAAGCGGGAGAGGCAAGATAGACAGCAGATGATGGGTGAGCGGGAGAAGAATAGACAGAGAAAGTTGGATGCGCAGGGCGGGAGGGAGTGGGACTTTGAGAAGGAGGAGGGCTTCTCGGGCACTGGAGAGGAACGGAGACGGGGTCCAACAAGGGGAGCGCATGGCGGTGTAGTGCCGAGTCCTAGGCCTACGCCGACAACACATGTACAGCAGGAAGATGACAATACACCAAGCACCTTTGACAGCGGGCGAGGGCGAGGTCGGGGTCGAGGAGGTCGTGGCGGCAGGGGCGGACGAGGTGGAAGAGGCGATAACGCCACCCCTTCAAAGCAGCCTTCAGCTCAAGCACCACCCGTAGCCTCCGACTTCCCCGAACTACCCACCACCACCAATCCCACAGGCTCCGTCAAGCCCACATCCAACGGTCCGCCAAAGAAGCTCGACTTCCCCAACAAGCTCAAGCCTACCGAAGCCAAAGCCACCACACCATCATCTACTGAAACGAAGTCCACCGAGACTGAGAAACCCGCAGCCAAGAAAGTCAGCGACATCAAAACCAATGTCGCTAACAGGCCCGCAATGAAAAAAGTAGAGTCCTTTGGCCTCTCGCCGTTAGGTCCAGGTGGGAGCTGGGCAGATCAAGTGGACGACTCGTAGGACGAGCGTGTGGCGTGTGTTGTTGAGCTTTAGGTGTACTTGGTTACCTATGGTGCGCTGTTGTTGCGGGAAATTGTATATGTGCATTGTATCCAACAGTACAGGAGAGCATGAAATGCATTTGGATCCAATTACTCTCTCTCTCGGCGCTTAGTAGTCCAAATTTGGCTGCTATGCGCAGCTCGACCGCTTTTACAAAAGTTTGACCCGTATATTTCCATAGACGAGTTCATTTCGCATGACTAATCATCTTTTCTATTCTCCTCAGCTATATGCCCCGGGGCTGGAGCGTTCGTCTACTCGCTCTGCCTCCCACGCTGCTAGAACCTTTGAAGATGATATGGAATGAGGGTGCTCGGTCCCAAGAACACTTCGCCTAAGCCTTACACAATCCTCCATAAGGGTTTAGCGTCCACATCTCGGCCTTGTCCTTTCCACGTCAGGCAAGATTTTTCATGCTCGTCAGTGTGTCCGGATGGTCCGCCTCAAGCTTCTCCTTGCGAATCTCTATCACCTGCCTGAACTTCCAGTTTTCAGCTGGCTCCCGTTGGCCTTCAGGTCTATATCCTCACTCCAAAGATAATTACAAATGATTGGGATCTCAAGAACCGATGTTGTCCCGCAAACGCTGATTAGCAAACCGATTGTGGGTGTGACTGCTCTACCCAAGGATAATATATTCCGTAACCAACATCTCGCTCTCCCATGCAGTTTTGTCGACCCGTCCCACGGCAATCCTCGATACATATTCCCCTTCTCGGCGAGTCATCATGACATTGTAGAATTCGTACAATCCGCCAGATTTCGGTTTGTCACTCCATTCGTCAAAGCTTACCCATTCTGTCTTCTGGTACCTTGTAGACCCTGATGACAATTCAATTAAATCAGCCGATTGCGATGGCCACTCATTATCGACATTATCGGAGAGGTTAACTTTGCTCAGCTTATCCTCTTCGCTCCCAAAGCGACGGAAAGCTCTTGGTGAATGGATGACTGGTGATCCATTGTTACAATTCCAGCGCAGAAATCCCACTTCTTTTCCGTCGTGGTTCTCCAGCGCCACACATACACAGCGAGAAGTTATCTCATTCTTGAACCTTCGGCCGAGTTGAAGTCGTGCACGACGGGTTCGTCCACATAGGAAGGGCGCGAGGATTATCGGGGAAGGCTCGCTGTCCCTTTGCCGTATAGGAATTGGGTACCAAAACATTTGATTAGGGTCGCTCGAATGTGTGTAGTATCTCTTTTCTCCGTGGTTGTCGTGCGCGGTCCAGCCATTCGGAAGTTTTGTGAATTCATTACTGTGCTTCGCACGGATGTCGTTGTAAATCTGGTCAGGTCCGGCTATGTCAACAGGTCTAGCTTTTAAATCAAACATGTACGACCATTTCACTGTAGATATGGTGCTCCACGACGAAGGTTCCCAGTCCTCTTCATTCTCTTCAAAGAACTCATCAGCTTGTTTCTTGATGTAACCGTAAGCGCTTCGAAGACTTTTGGAATCGAAATCGCCATGCCAGCCAATCCAAGACCAACTAGGCAGATGAATAGACGTCCTGTCTGCGGCGGGGCCTGTAGCTATTCGTCGATGTACTGGAGTGTAGGGCTGCCAGAGGAGAAAAGCATCGAAAAAGATCTGGGGCATCCCACAGACGAAACCTCCTTGAAAGACCTTGCCAATGACTGAAAGAGCGCCAGAGAAGGCATCGTGTACGTCTTGCGGATATGTCAGCAGCCGCTGGTTGTAGAGCGATGCCAAACGCGCGAACTGATATACGTCAGGCCAGGACTCCCCGCTGCGAATGATAGCAGATGATCGCCCGCAGAGAATGCTGTCTTGGGGCAGGCTCTGACATTCAAGCCAGGAGGCACAGTGGCAGTCCCAGCTAACGCTCTCATTCTGGAATACAATCCTCCGAGTCGAGAATAGGTACTCCTGAAAGGTCCAGCCTCGAGTGCCCCAGTCACTGTCAAGCAGAGAGGTTGCCTCTTTCGCCAGCAGGTGTTTCCGCAACTCTTCGAATTTGTCCGAGCGAATGGACTGTCTATCCAAGGATCGCATATGCTCCCCCAAAAATCTTGGTCTTGTAATGTCTCGAAGACCAAAAAGCCCTTGGTTGGTGGCTGACTTTTCTGCAGCAATGATTGTAGCATGCGAACGAGCATAAATGTCCGCCATGGCTTGAAGCTGCTGCGTCTTTTGGGGCTCATCGTTTTGAACGATACAGAAACGGTCCACCTACAGTAGTTAGCATACCGAAGAAGTCTACGTCAGGACGGGATGTATGGATACCCAGAGATAGTCCTCGCCAAGTTCCTTGACCAGGTGAAGCACATCAAGGATGAGTTTTGGCATGACAACATCATGTCGTAGAAGTGATCCTTCCTTCTGCAGAGCGTCAAGGTTTTCCAAGGTTGTAGAAGTGCTCTTCGCAGTTCCCCAGACATAGCTCAGAGCAAAGTAGCGCTTGTCGTTAGTCGCAGGAACGAGACACCAATTCTTCGCGTCCAGGAGCCACTTGGGATATGAATTTTCTCCGCTTAATTGAAGAAAGTCTGTGTTTGAGCAATGTAGTTGGTGTTGACTGCCGCATATGCTCAGCCAGCCACGGATTGTGTTGTCCAAATCAATCCATTCTCCGTCGACGGCTTGGAGCAAGAAGGCCCCGTTGATCTTGCGGCGGTCCACGAACGGAATGAAAGGCTCCAGACTTCGTTTAATCGAGAGGCGCGGACCTAGATGCCGTAAAGATAGTAATCTGGGCCCCACAAGCTTTCCGCCGCCATTCCGCTCGTTGATCATTATTGGCAATGGATATAGATGGTCGGTTGTTTCGTCGTCCCAGTCGTCAAGTTCCGTCCATGATGCGGGTTCAGACTGGCGAAAGTGGAAGTCGTCTTCCCAGTCACAGTCATCCTCGATGATGCTAGTTTCATACATTTCGACAGAATCGAATTGTGAAAAATAAAAATAAAAATAAAAATAAAAAAAACCTTCATGCCCTAACTAAGAGCACAGGCAATAGCAGTAACGATAACGCCCGGGTGGTACTACAATGTTATGTCGCGTTCCGCAGCGTATATGAGCACGTGGCCGCCGAACTTTAAAGGGGTGTGGCTTGCTAGGTGGCTTGTCGCAATGGCGCCAATCAGAGGCTATGGCTAAGTTGGGGGGACCGAATAGCGATTTGGGGGTGGACCGCTTATAAGCACCCAGAGGAGAACAAGAGTAACCAAGTAGAATAGAGCAGCAAGACCAGACCCGATACCAATGAGAACAGATCATACCCTAATTAAGTTCAATCGACTCAAATTGCGCCCAACAAGGGATACGATGAACAACAATACATAATACCTTGAGGGCGAAGTCCTTTCCTACCAGATCCGGCACGTGCATACACCTCCCTCCGAGTCCTAAGACGCTATCAACGTAGCCACCGCCCTATCAAATTTAAAAGGGACGCTTACAACAGTTAGATCCCCCCCTTCTCTCTCTTTCTCTCTCTCTCTCTCACATGCAAAATATCAGGGAACAATCCCCCCAACAACAAGAACAACACCCGAGTGCTTCCAACACAACCACAAAACAACCAACCAAACCGCTCTCACTGCAGTCCAAGTTTAATCCTATCAATGCGCTACCAGTGTGTGGTGTGACACCATCGTAAACATATCGTTGAATTAATGATCCACAATCCCTTGCTTCTTACACCTCCTCTCTCCCCGCCCTCCCCTTCCCCCCCAAACACACTACACCTAGGCCATTATAAGTCTCAAACAACCATTGCTCCCAACATAACCCCAGACCTACCCCACTCGTCCGTATCAGGACGTGCATCGCGGCTTTGTACACTACCTTATTCTGAACTCACGACATAGTATCGGCACGTAGGGAACTTAAAACGATGGATCATCGCAGGTGTCATTTGGATACAGCCGGCTTTTGCTAACGACATGGTCGTGCAAAAAGCGGACAGTTAATGTGGTTCTATAAGGCATCCTAGAGAGTTACCCTAAGACTTGCCTATCTCTGACTACAATTACAGCCTTGGAAGGGAGCTTATTCCGGTAACTTCACTGCTCAGCCCGTCAACACGACTTTAATACTACACGGAAAAAAAGCAAAAATGACAATGGAAAATGTAATCATATTGAGGCTATTGGAATTTCAACTACTAATAATACACCTCCCGCCACTCGTCGTGGGCGCACGTGCTATCGCACTTAATGACTGTTTGAACTGCACCTGCCAGTTACACTTACACACCAATCCATCCAACCCCTCACACGCTTTTTTTGCGCCTCACGACAAATGTCGGGCTTAGTAGTCACTATCGTACTCGTCGTCATCTTCCCCAAGTAGCGCAGGGTACTGCCTATTGCGTAGATCTTGTTCAAGTCCACCTTCGCTTTCGGAATCAATGTACCCTCGGCCACCGAACAAACTGAGCAATACGGGAAGTAGAATGAGGGAGTGTGTAGTTGCCCATAGGACAAGGGCGACCCAGACGCGGAAGTAGTATATTTCGAAGATCTGCATTACGCGTTAGCGAGATGTTCGTTATCCAAATAGCCATCGGACCTGTTCCGCACGAAGGCAGGGAATGTTCATGTATGATGGATGAGACGTACTTTACTTCTTGTCCACGCTAAAACACCAACGCCTAGGATCTTGGTTATGGTAATGCCGGTGATAACTGAGCTAGCCACATTGACCATAGCAGTCCATGCTCGGGCGTCGCGGCCACGGAATCCGTGCCGTGGTGCGCGCTCCATCGTAGCTCGGCTTGGGAACGTAAAAGCTCTAGCGATATGTGCAGTAAACTCCACACTGATGCCGACGCAAATAATCAAATTCACTAGCGACACGGCGTTAAGCGACACGCCCATAAGCGCCATTGAGCCGATAATAGCTGAGACCGTCATACCAACAGTCAGTGTGACCACAAGCGCAGTTGCGAGCGAGCCAAGTAGGACAGCGGTGACAAGGAGAGCGGCAGCAAGTGCAGAGCCGATCAATGCGACGGCGAGATGCACAATGGAAAGATACTGATCGAAGAAGATATAGTGCTTCGAGTACGGAAAGACTTCAGTGTCAACGTCTTTGCTGATCTCGTTGGCAATGCGTCGTGCAGCCTTGTAGGAAGCGATGAAGTCCTCCTGGCTTCTCAGCGGCGTATGGGAAGTGCGGAAGTGCGATGCCGGGATAGTGAGACGTTCGTCATCGATTACAAGTGCGTTCGCATACGCTGCCTTTCCACCAATAGGGCAGTCCTCTGTCGAGGGAGCTTCAATCCATCGATCGAGGTAATCGATAAACTCTTGACCCTCAGGCATTCCACTGAGGGTGATGTTCCAGGGCGGGTTTCGGTCAGCAAAGCACGGATTTCCATCTTCGTCGACGCAGCATTTCTCGTTCTCAGGGTTGAGCCACAAGAAAAAGTCGTCTAGCCAGTTGGCAGCTGAAGCAGCGAGATGAGAAACTCCGGGGCGTTTGCGCTCTGCCTCTATGATGTTGGCTAGACTGTGTTGGTTGCAGGTGGAAAAGCGACCACATAGTTCCTTTTCGGCTTCGCGTCGGGTAACGTTTAGTTCCTTAGTGACAAAGTAGACGGGCGGGCCGGCATTGAAGTAGTCGTATAAATCGTTGAAGTATGGAATCATATAGGAGTCGCTTGGAATTGCGATGCGCTGGTCGAGGCCCAGCTGCACTTTAGGGAAGAGGGCAAGAGCAGCAGTGAAAATGCCAAAGAACACGGCAACTATAACGACCTTGGTCTTCTTGCCTAGAAGTGCTGGAGCGTACGATTTACGAATGAACCGTTGGAGGCCGCCTTCTTCGCCGGCACCATGGCCCATGCCACCGTTAAGATAGCTTGAGTCAGCTCGTTGCACGCGCAGAAACGGGAAACAATCCGCACGATTGGCTTCGACACGCTGCTGGTTCAGAGCAAGTACAGCAACGAACATCGTGACTTGCAGGATCGCATTGATGAGGACGGCACCGGCGGCATAAGCAGCAAAATTGCGGACCGCGGGCATACCAACAGCGCATCCCAACGCGAAAGCTGTCGTTTCGGTTGTGGCGGAAAGCAGGATTGATGGACCCATACGACCTAGGGCTCTTGAGACGCGCTCTGGAATGGTGCACTCTGGATGACTGATATTGACACGCTCGAACTCGTGCACGATGAGGAAGATGTTGTCGACACCAATTGCCAGCACTAGGAAAGGAATGACCTCGGCGATGATCAGGGTGACTTTGACGCCAGCCGCTGAGAAGAGACCGACGGAAGCCGAAACCGACATGAGGACGATCAGAATCCCGACGATACCAAGCATGAACTTGGACTGAACCAGCGCGTTCGCAGGGTTGCGAAGGAGAGATCGGACGGTAAGCGTGGTGGATCCAAGGGCGAGCGAAGCGTACAAGAACATGATAATGTAGCTCACCACGACAATCTTAGCATCGGTATTTGTGCTCTTGTTCAGCTCTTGCTCGAGACTGACTTCGGTATTGAAACTCAGCCTTAAGCCTCGGTCTTTGGCCTCGCCCTGTACAGCGAGCAGAAGTTTTTTCAAGCTGATTTCCCAATGCTTCACGCGTTCAAGCTCTGGGGTACCTTCAGGATGATTGTTGACGACCCAAGTGGCGACGAGTGCCTGGGCATCAAGCACGCTCTCGTTGACGCCACCAAATAGCAGATGGGGATCCAGTGGTTGCTGGAAGGCTGGCAGGCAAGATGATGGATTGTCGACACAAGCTAGCAGGTCCTCTTTCCAGTATTTTGGCGAGACACCGTTGACATCTCCTCCGAAATATCCGGATACGGATTGGACTACGCAGGCATCATCCACGGGCTTGAAGCAGACTTGGTCGAGTGTGGTGCCGTCCTGCCAAGATTTGGACCGCTGAATACGTCCTTCTACATCGAACCACCAGCGGAGAATATCGTAACTTAGCACTGGTCCTCCAGTGTCATTGACCAGGAAGGCCTGCTCAGCACGGAAAAATGGGCCGAAGTTCTCGTCGAAAAATACTTTCTCTTGGGCAGCAGCAGAATCCGGCGAGACCCAGAGCCGGACGGGATCGAGCTCGACTTCGAACCGCAGCCAGCCCAAGCTTAGGAGACCAACAGCCAGGACGCTGGTAAAGATGGTGATTGCGGGGAATCTCGCACAAAGGTAGCCGAGTCTGCTGAACATGCGATCACACCACGTATTGATAAAGTAGTATCTCGTTGGCCTGTCGAGCATCCCAACGTTATGAACAATGTCACCTTCGTCCTCGTCATCGCTGGGCTCGGGATCCTGGAGGAGGCGTAATCGCTCATTTTTGTGCTTTGAATGAGTCTGATACGCGACGTGGCCGCAAAGCAGACCGAGGAAGACGGAATAGATGATAATGACCGCGAATGATTGACATGGCAACAGGCCCACATAGCACTGCTTGACCTCGTTAACCTCGGGCAACTCGGCGCAAGAGCTTGCGCAATCCAAACATGCACATCGGTACTTCTCGTCTGTGGAGTTGCATGGGTGCGCTTTCTTGTTCATAGGTACCATGTCTAGGAACGAGTCCTTGTCCGGGCGAGGGAAGTTCATCTGGAACGGGCTCCCCAGAAACTTTTTATCGCCAAGAAACTTTAGAAACTGTGTATAATTCTTTGCACCGCCGCCAATGAAGTCCATCGCTTTGCCATTTGTTGCGCCGAACTTGACATCCTTGCAGCTGTCGTAGAACTGGGACCCATACTCGTTTGACACCAGGTGGTCCAGCTCGGTTACGAGGTATTTATCTCCCTTCGCTTCCGTCTTTGTAACATTTATGAATAACGATTGGTCGGGCGAGCATGTGAATGTGCAGAACATGTTGAAGAAATTCGCCTTACAGGCGGGACAGGCGTTGATAATGGGGGTCGCGCGGTCGAGGTTCGTCTTGAGCGCATCGAGCTGCTCCTCCTCACAACAGACATCCTTGTGTGACCAGCTATCGCCGCATATATCCACAAGCTTCTTCTTCACATCCTCTTCCGGCGTCTTTGCCAGCCCATTATCAGGACAGGGTAGATCGGACCCAAAGAAGCCCTGCTTCCCGCAATGCCCTCTGATGGCGCACCGGCCCTTCTCGTGCCTTGTTGTAAGATCAGGCCCAGCGAGGGTTGATCCGACCAAGATGGAGAACAGGCCCGCTGTTACAGTCCCCCATCCGCCTCTTGGGCACCGCGGCACCATATCGCTCGCCACCACAGTAACAGACAATCGATCTGCGTGCGAAAAGCTGATGGAGGAAGAACGTATGGCCAATAGATCGTCGGGTGGAAGGATGTTCGTCGTTAAAGCGTAAGAGCGACAAGCTGATGGGAGCCGAGGTGTGAACGGAGCTATCGAGCTCTAGTGAGTGCGAAAGTGATGGGAGCTTCCGATGGGGGCACGAACGGATGGGATTCGGTCAGAAAGTAGGGGCAACACTGCAGGCGACAGCGTGGAGCAGCAAAGGTCGGTGGGTGTGCGTTGTGGTGTGGCAGAAGCCCTCTTTGCCTGTGTCGTCACCGTGAGCCACAAGCGCTCGGCTCACATGGTGGCTGTCAGGCACCCGCTCAAGTGGATCGACGTCACGCGCAGATGCGCCTTGGCGGCCCATCATCGCAAGCATCAACACGGCAGAATGACCATTACGAGCATCAACCATTGAGTTTTGCATGCTCTATGTATAGTCTATCGAACAGAATCCAAGCGCCGTTTTCGTCTCTTCAGTGGTATCAACCTGCCATTTTATACCTGCCCGTCACATTACACATTCCATCATGCACGCGTTTCCACCGGGTATACAGCTTCAGCCACCTATACTTATTTCTGCAGATACTTTACCAGCTCCACTAGCTGCGATCGCGTATCATCTTCCAGTTGCTCCTCGGGCGGCCCGAGGACCTTCTCAAAGACTGGCATCAGCTGGGGGGTGAGTTGCTGGATTGTGGGCTCGTTGGTTTGGTCTGGCATCCAGTTAGCATACAATCTACAATCAACGGCACCTATAGGAGAGACTTACAGAGCTTGACAATCATTCCGAAGACGGGCTTGTTTTCCTCGTAGTCCTCCCTGAGGGGCAGAAGCTCAACCACACGGGGTAGCACTTCTGCGATGGGAATCTTGTTGCCATGCTTTGAGATGAACCGGCTTACACATCCGGCGGTGTTGTCGAGCAAACGTGCCTGGTCTTGGGCACCTAGCAGCGGCTCCAGCTTGTTGAAAATCGTCGGAAGCGAATTGAGAATCTCGCTATCGTTGGTCGTCATCTCGCATAGCAAGCCAATACCATACACCGCGTTGGACTTCGTCTCTGGATCTTCGTCTGACAGACGGTGCACGAGGAGTTTCTGGAGATTGGTCGCGTACGGCGTGCAGTTTGCGCCCATGTTACCGATGCACTCGGCAATCGTGCCTACAGCCGCACTACGCTCCAATGGTTCCTGGCTGCTAGCATATTTGACAACAGGCTTCTCAAAGGCCTTCCAGAGCTCGCCGAAACTTGGTCCTAGGGCGACTGAAAGGCATGTGATGACCTCCAGTGCAGTCTCGATCAGAAGCCAGTCATACTCGGACGATTCATCGAGAACCTCGCCATCATCTTCCTCGTCACCAAGATCCTGCTGGCACACGTGACGCTTGGTGATAATGGCCAATAGCTGTTGTGTCATCTATGGGGGAACATGTGTTAGTAGACATTCGATATAAGGAAAAGTGCGAAAATGATGAAAGTCATAGGCCATCACTAGTTTTGGGGAAAGCAGAACCTCAGCGTCTTGGAGGCAACAGGAATAACGTACCTCAGGGACAACAGTCTTGCCGCTCTCAAGCATGAGAATAGCCGGCCCGCACAACTTGAGGGTAGCTGCGATATCACGGTTGATATCGGTAACAGTGCCACTGCGGATCCGTTAGAAAAAATAACCAAAACGGGGATTCTTTCGACTGAAAAGTGAGGCTATAACTCAGAAACAGATTCGCGTTCGCTTCATCCGCACTTTGTGCGTAAGAGTGAGCTGGGATTAACGAGATTGGTTCATCTTTGGAAAACGTGTGATGAAAAGACGCGCTGCAACTTACCGATCCATCTCATCTTGCCACACGCTCATCGTGGCCATCATAACCATATTACCGAGCTTCTTGATTTCAGCAGGAGGGTCGACTGGAGGGGGAAGCCCAGGTTTCCACTTCGCCATGCCATCACCCTTAGCCATACCCCAAAGGCAGGCATAAGTGCGCCAAAGCGTTCCGATGGCGGCCTTGCGAACTCCCTCGTAGCTGTGCTCGACGAGCTCGAGTAGTTTCTTAACCGTAGTCTCGAGGTAGGGGACGTAATGGCGACGGGTGTGTGTAATGATATCGCCATATACTTCCGCAGCAATCTCTTTCTCCATAGCGACAGCACTGACGCCGCCAATGTCGTCCCACTCGTCGTCATCCATAGCAGCTTCGTTGAGGTCGCTGTCGCCGTCCTCGTCATCCGTCGCAGCCGCGACCTTGACCTTGCGGCCGTCAATGATGACCTCGGCACCGACAAGATCTTTGGCATGTTCGCCAAGCTCGACATCCAAACCTGTCTCGTCTTGCTCGAGACACTCTTGTAGGCCTTTCACTGCGCCAGGAAGGTACTTGGAAAATTGCTCCTCGTATACCTTGGCCATGGTGCTCCAGAGGATGTAGCTCGTCTCGCGCAACCGGGGGTGATCTAGGTGCAGAGCTTCTTCTGAGGCTTCCATGAGAGGAAGGACATAGGGCTCGAACGGCTCCGCACCGACGGCGGAGGCAATCTTGCCCATAGAGTCACAAACGACACCGCGAAGGTCCAGGTCATCAGAGCTGTCTTTCATCCGCACGTACTCGGAAAGGCTTTGCATAGTATCTCGGAAGAACGGAAGGAATGCCTTCTCGGAAGCCGCCGCGATAGAACCTACTGCGCCAATGGCAGCGGTCTTGCACTTCAAGTCTTCGTGATGGAAAAACTTGCTGAAGCGAGGGACTAGCTCTGAGACATACTTGGCGGCATCCTCGGGATTAAGACCCTCGATCAGTGAGTCAATTGCATGACAACTGCCACGCACGATCTGGAGGCTACGCTCGTCGCTCAGGTTGTTGGCGGCAAGATCAAAGTTCTTTAGCATCGCAGGGATGAGGGTAGCGTGCTCCTTGCCGACATCCTCAGCCAAGTCGTCGGCCAGTCGAGCCACGCCATTAAGTGCAGCGCCGCGAACTTTGAGGTCAGAGTCCTCGAGAAGAGACAGGACAGCGGGTAGTATCTCGTGCAGCTGAGTCGCAATAAAATCGGGGGCACCTTCTACACACATGCCCAGGGCGAGAACACCAGCCTGGCGGTAGTCGGGATTCTGAGACGAGAAGTATCCGCCGAGTGCCTTTAAGAGGGGTATTACGACCTGGCTAGGAGGAAGGCTGGATGCGAGGATATCGAGGAGGCCAAGAGCCGAACGAGCAGGGGTGAGGTCCTCGTCCTCACTAGACAGGTCGCCCAGCTCAGTGACAATATGCAGAGCCTTAAGGGTAAGCTCCTCGCCAATCCTCAAACCCTGAATCTTCAACTTCCGATACCGCACGCACTGCATCAGGAACGCAAGAGCCTGCGACCGGTAGTCGTCCTCAATAGAAGTGGAGGAGGCAAGCTCTATCATGAACTTGACTAGGTCGCCAAAATGCTTCTGCAGAAGAGCGGACTCGCATCCGAGGAGCGTCTGGAAGCACTCAAAAGCTTGGAGAGCGTTGTTCTCGTCGCCTTCGTCAACGGTGGATTTTAGAACAGACACCATGGCTGGGATCGCTTCCTGGAACATGGCTAGCTCTTTCGGCTCCTCATCCGGCTCGAGAAGCATGGCAAGACGGCTGAGAGATGTCAGTGGCTATCCATTCACTTTGGCGTCTCCGTCTAGATGCCTGAATCGATATACATACCTGAGCGCAAGCATCGTGTTCACTCTGACTTCAGCACTCTCCGAGTCTTGAATTGTCGAGCTGAAGAGTTTATACAGATCGGCTTTCTTGCCGGGGAACGCATCGCCAACAGACTCCAGGGTAGTCCCGATGAGGAACGTGCCCACCTCCCTGTGCCTCACTTGCGGGCTGGTCGCTGCTTGGTGCAGGAAGCCGGGTAGTTCGCCCCATTCTCCATCCTCAAAATCTTGGCTCGCGATAGCGGCAATAACGCGGGCAGCGGAGTGCCTAGGCAGCGTCGCCTCCTCAGCTAGGGTATACTCGCACAGCTGGCTGCGCAGGGACGACTTCTGGTCGGCGGGCAATTTGGCCCAGTGCTTTCCGACGAGTTTCCGAGCCTCGACGGCGCCTAGCTGGCGGAGCTCTGGCTTGGGGTGCTTGCAAACGACTTGAAGAAGAGCGTTGAGTGAGGCGGGCGAGGTGTAATATGTATTGTTCAGCGTGGCTGTTGCTGACTTGACACCCTCGGTGTCGGCTGTGGCAGTAAGCAAATGCCAAAAGGCGGGCGCGACTAGAGAGCAGTCGAGGGCGTTGACTTACGCTGCAAGAGCGCCTCGAGGAGGCCGACAAACTGCTGCTCATCCATGGCGGCTTTTCTGAAGTTTCGGACAAGACGGCCTGGAGGTGTCAGCTGCCGGGCGCGAAAGATGAGGCACCTGGGAGGGCTCGTGAAAATTGCGAAAGGGAGCGTCCGCGAGGAAGGTGGGAATTTCAAAAAAAGTTGTCCGCACAGCAGGGTCTCGGCGAAAAATTGCGGGGCAGGACGATCCCTGTCTGCCAGACGCGTCGCTTCACTCCAGTGACTTACCAGCCCAACTCTGCTGGACTGCTGTGCGGCTAGGGAATGAATGACCCCCGAGCAGACGGCGAGCAGCAGATGTAAGCGAGGGATTATGAGATAACGTACTGGTCCACGCAGAAGAGGCGACTACATGCGAGTAGGCCCTGCCTACTAAACGCTGAGAACATAAGTGCTCGTTTGCGGCTTCTCGACCATCCTTCCGATCCCAAAGGCCCTCAGGCTTCAGACCAGTGCATCCATCATCTCAGACATCTCTGCGCTCATCGGGGGAAGGTATTCGTTCTCGGGTAGCAATATGTGCATGCGGTGACCGCCGGTACCAGGACATAGCGACGCATGCTGAAGGGCTCAGAGCCGCGGAATCGCAGACGCAAATTTTGGGGGAAGATAGCATCCAGCACCAACGGGCAGGAATTATATATAATTGAAGCCGTATCGATCACCAATACGACGTGAGAAGAGGAGAGAATACTCGATGAAGCCGTGGTGAAAGGAAAGGAGCCGCCGAGGTGAAGGCGGAGGAGACGCGTGATAGGTCAGAGCGTCGCGCTAAGGGCTCTCTGCGGCAGGTGCGTTGGAGCTGCAGTTTTGCAAAAACAGTAACGACGATTTCGAGTTGTTCACTCGCCCTTGCCCATCAACACGCAACACGCTCCACGCTCCACCTCATCGCGGCCGGCATTCCATCTCCTCTCGTCCGCGCCTAATCAACGATTCCTCACACCCTCCGCCCGCGCCACAGTCGCCCCACCGTATCCTGCTGCATTAAGACCTCTCTGTGACATCGCTCTCCTCCATATCTATGGCTTCGGTACATTTAGGCTCGCCTGTCCCTGACACCTCTACATCGCATACTGACCTCGCCCAGCAAGCTCCCACCCAACCGCGCCCGTATCCTGGCAATTACCTCCCAAATGGCGCCCCTGCGTCAGGTCCCGCACCCGGAGCCGTCCCGCTGCTCCCCAACCAGGGCCGAGTGATACAGCAGGGCAGCGTCAGAGTCCTGTGCATCGCCGATGTACGAGGTAGGCAGATAGAACCCTTCAACTGTTTCCGAGTGCACGGCTGACGGCGTGTAGGCAACCTCCAGTCGCTGAACCAGCTCGCCAGCGACGCACGCGCAAACTACATCATCCACACGGGCGATTTCGGCTTCTACGATGACCGCTCGCTTGACCGCATCGCCGACAAGTACGTACAATGACGAATCACCGACATACAGTAGGAGAAGGTGCTAAATAGTGCAGGACCCTCAAACATGTCGCCCAATACTCGCCCTTGCTCTCCGAGAATGTCAAGCGCTCCATCGCACAGGCGCCACCGCAGCCGCCGATCAAGGAGCGATTCGCGCGGGACCATCTCCCTCTCTCAGAGTTGCCCCTCTTCCTCAACAAGACACACACTCTCAACGTGCCTGTCTACACTGTATGGGGAGCCTGCGAGGACGTTCAAGTGTTGGAGAAGCTACGGTCTGGCGAGTACAAGGTCGACAACCTTCACATCATAGACGAGGCGCACTCACGACTGCTGGATGTGGGCGGCGTGAAGCTACGTCTGCTAGGTCTTGGCGGTGCAGTCGTTATGCACAAGCTTTTCGATAACGGCGAGGGCAGGACAACGATCGCGGGTGGCCAGGGCACGATGTGGACGACGCTGTTACAAATGGGTGAGCTTGTGGATACGGCGAACCGCGTATACGACCCCACCGAAACCCGCATTTTCGTCACCCACGCTTCGCCGGCACGCGAGGGTCTGCTGAACCAGCTGTCCGTCACACTGAAGGCTGACTTCTCTATATCAGCTGGTCTGCATTTCCGATACGGCAGTTCTTACAACGAATTCAGCGTCAATCCTACTCTAGACCACTACCGTGGCAAACTCGCCGCGTCCAAGGCCTCGTTCAACGATGTTTGGGATACTGTCAAGACAGAAGTTGAGCCGGCCGTGGCAGACAGCGATTCTCAGCAGCGACTCTTGAACTTGGCTCTGGAGATTGTCGGCAAAATGCCCACTGTCGCTAACGGCGGAAACCCTTTCGGTGGTCCTGCCCCCGGTCCCCAGAGCGGCGTCATCGATGAGAGCGCCTTCAAGAACATGTGGAACTTCAACTTGGCAGATGCTGCATATGGCTGGCTTGTTTTGGACATTGACAACGGTAGAATCGGTACTGAGATGAGGGCACAGGGCTTCAACTTCTCGCATCGCGGCGGCAAAGCTGGCCCACAGGGTCAAGGCGCCCCACAAGTAGCGGCTACGACCGCTACTGCTCCTCCCGCTGCTGTTCCTAGCCCTGCGGTCCAACCTTCCCCGGCCCAAGCACGGCCAACGGCTACTCCTTCTGGCCCCCAGCAACCCCGTCAGGCTGCAGGTACTCCTCCAGTTCCGCAACAGCAACAGCAACAACAACAGCAACAGCAACAACAACAGCAACAGCAGATCAAGCCCGCCCAGCCCGCGCGCACTGGTCCGTCGCCTGTCGTAGCTACACCAAAGGAGCCAACCAAACCCGCCACCCCGCAGCCTGGTGCCTCAACCGGAAACGCTCCCGCAAATGCCGCCGCGGAGAAGGCTATCCCAAGCGAAGTGAAGCCAAATGGCACGGCTGCACCTGAGAAGCCTTCCGCCTCGCCAGCACCGAAAGAGTCCCAGGAGCCAAAGCAAAGCAAGGCACTCTTCATCATCAACGTAAAGGACGAGGAAGAGGCTAAGGGGCTTCTTGCTGAGCAAGATAGGGCCAAGTGTGAGAAGGTTGAGAAGATTAAGCACTTCTTTGTTGCTCACTTCGCCACTCCTGCTGACATGTCCGCGGCTCTCAACCGTGTATCCTCCGAGTACAGGGGCAACAAAGGCCCACCGAACCCCGACAAGCCTAGCGTCAAGGTCTACCGTGAGCCCACTGGCGGCCCTAGGTATGGAGCTGGCAGCTGGCAGGGCAGCAACCGCGGAGGCGTTCAGGGTGGATACCGCAGCGGAGGCGCCTCAGACAGCGAGGGCGGCCGCGGAGGGCGTGGTCGGGGTGGCTCCTACCGCGGTGGCGATCGTGGTGATCGAGGTGACCGTGGCGACCGTGGAGGCCAGCGCGGACGGGGCGGTCGAGGAAGGGGGGGCTTCAACCGTGGTGGACAGGGCGAAGGTGCACCAGCATCGACGGGAGGCGAGTCTTGAGGCCCTTGACTCCTTTCCCATGCCCTGTCTTCTCTGATACCCTTTCTTTATCGCAACTAACAGAGAGCAAGCAGACCGGCGAGCGCATAGTCGGCAGTCGCGTCAATCGCCTTCCCAGCGCCCTCGTTCTGACTAATTGTTCCAACTCTTCTTTTCCGACGGTGATACTCTACCTCGTCATAGCGGGCGCGGGTCGTGTTTCCCTCTTCCTTTCGGCTCGGTTGTATTGGTCTGGAGCGGGGCGCCGGGGGGATTCTTTTGGCGCTGGTGCACTAGTGCTCGACGGTCCTCGGCGGTTTTTGAGCGCTTCCTTTTCGCTTCGATTGAGGCGTGTGCTTTCCTGTTTAGACTTCTACAGCATGTATATCGCTGGCGTGGGGCAGGCGAGAACGGGGTGCGTAGGATACGTTGGTGGTGTTTTTCTTACCTGCCCACGAGAGAGGCTAGGGTGATGCGATTGTCAGAGTATGTATTGTAATCACATGGAAATACGGAAAAGACATATGTCATCTTCGTTTGGTTCTGAGTGTCGTGTCTGTTTCGTTGTTCGAATTGGGAAATGCAAGATATATTGCATCATTTCTTTCTTGCTCTTGTAACATTTCTACCCGTCCAAATGGCTCCTTTATGTAAGTACTTGGGTCCTTTTTCCCCTATGAGTGTGGATGGATGAGTGTATACTGAATCACCTGTTGAGCGATGCATTGCGATGGACGGGCCTCAGAGGAAGAAGGCTGTATAGTGTTCTTGTGGTAGACTGTTCTAGAACGTGTATAAAGTGTATCTGGATGAAACATAGGTGAACGTTTAGACTGCTACTACATTGTTAGCAGCCATATGAAGGGATATATATGTGGAAACTTTGACCGGTAATGCGAGCAATGAAGCGATGGATATAAGCTCACAGGCGAGCATGATATCCTACGCTACACTAGGCAATACTAAATAAGTAGACGCGGGATTGAAACTTTTAATAAGCGCATCAGTATCCGAAGCATTAGTGCCAACTAGAGATAGCTATCTTACCGTTCGAAACAATACAACTGCAGAAGGTATCTATCTGATTTATCGCGTCGTTATGGTATGGAATTCAAAACCTCCGAGCCGAAAACTGCTAGAATGCGCAGATGGCTACTTCACCGGAGCACGTGTGCCAAACATGGATGCAACCTTCCTAGACTCGAGAACAAACCCTCCCTGCATTCATCATTACCCGCTACGCGAATCGGGATAAGAACTGTGTGAGAGCAGACTTGAATGCGGATACACAGGAAGATGCAGTGGCTGAGTATTACATACTCTTCGGACCCCGCTTCTAGCAAACCGGACTTGCTGGAAAGGCGTTCTGTTACTTTCAATCGTGACGAGTTCGCGTCGCATTTCGTACGTATCGGTTATATGTAGCTGGCGACATTCCTTTTCTAACCAAACTTGGGCCGCGTGAGACTTAAACCGACGGTTATGCGGGGAGGGTTGTGGTCGCCATTGTATTTGGATTGAGTATTTCGTTTATAATGACAACATAGGAAGGGATCGGCAATCTTGTTCTCTCAGCCGGGGAACGCTAGGTCCACGGAATCATGGATGGAGAAATTGTGACGACGTGGAAAATCGATAGCGGTGCCTGTGTTTTTCAGTCAGAGTTTGAATGGTTTAGACTTTAATAAAGAATAAGTTGAGTGTAAAAACGTCGTATTTTGCATGCACGTACCGGTTGAACAGATCTGGGGTTTGCTGGGTGGTAATTTTGCACAGTGGGAGTCTCTTTTGTAAGGTCCGGACGGCTGGGTGGGTATTTTGTCTAATCTACTTGCCTATCCTACATTTCCCTCGAGGGTTATACTCTCTTGGCCCTGTCTCTATAGTTGTATTAACTAATCTCAAGTAAAAGATTGATTAGGGCTCATAGCTTCGGACTAACTAGTAAAGAGCTATTAGAGTACGAATTTACTTCGTCATGATTTGGGCTGCCGGTGTTCATGTGTGTAAAACTTATTCTATAGTGAAACCTTTACTAAACTGGCTCGATTGTAGAAGAATTTGGGCCGTTCGTTGGGCAGGGTAGGTCCGCAGGATGGATCCGTTCGACGCATCGACGCTCGACAGTCGAGCAATTAGTGTATGCAATGATGCTATTACTCTAGTACAGCGGATACGCCTTGATAGGATTCATAGGATTTGGATTGACACTGAAGGGGCTAACACGTGGGAACAATCTGTACTTACGTGACGGATTCGGCATTGGGGTGGTCCTTACGGAGTATACTATACTTGGCAGTTTTTTTTTAACTGCAATATTAAGATCGGAAACGGGTTGCAATATGAACGAGGCTAGTTTCTAATCTAACACTACGTTGCTCTATACTGAGCGCATGTACCTGGAAGTTCATGTCCGTTCCCGTCTATCGTGCTGCTTGTATCCGGCTGTCAATCCAATATCTGGGTATAGCGCAAAGTAATACCGCTCCCAAACGCCCTTCAAATCGTCGCCGTAACAGGACCGTTATACATTCCAAATGCAACTACCACTATCCTCCACTCGCTCAATGCTAGTGAAGATGGGTCGGCTTCGGACGCTTATGCCACTTCTCCATTCGCTGACACAACGCACAGTCCGGAACGTGCTTCGCCCTTGCACCTTGCAAAGGACGCATGCCCAGTTCCCAGTCCGTACCGCGCTCTTCATCATCACCACCATCTCCCGCTCCCTTTAGGTGCTGTTGCCTAAACCCAGTCTCGCCAAGTCCACGCTCTTGATTCTCCACATGCCTCTGTTCCTGAAGCTGCTTCCACGTGAGCGGATTCGCAGGACCGTTCTCAACGGGATAGGTGGGCATGTCACCATAGACATACGGCGGGGGCTGGGGTGTTTCGCCTCGCAGATACTGCTGATTCATGCGTTGTCCTTGGAGTTGTTCGGGAGTGAGGCGTTGTGGGACTGGCTCAGTGCATGTATATGTATGTACCTCGTAGCCTGGTGGAAGGCAGGTGGTGGTATCTGCAGCGGAGTGTCTGAGCTGGGATGCGAAAGGGGTGTGTCTGATTTGGGAGTCGAGAGGAGTTTGCGGAACAGATGTGCTGCGGGAGTTGGCCGGGCCGGGGCTGGCGTATGGGTTGATGGTACCTTGATTGGGCAGAGTATGGGCACGCGGTAAGTGTGCTAGGCCAGGGCTGCTATAGAAGTTCGTGTTTTGTTCCATACGCTGGAGCGACTGATTGTCCTCATGGCCGTTCAGGTGCTCGCCATATCCTTGCGCGCCGGAAGATTCCCAGTTGTTGAAAGTGTTGGACTCAAGATCGGCGTTGAAGGTATTGGCTTTGTCCTCAAGTGTAGTCTCCACACCAATTTCGGTTTTGTTGCCGGCGACACCGTCCTCGGCACCAGGAACAGTATTCTTGAGCAGATGTCTAAGCGAGCCCGAGTAGTTATGCGACGGGCGCTTCTCCATACTGGGGCCGTTGCTACCAGATGGGAGTTCCTGGTTGCAGTTGGCAACCCGCTGACGCTCCTTCCCCAGTGAAACACGAACATCTTCTTTCACCGCGCCCAACCCATCAACACTATAGGGCAGCTTCACTTGCGCCTTTGAATCTTTGGATACGCCACCCAGAATGTCCCCGTTCCGAGGGAAAGTGACCTCGACCTTGGTGTTGGAGAATGCCTCGCGCGGACTGTTCATCTTCAACGGTGCTGATTTTGGGCTTGATGGTGTAGTCGAAAAATGAAAGTTGGAATTTGCGTTTGAGGGGGCTGTTGCAGCAAGAGTTGGAGAGCTTTGCTTAAGTGTGGGCAAAAGGCCCGGTTCCGGAGTTGATCTGTCTATGGCTGACAGGTCGGTTAGACCGTGGATCACGGGCGGCCCAATTCGATTGCGTTGACCGAAAAGCTTGCGGCGAAGCGGTTGAGAGTGAGAGCTTCCAGAGTTATCGGTGATGACCAAGGAATTGAGGGCGGTGGAGTCGTGGGTAGCGGTGTTACTCATGGGAGTGGTTGAGCGAGGGATTTTGAACTCCGACCCAGGTACTGGTTTGGGAAAAGCGGGTTTCCCCAGCTTCAAGCTGGAATAGTCCTGTACTGCGTACTCACCCTCTCCATCTAAGCCCGTTTTCCCCTCCGTGCCTTGAGATACGCACCCTAGAATCTCCACTGCCTTCCCGCCACGTTTATACCCATAGTTTTCCATACCCTTCTTAGTTTGTCTCCTTGACTTACGGTACGGCCTCACGCTTACCTGAAACCCCTTGAAAATCAGGTTTTCAAAGTCTTCAACAGATTGTCGCGCCTCTGCCTTGGTTCTAAATCCCACTACTGCGCAGCCAGGAAGTGTAGGGATGAGCTTTACTTGTAGCGGGTGATGAGTGGCGAAAAGCGCTTTAATATCTGATACCGTAGCTGAGTGCGGAAGATCCTTGAGAAAGATTTTACGGCTTAGTGACATAGTTGCGGTTGCTCTGGAGAGAGATATTGTAAGTGCTATGGTCGCTGTTGATTGGCTCAAGGAATATATGGGAACGAGCAGTGCCCATGCGAGTGCGGTGTGAGGGCGGCGTGGGAATGTGACAGGCAGAGTCTTTTTAAGGCGTGGTGCATGTGATCAGGCAAAGCGTTGGAAAACTATTATTTTTTATACCCTCTCCCCATTATATAACAGGTACATTTAGACGATGTGTATACACAAAAGTTGGTTACTAAGCCTGCATAACTAACAGTTAAGGGTATGAAATACTTATTGCACTCGATAATGAATGGACAATCGCTTTTTTTTATAAGAGTAACTTCGTTTGTTATCTCTATGATGTCCCTTACCTTACATTCATCCGGCGTTTCTTTTGTCAACTTGAGCACCACTCTTTCTATTAGGAACGCCTACTTGTTTTAATCCTCTTTTTCTCTCCGACGAAAAGCTGCATTGTGCAACTATAATGTTATAGCGGGGTTTTGTACTCTAATAAACTGCATACACCTGAAGACTAATACTAAAATTTTAACCTGTACAAGCGAAGAGCGGAACGCGTGTTTTATTTATTACTAGAAATACTCCACCACTATAGGTAAACCTCATCCATTTTTAAATGAAACACTCGCTAAAATCCTAGTAAGATAGTTGACTTCCTCGCGCAACACGACATCACTATAAAAGGTATCTTTTCCATTACGGGAAGCACCGTTCTCGCTATCTGGCATGTATCCCACCGCGAATATACTATCTAGTACTGACCGCTGGAAAGTCATAGATGCTTTGGTCCATGTTAAGAAATCCTCTAATAACCGCCGTTCAGACCACTAGCTTCTTTGTGATTATTGCCGAGTGGCGAGCGCGACTTTCCAGACCCAGGCAGGAAGAAAACTCGAATGAGCGGGCCATGCTAGTAAGCCTGATAGTATTGATCGCCTTGCGGATACATCTTGGACCTAGAATATTGAGGCGTGGGCGCCCAGTACTGCGAGAGGCTGAGTTGTGGAGGATAGTTGGGCAAGGTCGACACTGGCGGTGTGTAGCTGGTGTGGGCTAGTAGTGATGTCTCGTCTAGAGAGCAAGTTGACACTAGCGAAGGTGATGACGGCGGCGTCGGTGACGAGAGGATTTGTGTGTGGGGGGTAGATGGCGAGAACGGATGACTAACATGCACGATGTTATATGAATCTGTGGTAGACAGGGTGTCCTGCTGGTGTTCGGCTGTTGAGAAGGGCGCTGTAGTATGATCTAAAGCTGGTGCAGGACAGAAGGTATCCACATTCAGCTCCTGCAAATTATGTCCTTCCAGCTCTTTAACCTTAGTGGCGTCCATGATTGCGGGGTCTACAGCAGGAGTAAATCCCTTCATCTTGTCGGTTGCTAGCGCCATCATGGCGGGTGTCCAGACAGGTTCGACCGAGCGGTTGATCATTGTCGGCGTGAGAATTTGGCTCCGGATAGAGGCTTCAAAGTCGGTGAGTTTAGAGTTTGCCTACCCATGTGTTAGTCCCGACAGACGACTATTTTCAGAAGACAAGGGCTTACAGGTCCAATAGCTGCTTGGGCTGACTTGGGAGCCGCTACGGACAAGTGGTCGACCGTTTCTGGGCTCCTTCTAGCCTTTGTCCTGCCTTCCAGAACTGAATCATCCTGCAGGTTTTGTGGAAGTATAGCGGACCGCATCGTATCAACTTTCATGTGAACGTTATCATGAGCATGAATTGAGTCAGCACGAACGCGATTCTTGCGTGCCAGCTTCTCGCGAGGGTGTTCCAAATTTTCGAAGAGGTTCGTCTCGATAACTTTCCGAACGGCAGTGGCATCGGCACCGCGAGGGCTATAATACTCGCCGAAAGTAAGGTGAGCGAACTCAGGTGGGACAGGCAGGATGTCGCTCAGTTGTGAGACGCATGTCTCGCTGGTAACTGTTCACAGAGGTCAAGAGCTGTATAGAAATGAATTTGGAGTGGATAAATACGTACTTGCGGACGAGGAGCCAGCGACAATAGGCAGATTCGGCATCTTGGCCTCGGACTTTTTGTCCTCGATGGTGACCTTGTCCTCGGATGGATTCGAACGAGTAATGGTCGGAGATGTAGACGCTGAGGAGGTAGGAGTCTCCTCAGGCTTAGTATCAATCGTAACGCCTACACATCGCCCCTCGGAAGCTGCGACCATTATGATCCGTGACACTTTGGGTTTCAAGGCAGGCCCTTGCCGTTTGTTCGTCTTCTCTATCGTACCTAAATGCTTGAGATCCCCGAGACATCGCTTCTTGATACGGGCGGTAGTAGGCATTTCGACGGAGTGCAGCGCGATTGGAAGATGGGGAGAGGTGGAGCGATGTTTAATTCTTAATAATGGATTTATTAGTTTCCGTACAGCTGGAGACAGAAAGGAGTCGTGAGTTGTACCTTAATATGACTTACAGTAGTGCAATCGCTCGTGTCGTCGCTGGTACAAGAAGGCGAGGCTGAGGGTGTTCTGCTACAGTGGTAAAGCGAGAAGAAGGCTGTAGATAGAAAGAGAAAGCTTCGTGTCATAGTGGATTTGTGATTTGTGAAGAAAGTCTCAACAGGGTGGGAGAAAGGGAGCTCCATCGACCCAAAAGCCTTAAAAGCCATTGCCATGGAAGCTATGACTGTAGTATCTATACAACCGTGAAAGCTAGGCATACTAATATTGTGGGTGGTGGGGCGAGGTCGCTTTCGGCAGAATTTCCCCCTTCACCTAAGTTACAGCCCTGTCAAACGTCATAGGAAACAACACCGATCCAGTATATCGCATATCTATGGCTTCCTTCGGGGCTTCAGTATCCTCAGGACATCAAAATGTTCGGGAGTCGCCGCACTCGATATGATTCCTGTTCGTCTGTGTTTCGTTACTATGCCAATTGTATCTGTGAGTTAGTAAGGTCCGAGTTCAATACAAGAAGTGGAAGCGACTTGACTTAGATGTCATAGATCGGAAGGCGAAAGCTAGTGGAAGTGGAGGCGAACTAACCTAATGAGAGTCTTGCAAAGTCAACTCGACCAAAATTAGCTCTCAAACATCACGTGTGGTCACGGGAACGGTCCAGGCAAAATTGACTACCGCTAGATAAGACTGGGACGTCAACTATATAGCTACATAGCGGTATCTGTACGCACGAGACTCGCTACAAAAAGTGTAGTGTCGACGTGCCATTAACCATTGATACGACTTACGGGCCATTTCATCGTAACCTGTAGGTTGCCCAAGCATACGCCTCGCTTTTGCAATTGACATACTGCGCATATCTACGATCTTTGGTACAGGTACTTAATCAAAGGCTGCTGTATCAAAAGCCCGCTTCTTGCCATCCTTCTTACCGCGCTGGTCGGCCGGAGGAACGGAGACAACGAGCGCGGCGTGAGTATACAAGCACTCAACACCGGCCTCATTGCCATACTACGGAGGATAATATATTAGTACAGTTGAAATTGAAGTCGAAGCAAATATGAAACATACCGTCAGATGCACAAACCCTGGATTGTCGTGCTTCGGCTTCGTCAACCAGTTGACTTTCATCCACTCGCCGTCAAAGCAGTCTAGAACCTCACTCATGGAATCACCCTCATACCCACCCATCTCGGTCACCACCATGGTGCTCAGTTCGTGACCGAGGTAGTCTTTGTGGACATGTTTTCCGTAATCATCAACTAGCTCCCAATCGAATCGGCGAGAATCAAGGACCGGACGAATGGCGACGTCAAGGCCGAGAGCAAGGAAGACGGAGTATACGGCCATATCGGCGCCTTTGAGTATGCCAGGGAGAGACTTGATGCCTTCGGGGGTGGAGTGAGCGTACGCATGCTGGCAGAAAACGCCAAGGTAGCCACCTGCATCTGTTCAGTTGCGACTTCGTACTGAAAAACGACTGTTACTTACCAGCAGCCATGAAATTCGGCTCCGCAAGTGCCTCCTCCACTTTCTTGTAGAGCGGGAGAGAGAAAACATCCATGACGGGGCTGTTGCCAGCCAACTCTCCTACACCAGGCGCATGATACAGATTGTACGTCAGGGTGATGCGGCGACCCTCAGTCACCTCTAGAACCTCATGCTCGCAGTCGCTATAGAAGGCAGCCCACTGGACTGAAGTGTTGACATTCTCACCTGCACTTGATGCACCCCAGTCGAAAGTGACGGACTGTCCGGCGTGGCGAACAATGAGCTGACCGCCTACATGATGGTATGGGAGGGAGACAACCAGGGATCCGAACTGATTATCGGAACGCGGGGTGTCCACATGGGCTTTGAAGAAGCCCGAAGGCGCGCTGTAAATCTACACACCGAATTAGTGCGTGCTGGGTGAGACTTCGAGGAAGAAGCTGTACATTTAACTTGTATAGCTCAGCCTTGACACCGTTGTTGGTAGTATTGCTTCCTGCGTTCGGCAGCAGGATCTGCGCGATTGTATCGATAATACCGAATTCGTAAGGACAGAAATCAACGCAAAAGGCGGACCGATCCATTTTAGCTGCCTTGCGGTACGACTCGTCGAGCACATTCTCGCCCTTATACCCGAAGCTGGCGGGCTGGCACGCAACGATGAGATTATCGAGGGCGCTCTTGCTCTCCTCGCTGGTGTCATCGACCGGGAAGATCAACTTGGAAATACCAGGAGAGGAGCCTGCAGAGTCCCAGCGCAGCACGATAGGGTTGGATTCGGAAGTGCCCGCGGCGTCGCCACCGCCCGGTTTCTATAAGCACCGTCAGCTATCGGTATTTATGCAATACACAAATGGTACGTACACGGGCGACTGAGCCGCCGCACGCAAACGTTGAGGATTTGCTCTTTATGAAGTCGCCCAATTCCTTGGTGATGGCCTTGTGTAGGTCCTTCTTCATGTCTTTGGTCGATTCCATTTTGAGGTCGTGATGCCAATAGAGTGTGCTATCAAACCTTAATGCGAAATTGCCAAACCGTGTTTGTCTGCCAAGTGGCGGCAGACACGCTCTCACGTGATGTATCCATGGCAAACCAGTGTGTGACGCAGATTTTATGTGCGCAATGGCTAAAACCATCGCGAAAGTGTGCGCAAGAACTAGTGTTTAATTCAATAGAGCTGCACACGTACAGATGGTGGTTTAGTGCCACTCAGTGAAGTACGGCCGAAGCTGTCTGGGTGCGGAGTTGAATCATTCTTGCGACGTGCGCTATTGAGATGGAAGGCTCGTGGTCGCTCGAGACAAAGTTTGCTGGTTAGCTTTTGGCGCTATAGACCAGCCGAACACCTAAGCCGACTGGGTAATTACGAACGAGGTGGCTTCCCAGCGATGACGAGGCTGCCGGCAAGGCTTTGGTTCGAGCATCCACGGCGGGCTGGAATGAAACTAGGGGTGCGCGTCTTGACCGACGAAGCAGCCATGCGACCAATGGCCACGAGATCAGCGGATGCGGATGCTGGTTACGCGGTCTTCCGCATTTGTTTTGCTTGCTTTTGCTCAGGCCGCAAAGATGGCGCGTCAGCAGGCAATGGTTGACTCAAGGGTGGCGCTCGTTGCGAAGTTAGCCAGACGTAGGTGGATGTCGCTCGGGCCGGTCCAGGTGAAGCGGTGGGCTGTCCGCGGAAGACGCACCGTCAAGAGGGCCGGAGGACGGCGGGCTTGCCATCTCGACCGCAGCCATGCAGACGGTATGCGGCATGTCGGTGGTGAGGCTGCAGACCATTCCGCTTCTGACATGGCGATGGATGTGCCGGTGGTGACACGTCGGAGCGGATGACGTTAGCACAGCCGATAAGCCCGTCATTTGCGCTTAAAACCGGGGCCACGATGCCTTCCCCCTTCCGGCCTAGCGCCACTATCAGCTGCACCGCGTGAAAAACTCACCGTCCGCGCTAGAAAGCGCACCGAATCTCGATATTCGTTCCATGGCGTATGCCGCCAATCGCATGGCTGCGCTGACAGGCTTGGGGCCGGGTCCTCGGTCGTGTCACCGATTGTTTATTAAAAATAATCCTGCGGTGCTTATTGAAGCGGGCCGTGCGCCCCGGGGACTATCTTCGCCCTTCAAAGTCCGACGCCGTTTGAGTCACCTACCTCTGCTCTCTGCCCGTCGTGTGCAAAGGGAACAACTTCAAGGCGCAGCATCTGCATCTCCCTGGGCCCCCCGCCACATGCCCCAGGAGCTGCACTAGCCGTCTTCTCTGCTGTCGTCGTGGACCAGCTGCAAGACGTCGCTCGACACTCCTCTGGGGTCGTGGACAATCAGGATACGGCGGCTCCCGGATCCAACATGAGATGAACCGATGTACCGCTGGGACCACGATCATTCAGCAAGCATAGTCCATCTTTACTAATTGCGTAGCACGCGCACCTACGCCTACGTCCGGACCTGTACAGCCCTGACCTGCTCGTTGGGTTCAACGACTCGCCAAATCAGGTTCAAGACGCCTGGCATCCTGGGGGACCGTCAGCCTAATTAAGCGCACACCTCGCATCCTCCGAAATTCCAGCCTATCGCCCCACGGCTCACCTTGCTCAAACCGATCCGAGCGCCCCCAGCAAGCAGCTCTCTATAAGCGTCTTGCCTCCCGCGCCTGCACCTATTTTCGCAGCACCTAGAGGATCCACGCGTCAATTTTGCTGGCCGCTTGGCCGGTGCCGCTTCGTCACATGACCTGCTAACCGCCTCGACAACTACCGGACGTTCGCTTCTGGATGGTGTTCAATATATATCACGGTGCGATGGAGGTGATTGACAAGAGGAGGACGGCGCCCATGGGCGACCATGGTACCGTGCTCAACGTTGTATCGTGGATTCTCCTCGTCGTTTCCATGTGCACCCTCGTTGCGCGTTTCTGCATGAAGCTTTCGATCAAGGACAAGAGCAGGAGGTTTGGCACTGACGACCTGTTCATCGCATTCGCTGCTGTAAGCTTGTCTGGCCGTCTTCATTCGCCTTCATACTAACAATCACAGCTCTTTAGCATTGGACAAACGATAGCCGTCTCCTTTGAGTCAATACACGCCTTGGGGCAGCATTTCAATGACCTGGATAGCAATCAGATCAGGATATTCCAGAAGGTGCGCATCTTGCTCACTCGCTCCCAACTTGCCACTAATCATGTCAGGCCGAGTACGCAGGATGCATGCTCTACCTTGCCAACATGGGCTGCGCAAGGATATCTGTCTGCTTCCTCATCAAGAAGATCCTTCCTGGCAGCGTCGCCAGTACTAGCGTCATGGTTTTCGCTGGCTTTACCGTTCTCTGGACCATATCTGGCCTCTTCGTCACAGCATTCCCCTGCAGTGTGCCCAACCCCTGGCAGTTCGACTCCGGCAAGAAGTGCATTGATCTCATCAAATGGGTCAACTACGTTGCCATCACGAACATTGTTATCGAAATTCTTCTTATCACGATACCCCTTGTTGTTTGGAACCTGCGTACCTCTGCTGGGAAGAGGCTGTCTGTTTGCTTGGTTTTTCTAGCACGGTTAAGGTTGGTCTCCATCTTCATTCACAAGGACGTAACTGACAGGTGAACAGCGTTGTTGTTGCTATAGCCGCTCAATTGACCTTCTTCAATCGCGACGGCCTAAGCGCCGACTTTACTTACACCTATTGGCGAACTGCACTCTGCTACCAGATTGCGCAAAATCTATCCATCATCACCGCCAATCTTCCTTGCCTCCACCCCTTCATCATCAAAGTGCTCGCAGGCACTATCAAAGCCGAGGCCATTGCGTTTGAACGTGGCATCCAAGATTATATTCGGAAGAAGAGGGGTAAGGGTGGCTTCGACGCAATGTCAAGCCAATCTTCGACATTACCAATGACGGAGGAGGAATATTGCAGACCGCTTGCAACCTATGGACTTGACAGAAGCTCGGCACACCTCAACTCTCAGCATTTCACCCGCTTCCCGGCAAACGTCGCAACACCGTTAAAGACCCCTGAACCACCAGAAAACATGTTCATGTGCCCTGTCCCAATCCCCCCCTCGCGCCCAACAACTTCGTACTCCACCAAATCACCTTCACGCGGTAACTCGCTCTCGCGCGCTCTCTCCCGTTCGCACTCTAAGAAATCGGCAAAATCCCGCCCCACATCCACATATTCTTCATCGTCCCGACCACCCCAGCTCCCGAAGAACCTCGCCGAAGTCGGCTGTTTGCCCGTCATTGACTGGGAAACTGACAGCAGTGACCGGGGAAGTGATGGGAGTGGTTCCTCGACGAGAAGGCCAAATTCTGAGTATGTATTCAAGCGGTCGAAGGTCATCAGTGTGCCTGAGGAGAGCCAGTTGCAAGAAGATGGTGATGGATATTGGAAGAAGTATTATCCACCGTTACCGAGTCCAAAGTTACCGCGGAGGCCGCCAGGTATGTAGTGGTAGCATAATCTATAGACGAAATAATCGGTTTAAGTTTAAGATAATCTCGCTGTGCTCTCTACTGAGCCTACTGACTTCGCGTTGCACGTACGATGTAGCCTGGCTCCTAAATAACCAACACCACTTGGTGGACCACCTTCGTACGTGCAGCCCTATCGTTTTCAAACACCAGCAATGAACCGCACAGTTTTACGTACACCCTTCTGTTTCCTTCACCTTGCTCTCCCCTTTCTCCAACTTCATACTAACACAGAGTTACGCATCCAGCCCCCAAAACCTAGATACGTACCTCGAGGCCACAGCCCCTCTTGTTAAGCCGGACCCTACCAATAAGCGTCGATGAACTTCCTGTTCTATCCGGCCCCCAGCCAAATGACCGCATCCACGATCACAGCTCAACCGACAAACCAATGCACTATCTCGACCCCTCATTTCACATGTGCACAGCATACAGTCCAACACTCCGTCAATAAACCGTTTGGCCGCGGAAGCCAACCTCGCTAGCATTTCCGTTGTCGCACCGCATGCATCGCATCCCCACCCCCTCCCTGCCCCAGCCACCGTATCATTGCCTTTAGGAGCCTTCTGCGTTTCGCTCCCCGATCGGTCTTGTAGATGCATTTTCTGACCCTTACGGTGCACGTCTAATTGGCTTTCGGGCTCCGAGATGGCGCACAGGCCAGAGAGGTCTAGTGCGGATGCGGTTAGTGCGGGAAAGGGGGGCGAGGATCTAGAGCGGGTTTCAGAGACGCGGCAGAGATGTGACGGGCTGGTGGGGCGTTGTTGGTGGCGGCGGTTGATCGGTGAGGAAATCTGGGAGAGCAGGGGGTGGATGGAGGCTTAGGGAGTGAATGGAAGGTCACGTGAGTGCTGGTTGTTTTTTGCATTACGATATGCTTTCGCTCAGAATGGGGAGGCGAGGAATGCGAGTAAATGACTAGAATATAAGTTCTTGGATTCTCTGTTGCAAGGTCGTGCGGTACTACTACTCTCATCGCGAGGCTGAACGAACGAACGTACGTACCAACGAGCCCTCCATCGCACTTCCTCCCAGGTGCCAACATTAACCCTTCACGATCAAATCAGAGAGTGCACCCCCATCTTCACCTATCTGCAGCATCAAACTCAGAACAGCAGCCCATTTCACCATCGGATATCCTTTCGTATTCAGCAAAAGCTAGCCTGTGCGACGCAGTCAGCAAAACGTGCTTCGAATCCATCCATGTCAGCTTCCCGCGTAGGTACGTGAGCACCGAGTATCCACTTTGCCGCCCCTGTTGGGCACGAAGATCCCGAGAACACTCCGCTGATGTCGCGTGACTAATTTCAGGCTGCTGGCGGAGGAGATGCAGATGTAAATACGGGCAGCGGTGACAAGGCTGTGGGTCTGTTGTATTAATCCATGTGTTGAGCGGAGCGGAAGTTATGGGCATATAGTGCATTTCCTTGGTGGGACGATATAGTGGCGACGCGATTCTTCTGTGATGTCATGACTTCATAGATTCTTCAACAATGCTGCTAGTGGAAGGTCAATTCGCTAGTCTCGCCAAGATACGCATGCTGACTGCCTCAAGCACACCGATGACGAGCACTACTTTCCTGCACATGTCGCACAGCGAGGCGGCCTTGAGGGCGGCCTTCTCAGGCAACATGAAGGATGCGTAGTCTCGTTCACCTTCCGTACGAGGGCGTAGTGCTTGGACAATGCCCCACTGCTTAACACGAGGTATTTTACGACGGCATTTTGCCAATCAGATGGCTTTGTGATGTTGGGATGCAAGCATTGTTGTTACGTGGGAAGTGTGCTTCGAGGGCTAGAGATGTTGTGGGTTGGAGTAGAGGGGGTGCGGTAGGAGTCACTGTATAATTTAGAGACGGTTATTCGTTGCAGTGTAGTCTGAGCTCGTTGGAGGGAAAGTAAAAATGCTTTCATCTAGTCTCCATTGTTTGGCTAAGTGGTGCGTGTGTGGCGTGGTGCAGTGCGCAGTCCGTAAGACATCGTAATACACTCATCAGCTTTGCGCGAGCATGCGCACAGTGAATGGTTTCTGTGAAACTTGAAACAACTTGTTGCTCAGGAACTCCACGATCAATGAGCAAACCATCCGAGCAATTCTACTCGATTTACTTACCGATATTTCCGGGTGCTTTGAAAGTGTTCCGAAAGAAAGAGGCGAACTAGCTTACCAGCTCATTGCACGCATACCGCAAGCTGCAGTCGATAATCTTGCATTGTTAATTTCTCCATACGCATTTAGTATAGTTCAAAATTTAGGCTTTTGCTTATGCAGACATCACGACGTTAGTAGCGTTCCTCAAGATGTCACACAGAAATTCTTGAATATGTAGCGACGGCCTGTGCACCTCCTCATCCACGGAAAGCTCTAATTTCTAGTAACTTTTCAGTAGGCTGTTCTGAACGGAGTATGGGGTCCTACAACATCACCTTGGCATCCAGTCCGGGGTCCGTTTCGGGTGTGCCAAGACGACGATCGGGAACGCCTTATAGAAATCCGAGCATATACTTAAGCCCTGAAGCATCTTTACCATGTACAAGTTCTCTACAACTTAATAAACACAGATAGAACACGCAGAGAGCATACAATAATTACACCTTTCTTCCCCACCGAGACACTCGCAGACCTTCGGCGCACATCGACCATTGGAATCACCTACCTACCATCAACAAACTGGGTATTTACAACCCTAAATCCGGAGAATAGAGACTTGAAAGTGTCATTGAGATCATCAACAAGCATGCACGGCGCTTATCCCAGAAGAGAAGAGCGTATGGAGATCGACATGGCAGCCATGGAGCACCAGTCGGAATACACAGACATGCTATACGATTTTGGTATGCTCTAGTTCATTCATCTTGGGATTTCTTACTCATTATTCTTGAAGTCACCGTCACCGTTATGGGCGATCCAGCGAAGAAAGCCGGAATGGCCCTCTCGCTTCTACGCTACTACCTCGGTATCACGCATTAAACGCGCCTTGGTCCTACAAATGCGGCGCGCGGAGAAGATGGCGTAAAGGAGGGGGAAAACGTTAATACGCACCGAGATACATGGGAGCTGAGGGTCATACGGCGGGGCTCGGGTCATTGAGCAACATGTTTGGATCGACTCTAAACCATGCCTAGCACTGGGGGATGGAACACGTCACCGCGGATTTTTTTTCCAAAACCGATACTAATTCCACGGTGGATTTCGGAAAATACCAGCACATGGTCGCCACATGGTCACACCATGACGCCTTCGCATCAAGCAACGCCACCAACATAACAACTTTCACAGCCAAAAACGCACCGAAGAAACTGCATTCACATACATTTATAGGAAGCAACGTTACCATCGCCACCGTCACAGCCGGCAACTCCACTCCGACGGCTGCATTGCTGGCCATAGTGCCCCGGGGATTTTCGCTCGCCTTGCCTACTTCCAACACCACCATCGTGCAAAGTTCAAGCATCCCGGTTCTGTCTATATATGTAGGAAAATCCGGCATGACTAGGAGCAGCAAAAGGAGAGAAAATGTCAAGATAGAGGTAAGACGAGGAAGGAGAACAATGCATTTGCAAAAAGTGGAGGAGGATGAGGAGGTTGTAGGCTTAAAACCTAGAATCAGGATGAAGTCTGTGTGTGGATACGCTCACGAGATAGTCCAGAAGGAGTCGAAAGGATGAACGTACACATCTAAGCCGCGAGGAGAGGTACGAAGAACGGGGTCGAGAATGAGCTTGGGCGATTGGAACGGGGACTATAAATTGAAAACGCGCTTTCTGTATGACAGGATATACTATTGCGGAGGATTAAAGGAATTATGTTTGTATACATCATTTGAAATGTACCTTATTAAAAATCGATTTGACAGTGTGCAAGCCTGAATTATACGTAGAAGTAATTTTGACCTTGCATTACCATTTCTATTCAAGTGGGGTACATGACCGGTAACATGAACTCGCGCGCTTGTACAAATTGCTTCTCCAACTTGTGACGATGATGTGAAGCTATCTAGTACCAGCTTCCGAGCTATTGAGTCACGCCTTTTCTATCTCTTACCGAAATAGGTTAGCCTTGAAAGCGCGTTGCCGCATCGCATATGGTCAAGGAATATAACGAAGCCTTGTTCTAGATTCGTTAGATTTGAGGCTAAAGAATTTCTGACCTCGTAGTTGATGTAACAGAGCCAGCTCATTGGAAGCTTAGCAGTATATTCACTTAGCAAATAGTCAACAGTATAAATGATGAGGTCTCATAATGACAGCAGTGACATAGAGTTCTTTCCAGCCGGAACCAAATCATTGGTTGGTTTTGCCCGGGCCGAAGGAGCATTCAAGGAGGCTCCCTCGAAACAACTCTGCCGCTTGTGAAGTCCGCAGAAAAATGCTTTGAGTGACTAAAGCACCAGGGCGGCGTGCTGCCTCAGCAGAACCGCAACGCTGGTGAAGCCGAGGACATGCACTCTATGGGTATTTACTAACATGGATAAGCTCCTTGACGACGCGCGGCCCCAGCTACACTCATGCTCAAGCATATGCGATGACGCAGCTGACATATGGTCTGTTATTGCTCGAGAAGATGGTACCCCGCGGGGGGAAGTGAGGAGGTAGCAGATAGAGAGCGAAATTCAGAGGACGCTAGTGAAGAAACATGGCCCGGGGCATATGATGAATTAGTAGCGAGGGGTCGATCAGAGTCTAGAGCCGGTTATTCTTGAGCACGGTGGAAGATCAGAGGGGAAGTTGTAGGGAGCGAGGGTTGCATCGCAATAGAGGAAGCCTGCTCTATGTCACTGTTTGTATATGTTAACCTGAATAAAGAGAGAAATCATTTAACTTGACCATAGCTAGGCATACCAGCCACGCTTCTTGGGCCACATGGAGAAATGACCAAGTCAAATGGCCCACTTGACCCGCTCTATAGCGATGTTCGCTATTCCACGCAAACATAGATATACTTGAGAGCATATATATTCCCCCGGAGATTCGTATATACAGTCCCTTCTATACGTAGTGGCGGACAAAACCCCATAGAACGTCAGTGTGCAAATTGACTTCGACGTCATATAAGTAGTGGAAGTCCAATGGTGAATATCTGCAAAACCTTAGCACACACGAACACAAAATCGCGCAATTTCCAATATCATTCAGTCTATCCAAGGAACCTCATTCATGCCCACGCGGGCTCATCAACACCCCACCGCTGCTTTCAACCTCTCCCGTACCGCCAACATCCGTCACATTGCACCACAATGGCCTCTCCGCCCACTACCACCGACGACAAAAATGAAGTTATGCAAGACGACATATTCGAATCAGCATTAGTTGCATACCAAAACCTTGTGGACGCCACATCAACCCTCCGCGCAACCGCCCTCCTCCCCTCCCACGAACGTGGACACAAGGTCCCACTTCTAGTCTCTCTCGATCAAGACATTCGTAGCGTTCACGTTCGTCTCGATCACGAAGAGCGCGTCCATATCAGAGGACAGGTCCCGAAGCTATATCAGAAATCCCGTGCGTGCGTGCAAGACGTCGAGAAGGAGAGGAAGAGGCTAGAAGAGCAAGATCAGGACGCACTCGGGGATATGATCCAAGTGCTTAGTGCAATCAGAGATCAAGCAAACCGGATAAACGCGGCCGTGTCATCGATGCTCAAACTTACTAAGGCAGCCTTAACCCCTGAGAAGAAACTCAACCGCGTGCCAGAGCAAGACCCTCTCCCCGATGCGGTAGATCTCTGTCAACGACTGGGTGCCGCGATTGCGAAGCTGGATGAAACGCTCGACCAGATACTGAAGAAGTGCGATGGGCTATACGAAGAGTATCTACACTCCGGCCACACATCTAGGCAGGCCTCAATCCAGAGGACAATTAGGCAAGCTCCAATCGTCATCAAGTACCTTCAGCCATTAGTCGAGACCGCTCAACAATGCGAGGTGGATTTGAGAATGAAGTTGAGGGAAGTAGATATGTACTGGAGGTCAGGGGGCGAGGTAGACAAGGAGATTTGGGAAGGGTTGGATGTGGCTTGGAAAGATCACTTGAACCGTATGAGCGTGTTTGAAAGGATCTTGTTTGACGCTGCGAAGAACGTGCTCGAGACGAATGGTTAGTCGATTGGCAAGAGCTTAAGACCTAGATCACATTTCGTAGATCGTATTTCGTAGGGTCACGAAATTGATGGTAGTGTTTGGGAATACAGGCTTGCGGGCAATTGCACTCATCTTGTCAATATAAAAACTCATTCATAGCTGTCGTCCTGGGCATTAACGTACACCATGTAGGCGCCTCCAACGTTTAGCTTCTAGAGCATTACCCTTTAAGGCAATCAGGCTGCGCAGCCCACAAGACGATCTTGGAAGCCATAGCTTGAAACGCTGGGTCGGTATCGCCTACATGGTGTACTGCGGGTGGCTACGCCAAATGGAGCAGGCACAGCAGTGCTACCGTTTGAGGCAATTAGGATACACAACCTACTGAAAGAGCCTTAAGTTTATTTGTTCCCTCAAATGCGCCCACACGGTGTAAAGATGGATGACGCACCCGCTCGCTACCCCTTCCTTAAGAAAGCTGGAAATCGTAGCAACGACTGCAATTACTGCCTGACGGCGTTTTTAGTATTGTAATTCAACGTAGGTAGGCTTTTGCGCGATCTATGGATGACTCTTCTCAACGTCAGATTTCTAATAGCTCTTTCATCCATCAACTGCAGTAAGGCGAGTTTATCCACTAAAGATTTAATATAGTAATAAGTATAAAAGCCGCCTACTTACCACGTACTCTGCTCTTCCCATTAATTTAATCGATATAACTAGTAGTAATAAACGACTTATTCTCAAGTAGCTATAATTAAGTATATTTGGTTTGGTTTGGGTTTGCATAGTAGGAGTCTCTTTGTAAGGTCCGCCCAAAACATAGTAGGAGTTTGTGCACGGTAGAGGATAATAGAGCCGTAGAGCTATATATAGTACTATCGATTGTGAGATATCGAGGAGGTGATGTTTCGAATATTGAGGCGACGAGTAATGACATATGCTGCCGAACCGCAGAGCCTGGTTGGGAGACCAACAGCGGTAGCGATGAAATTAAGCATATATATATCGACTTAACCTGCTTCTCTAGCTAAAGTATAATAATGAGTATAAGGCTCTTCTATAGAATGAGTAGCAGCCATCGCGTCGTCAAACTATAAGACTCTGCTATAAGAGACTAAAAAGATTTTTAATGGCTACTACTCATCTGAAGTTAGATATACTTATAAAAAATAGGTTTTTAACTCTAGGTACGCTAGTTAAATTACTCTTCTATATATACTTATCATCTTATACGAGAAGTTAAAGATATGGGGTTATAGTATAAGCAGGAAGGCCTCTTTTAAAGGCTTACTAAGAAGCTATTTAAGGATAAGAAGATGTCAGAATATAAAGATAAGTATCTACAAAGGGTAGACTATTATTTGAGGATGTAGACGCTCTTAGATAGTATACACACGAGACATACCTGAATGGGAACTAGGTAAGCGAGCTTGGGTTTCCGTCTGCATATCGAGTTGGTGTAACGCAGCTTTAGTGGCGACAAGGACGGCTGTATTACGCTGGTAATTCTGCTGGTTGTAGTCTCCAGCTAGATTAGCTATGAAGATTTTTCTTTGACTCATGACCGCCGTGCAACAAGGTGGCGCAGAGCGCTACCCCCTCCACCGACAACATGATATCGTTTCCACCCACTCATTCCATTACTAGCCCCCACTTAGGCAATATCCTGCATGAGATCACGTGTCGCATTCTGTAACCAAACCCCAAGCCCGTGCATCTGAAACACTCCTGGCATCATCGGCGCATGGATAATGCGCCACAACCTGTGTTGCGCAAGTGGCCCAACTTACTCACCGCATTATTACGACCCATTCTGCCTAATCCTAGGCACGCAATTGAAACCATAAATGAGTCAATATCAATGGCACCTGCAACGGCTTTCGCTGCGAAGGCCGTCCTGGTGGAGACAATCGCACTGCTTTCGGTGCCAGCCGCGAAGGCGATCAGGCACTGTTCGTGAGATGGAAATGAAGGGTTGTATGATGAGATGTGGGAATGAGAGTGACGAAGCAGATGGGAGAGGGCATAAAAGATGGTCGTGTCCGCTTAGCGACAAGGTATCAGCAATTTTCTCATCGCTTTCCACTCAACGTTTTCTTCTGCGTCTGTGACTGCAGCCGACCCGGTGTCTTTCATTGAATCTGCCTCTTTAATCACTCTTTTGGTACTTTGATACTTTTCTCCTTCTATCAGCCACCACCAACCACAAACTTCAAAATGCGTTTCACTATCGCCGCTTTCATCACCCGTACGCACTATTCCACCTATCCTTCACACCATACTTCATCCCACTAACGCCCCCACAGTCACCGGCCTCGCCGCCGCGCAAATTACCCCCAATGTCGCTGGCGCAAAGTCCGTTGGTGCCGGTGACGGCTCGCAATTCATTACTGGCGGCTGCGTCTCCGATGCCGACTGTAGCTCCGCCTGCTGCGCCGATGCCTCCGGTGTGGGCGTTTGCTCTGCTGAGGCAGCGCAGTTCCAGAACGGGAAGAATGGATGTGGATTCAATGACCCGAATGCGGCGGCTACCATTGAGGCGGCACAGGCGCAGGTTGCTGAGCAGGGCTTCAGGAGAGTTGTGCGCAAGGCATAGATGGAATATGAGAAAGATATTCGAAAGAGAAGTAACAGTTAACGATTTGAAATGAATGAATGCTTTTGCGTCCCGTTACCGACCCCCGTTCCTGAGTGCCCGTGCCACCCCCTCCCCTACAACCTTCCGACATGTTCGAAGCCTTGAAAAGTGCTTGCTGAATCGTTCAATCGTTATCTATAACAGCATATCGGATGAAGTGGCCTATTGTTCTCTGTTCTCGCAAAACTCGCGTTCCTGCTCCGCGTCTCACCCTCTTCGCCTAGTCCCGACCATCTCCCTCAATCTTACCAAAAGTCAGCTCCGGACTTGCTCTGTACCCCTCGCCTTCCCCGCACCCATCCACCATAGCGCCACCTTCCAATACGTTGCCTCTTCTTCTACTTGATCCGAAACTTCACGTTTGCTTGGTTCGAACTCGTGGATAACGATATGGATGTGGAAATTTGCCCGCTCGATTTTCTGAAAGGAACCAGCTCTAAGCCGAAATGAGATGGTGACATGCTCATTATCGTTTTTCAAGTCTCGAGAACGTATGCGGGATTTAAAATGTTATTCAAAAGTGTAGAGTGCTAGTTCGGTCGTTCCATTTCACGCGTAGGGGGGTTTGCTCACTCTCTGCTGATAGGCTGACTCTCAAACACGGGTGCCTAGTCTCACCGGAAGACATCACAACGCCTTTATAATGTTCATGGCTATCTCTCAGCATCTAGTGCTCACCACTCCCCTTTGACTTTTTTCTCTTCATCGTCCAACGTCTGCCATCCGGCAATGGCCATTATTTCACGCTTGAGCGATTTGTGAAGAAAGGCGTAACCCACCCCCACAGCATGGCCATTACAGGGCGAGGACGTGAAGAGACCACGGATACACACCCAGTCGCAGTCCCCACTGTTGAGTAAACTTCCAGCTGAGCTGCGCAATCTAATCTACCAATTCGCTCTGGCCGATCCGTATCATTTCCTCCATATTTGCGAGAACGAGCATGGATGGGGCAGTAAGAGGCGTATAGCCTACTGTCGCTACAATGATATGGAATCATCGCGTCCAATTTGGTAACATGACTGTTATGGGTCGGGTAGTGAACCTTACTGCCGGGTAACGATAGCGGATGATAATCTTTTGTATCTCTTATTAACCTGTCGCCTAGTGTACGCCTTCCTCCTTTGCTCATCTTTGAACAGCGACTGACACGTGCATAGATATGCAGAGGCACTTGGAGTGCTTTATCGGGATAACGTCTTCCATTTTCGGGGTCCACCGTGTCGCACCAACTTCGCCAAGACTATATCTCCTATTCAGTGGCAAGCTATACAGCACATACATCTCTCGACCGTGCTTTGCGCCAAATACGGCGAGTACCATATTATCGAACAAAAGGACGCTGTGTGGCCATCTGAGCGTGAAGAGTGGTGGGCTGCAGCCATCGAACAAATCCGCCAACTGCCCAATCTCAAGTCGTTCCGCATCGACTTGGTGTTTTGGGACAACGACTGTAGACGATATTCAGTTTTGGATCCTGACGATCATTAGGAAAGGAAGTTGTTGAGGTTTGTGCTGGACGCGTTACGCGATGTGCGCACTGATGTCTTTGAGGTGGAATTAAATAGGCAGGCTCCGCAGGATATCTGGAACGCTATCGAGCCGGTTGGATTTACATTGGTGGTAAGGGGGAGAGCGTATAACTTTGACAAATACAGCCTGCCTGAACACTGGAGGGGCACTCCGAGGGAAGTTAGGGCCCGGGTTCAGACAGTCCGGTGTGGGAAGTTGGGTCGTCCGACGTGGCTTCTGGTCTGTTTATGCCCTTGCGTTTGAGTTGTTATGTGCTTGAATTACCTGCAAGAATCGCTCGCCGGTACCCCTCCTCCTCCCCTCCTCCATCTGCCCCTTCCTCCCGCAATGAAAAGATAGTAAAACACCACCCTCCTAACATTGTGCGGCCACACACCGTAATGGATCATAAACATTGTCCTGTTGAATTCTTTCTGCACCAACTCCCCCTTCACTCATGAGGCCGCGCAGATAGTTCTTCTATAGCTTTATCAAATTACGAAATTGAAATTTGCACAGGGCAGACCGGGCATATGTAGCGAAAAGAGTTAGGGGGAGTGGTGAGAGGAACTCGGTCAAGCTACAACTCACATCAGTTTTACCATAGTACGCACTTAGGAAAGGGGGAGGCCATGTCACGCCTACTTCTACCGGAGGACTCCCGGATTATCATCAGCCCGGCTACGGTCACGTGCCGGACCCTATATAGTCCTTATCTCACGCTCCTGCTGAAATAAGCCTCATAACGGGGGGGCGCGTTATTAGCCAATCAAAAAAAATCAATATTTCGGCTAATGTTACTGGTGCTTCGGCTATTTCAGCAGGAGCGTCTGAGATAATTTGGTCGCAGGTTATGTGAGATTGATTTTCGTTAGTGGGCGCCAATAGCTACACTACACCACCTATATTACCACCATAACGACGTTATATAGATATTATTTTACGTCTAATCGATTCTTTATCTTTATAGCTATTTTTACAATCCG